>OX369303.1:7311832-7911832 GCA_947284805.1 Coleophora flavipennella
AGTATCGAGTTTTTACACTACAGCAAGTTAAAATAGCACGAACGGCCGTTTAAATCAGCCATAACATGTACATATTATTAAAACAAATCCATAGTCATCCGACATATGCTTGTTTCACTGGGCGTTCACCCGTGGTCCCACCGCTATGGCCCACTGGTAGGTCCACAGGTATTTTTTTTTTCCATAAACCAATTGCATTACAGTAGGGCTACAGGTTTTTAAATTAAAAATTTTCTTTAGTTCCACTTCACTAATCACGCCGACAAAGTAGTAAAACCAAATCTTGAAAAAGTTTTTTTTTGTGTACCTCTCCCCTACATTATGTAAAGAGAGGAAATTTTTGTTTTCGTTGATGTGTGGGGTATCGTTGAATAGGTAATTTAAAGCTGTTGCTCAGGGTTCCGTTTGCGAAATATTAAGCTTTAAAGTACTAAGTTTTGTTAGTATAGTGTTCCTCAAGCCAGCTGAACCGCTATTGCATGACATCTGAAAAAAATTTAAATAGTAATTTTAAAAGGAATGCTATCACGGCTTAGTAGACTTTCTTAGTTTGGGAGTTATATTCGACCAACTTAAGGTGTGCAGTTGGATTTGTATAAAGTTCATAGATTTTGCATACAAAATGATTTGCAAATATAATTTTGTTTTTTAAAATAAAAATTTATATTTTTTAAAAGTACAGAACCCTTACTTTGTGCGAGTCCGACTCGCCCTTGGCCAGTTTTTTTGTAATATCTCTAGTACAGTGGGTCTACGGTTAATCAAAATTACCCGTGGACCCCCGGAAACTACCAGATGAATTAAATCTCTAGTAAGTGGGTCTCTCTTCTTCTTCGTCGCACTCTTTATTTTCTGAAGGTGGTGTCTAAATATGTCGGTTTTTGTTGCTGCTGTTGGTAGGCAACGGTGGTAGTTTTAATTAGTTTGCGCCAAGAATCCCTGTCTTCAGCCTGTCGGTGAGCGGTGGTAATGGGCAGGTGGAGCACGGCTTTGATCTGGTCTGACCAGAGGAGTGGTGCACTACCTCGAGATCTTCTTCTCGCTCCCCGCCCAACATAATAAGCTTTTCCAGATTATCTGGGCTCCCTCTAGCAATATGACCGAAATAACTGAGTATTCTCTCGTAACATATTGTTGATAGTGAGTGGGTCTATGGGGAAAAAATACCTGTGGAACCACCAGTGGGCCATAGCGGTGGGGCCACGGGTAAACGCCCGTTTTACTGTATGATGACAGCAGTAAGATACATAAAATTTATCACGATTCACACCATAGTAGATAAATTGTCAAGTAATTAAAACTAGGCTTTATTGATATTTAAAGGAAATCAATTATCTCCATACAAAAATGGATGTCTTGTCACTGTATATTACCTTAGATAAGTATTTTTTGACAGTTGGTAAGCCATTGACATCATTTACCTGATTTTAGGTGACGATAATGCCGAAGATGGAAGCGAGCTTACCAAGATTCCCTAACTCAATAGGAAACTGTCTATCTCATCTTCAGGCTGGAACACATTAATGCTGAAAACATGGATTTTTGGCGACAAGACTTAAATAAAATATTGGTAGCTAGCCAGGTAGGCTTAGACAATGCCCTATCACTGACCAAACCAATTCTCACAAAGTGAGACAGCCAGGAATCGAACCCGCGACCTCTTGCTGTGAAGAGAGTGGACTAACCACTACGCCACGGAGGCGATTATGAATCAGATTTGACGTCTTCCGTATTGTAATTAAAAGCGGTCTTATTGTAATTTTATGCCTTGATTGCAGGAGGACTGGGATGCGCCGGAGTCGAACGGCCCCACCGCCGACCACATCCCCTCGTACACGTACCACAACGTGGCCGCCACTCACATGAACATCATGGATGTGAGTCTATTGTTCATTCATTCATTCATCAACTACCCATAACGATTCTTACAATTTGGGGTCATTTTTTTTATTCATAATTGGTAAGCCCTTGGCATCATCTACTAACCTGATGCTAAGTGACGAAGATGCCGAAGATGAAAGCGAGTTTACCAAGATTCCCCAAAGCAATGCGGAAGTGGCTGTTTTATCTACAAGCAGGAACACAAAACGCTGTTACAATGATGTTTGGCGGCAAGACTTGGTGGGCTTAGAAAATAACTTTCCACCAAACAAACCGAGTCTTACAAAGTTAGACTCTGCCAGGAATCGAGCCCGCGTCCTCCTGATGTAAAGCTTATGGATTTAACCATAAATAACACCAGGGAGACGGTGAAAAGCGGCTTATTTAGTATTCAGACAGATTCCCCTACTGGCCGTTAAAGCGCCCAATATTTTATTATTTAAATGTTTTTTAAGAGAACAATAAGGCACATGCAATAGGGATGACGAATGGCAGTCATCTGAGTTACTATTTATCATTTGTCAAAAACTAAATTTTGTTCTAAAAATGTCAGAAATACCTAGGCGTGACGTCATAGTTTAGCAGCGTCATATATATGTCGCAGATATATTGTCAAAGTCGTGATATTATAATTTCACCAGTTAAAATTAGTGAAATTATAATATCACGGTTAGGTTAGGTTAGTGATATTATAATTTCACTACATTTTGTTCAGTGAAATTATAATATCACGACTTTGACAATATACCTGCGACATATATACTCATTTTGTGATTTTGGTGAATTAAAAAACGAAAACTTGATGGAACAAAACGAGTAAGGTTTTTCAAAGTTTAAGTAGGAGGACAATTTAGTGATCAAGAGTTCATAATTTATTTATGATGCTGTCCGCGACCTTCACCAGGTCATCGGTCCACCGAGTGGGAGGCCTACCTACGCTATGTTTTCCGGTGCGCGGTCGCCACTTGAGAACTTCACTGCCCCAACGGCCGTCTGTTCTAGGAGCTATGTGCCTCGCCCACTGCCACTTAAGTTTAGCAATTCTGAGAGCTATGTCGGTTACTTTGGTTCTCCTACGGATCTCGTTTCTGATTCGGTCACGCAGAGAAACTCCAGTCACACGCGCTCAAATTATTAATGAAAAAACCGTCCCCATTGTTGGGGCACGGGTTGTGTTACGGTTTTCCTTCCTGTGCTACGTTTGCCTAAACGCGGTATTCTCGCAACAATCGCTTTGTGGGTTATTGGTTCTACGACATTGTTTTTTCATACGGATCACTAGGAGAAAGTCGTTCGCGCGTTGTAGAATTTTACTGCCCCAACGGCCGTATGTGAGCTATGTCGGTTACCTCGGTTCTCCTACGAATCTTCCTACGGAGCACAGCTCGCTTCTATTGTATTGTGTGGCAATCGAGAACTTTACTGCCCAAACGGCCATCTGTTTAACGAGCTATGTGCCCTGCCCACTGTCATTTATGTTTAGCTATTCTGTGAGCTATGTCGGTTACCTCGGCACAGCTCGCTCCATCGCCCTTTGGGTAACCTTGAGCCTTCTTATGAGGCCGATAGTAAGCGACCATGTCTCATTTTCGTATGTCATCACTGGAAACACACACTGGTCAAAGACCTTAGTTTTGAGGCCCTGCGGTATTTGGGACGTGAAGATATTGCGAAGCTTCCCACACGTATTTATTTATTACGTTTTACGTGTTTTTTTATTTATTAGGAGATGAACGGTCCCACCGTCGAGCAGATCCCTTCATACTCCTACTGCAATGCGTCTACGTCTCACATGAACACGATGGATGTTAGTATTTTCCTTATTCTTCTCCGTCTAGTTGTTTTAAGGAGAAATTAGTTAGTGCGTTTTAGAATCTTTATACATTGCATTATGAATAGGACACGACACTTAACCTCCTGCCCGGGAGTCGTGGTTCGAATCCTGCCACGTACCAATGTGTTTTCGAATTTCGATTTCATATGTACGTTTATCCGAAGCTCTTACGGTGAAGGAAAACATTGTGAGGAAACCTGCACACGCCTGCGAAGAAACTCGAAGGTTGTGAAGTCGACAAATACGCTCAGGGCACGCGTGGTCTACTAAGGCCCGATCGCCCTAGTTCAGTGTAGGCTCGAGCCCCTCGGTGGAGACGTATATGAGCTGATATGATTCACACTTTAAATATCGGTGTGAATAGGTCCTGCATGCCATTTTTCGTCATAGTTGAGGCGATGAAGCGTGAAGAGGTGACAAACATACAACACATTTTCACATTTATAATATTAGTAAAGGTAAGTAAGGCAGTATTGCGAACATAGTACAATTTATTTAAGACCTAATAAATAAAATAAATAAATATTCTCGGACAAATCACACATAGTCATCTGGCCCCAAAGTAGGATTCAAATCAAATCTGCTCATCACACAAATGCTTGCCCTGGGTGGGGATCGAACCCACATCCCTCGTTTCAGTAGTCAAGGGCACTAACCACTGAGCCACCGAGTCAGTAAACCAATAATCGGCTATAAAATATTTCAGTTTGAGTTTGAAGGGTACTGTTGAAGCCTACGGGAAGCCGCTGGATGTGGACAGCGCAGGACTGGTCGTCGTGGAAATCCTTAGGGGATATGATGATAATGATGAAGGGTACTACTGATAACTTTGATTTACCTACTAAGTCCCACTTTTATCAAACGAAACCCGCTGTTTTCCTTTAAAAAAGAATCCCGATTTGGTATAAAACTAAATCAGGCAACACTGGAATGGGTTAGTTGACTTGTAGTCATTAGGCAGGTCCACACAGAGCGAGCTGCTGCGCGAGGCTGCTCGACCTATGTGGACCCGCCTATTTGAGGCACTTTTAATCATGTACCAAAACCAAAATTTTGTCCTTAAATGACGTCATAGTTTTACAGCGTCATTGATGTATCAATTAAGAAATTTTTACTAATTAATTATTGTATAACGTGATGGATCAGAATTGCTAAACGTAAGTGGCAGTGGGCGGGGCACATAGATCTTAGAACAGATGGCAGTTGGGGCAGTAAAGTTTTTGAGTGGCGACCGCGCACCGTAGACGTAGTGTAGGTAGGCCTACCACTCGGTGGACCTACGACTTAGTATAAGTCGCGGGAAGCCACTGGATGCGGGCATCGCGGGACTGCTCGTCGTGGAAATCCTTGGGGGAGGCCTTTGTCCAGCTGTGGACGTCTTTTGGCTCATATGATGATGATGATGGTAATGACGATACGTGATGGAATATAAAACGAATATGATTTTTGAAATTTCAGTAGTCTTTATTTTATTATTAAAAATTTGAGTGCGTTTGACTAAATCTCACCTGATGGAAAATGACGATGTAGTCGAGGGTGGTACACACAAACTCAAATAACGCCTATAACTCTCGCCTTGAAGATCCTCAAATTGTAAGAGTCGGGAAACAGAGATGCAGGCAAGGAGTTCCACTCCATCGCTGTCCGCATAATAAACGAGGAAGCGTAACGCTTCGTGCGGATAGACTGAATATCAACAAAGGGGTGGAACCTCTCCCTGCGTCTCGTTGACCGAAGGTGGAATGGAGCTGGGGGAATGACACACTCCGAAATGAATTCGATAGAAAACCGAAAGACAGGCAATTCAGGGAATGCCTTGATTCAATTCGAGGTGAATGAAAATGTGTTTGTTTGTTACCTTTTCACGCTTCTACACCTCGACCAATCTTGATGAAATTTGGCATGCAGGTAGCCTATGTTACTGAAAAGGACATAGGCTACATATTATCCCGTGAAAATAGCATAGTCCGATGCAGTTCCTGAGGGATAAAAAAAAACTCTATTTGGTTAATTTCTTTAACATCCCAACGGATCAATATTTTGTTTTGATTTTTTACACAGAGATGGTTGAGCGGGTGGGAAATGAATGATTTTTTACTAATTTGCATATCCTGACATAGTTCCCGAGGGACCTGGGGACAACTCGCTTCCACGCTAACGCATGTCGGCGTCGCAAGTAATTTTCGTATAGAAATGGTTGAGGGGGTTGGAGACTGCTAATCAGAATAGCCTGATATAGTTCCTGAGGGATCTGGAGAAAACTTACGTCCACGAAGCGACTCGCGCACCACTCACCCTCAAAGAAATCATAGAAACGATGTCCACGCGAAGCCACGGACATAAGCTAGTTTATAATAATTGTTCCGTTGTTACAGCAAATGAGCGTGGCCAGTACTACGGTGCTAGCGGAAACGCCGCCCGCGCCCGCCCCCATGCAGGTACGTACGCATTTGCCACACTAGTGTTATTTTTACTACAGTCTACGCAGAATTAAATGCGGAACAAACCGCTTACCGGAAAAAAAATACTGCCACAGAATAGAGCCAGAAGGAATGCAGTACACCTATATTACACTATAGTACTAAACCCCACCCCGGACACTGCATACAACGGTCTTGAAATGACATTGACCTTCACGCATTTTGTTACATCCCCTGTATGATAAAATTTAAAATTTATGTAAGAGTCAAACAAGTAAGGTTTTCACATACTTTTTGCATACCTATTTTGCTTACCTTCTATTTGGTTTATTATTATGTCAGCTCATATACGTCCCCACCGAGGGGCACGAGCCTACCCTGAATTAGGGCGATCGGGCCTTAGTCGACAGCGCGGGCCCAGCGCGTGTTGGTCGACTTCACACACAACCTGCGAGTTTCTCCACAGGCGTGTGCAGGTTTCCTTACGAGGTTTTCCTTTATCATATTTTATAATTATTTGCTTAATCATATTTTATAATTTATTTTTGATACTGTAAAGTACCCTATTGGTAAGGCCTTGGAATCATCTCACCTGATGGTAAGTGACGATGATGCCAAAGATGGTAGCGAGCTTGCCAAAATACCGCAACGCAATGGGGAACTGACTATCTTATGATCAGACTGGAACACATGAACGCTGGTAACATTGATTTTTGGCGGCAAGACTTAGTATGGTGGTAACTAGCCAGATGGACTTAGAAAATGAAATTATGTTTTAATTATTGCAGCCGATGTCGATATCGGGCACGCTGACGGCGGCGCAGTCACAGTATCTGTCGCAGCTCACGCATCACAAGCAGCACAGCAACTACAACAGTACGTATAGTGTTGCAAATACCAAGGCCGCTTTCCACTTGAGACGGTTATTAAGGCCCGGTAGTCAAATTAAGTGGGCAGTATGATCAGTAGATTAGTAGTTAAGTACAGACGCGGAGCAAGAAGAATTTCGTACACTGACCCCTCATCTTTTGTCATTGTCGCTCGCTATGCATATTAACATATTGCCGTTTCACTCACACAGGTGCAATGACCGCCGTATTCAGAGATTGTAAACCTTTTGATTAGCAGTAGGCCAAAAGGTCATTGTACGAAATTCTTCGTGCTCCGCGTCTGTACTTTAGTAATTAGTGGCGACCGCGCACCGGAAGACGTATGGTAGGCAGGCTTCCTACTCGGTGGACCGACGACCTGTTGAAGGTCGCGGGAAGTCGCTGGATGCGAGCAGCGCATGCCCGGTTGTTCTGGAAATCCTCGGGGGATGCCTTTGACCAACAGGGGACGTCTTTCGGCTGATGTGATCATGATGCGTGCACAAGAAGAGGCCTACACCCAGCAGGCGGTTTGGTCTGATTAGATAATGCTCGTGGCAGAAAATCTGTGTTTTGTTCCTACAGAAGCAAAGCTATATTTACTGAGCTATGACCCATTAGCACTGCAACATACTCTTAATAATTTATTTGTTTAGATTATTTTGTTATTTGTTTTATTTTTATTTAAAAAATAAGAATAAAATAAATAACAAAATTAAGCAAGAATTAAATCTGTTTTAATAGATGTTTTAATAGAATGCAAATATTACAGATATAAATGAAGTAATACACATATGTCAGCGTTTTTTGATGTCAAGGCGGCGTTCTTTGACACGCGGCGGCATGCACTGTGTCGGTATTTACAAAGGGCGAGTGACACTATCTAAGCGAATGGGCTGTACTAAGAGCAATTTTCCGTTGGCGGTATAAGAGTCTAAACTTTCAGCTAATTTAAATTAATTGGTTATGTTATTAACAGGTGTGTATTCGGGGGGCAACTATGGCGTATACAGCGGCGAGGCGCAGCGCAAGCCGCAACGGGCGAGAGTCCCCCCTCCTTCCAAGGTTAGTTATATTAAGTATGTCGGCGGCAGATTTTAATTGATCGCTATCTGCCCAGAATTCCCTGACAGATCGTGAAAAGCCCGACATTTCATCGTGGGACAGTTCCCCATAGCGTTGGGGAATGTTGGTAAACCCGCTTCCATCTTCGGCATTATCGTCATCGTCACCTCTTACATCCTATAACCTTCGAGTTCCTTCGAAGGCGTGTGCAGGTTTTCTCCGATGTTTTCCTTCACCGTAGGAGCGTTGGATAAAAGTATATATTTCAAAACACATTGGTACGTGGCAGGATTCGAACCACGACAAAAAGAGCATTTATAGTACAAAATAAATGTGTAAGGGCAGTGTGCGCGTAATGAGCCCAAGAGATTAATGTCTAGATTTCTTTCGATAACTTAAACTCTTAACACTTACAAGTCTTTATAATCTTGAAGTTGGTACTATAGAATCCTGAGCGTAGCGAGGAATTCAAACTAACTCCCAAGAGGAACAACATATTACTTTGTCCCCTGGTCGGGAATACTAGGTATAGAGCCTTACTACACATGGCTGTACTTACCCATAATGTTTGTTTTCAGATCCCAATGTCAGCGGTGGAAATGCCGGGTGGTGGCGGCGAAGGCCTTCTGGATGTACAGTTTGGGGCCGAGCCAGAGCACCCGCTCGACACACAGGTAACCATGGCAACTGGCACACATACACACACACACCAGCGCACACGCGCGAGCTTGCGTTTTCTTGGGAGCGAATACTAATTAAAAGTGTTTGGAATGTATGAACTGAACATCCCAAATATCGCACACTGGTGAATTTTTTGGTTTATCAGATACATAAGTAAAACGTTTTATTTTATGTCACAAAAATAGCAACTATATTACGAGTAAAATTTTATCGAGTAAAAAGCGTCGGTGGCTCAACCGGTAACGACTCGGTACCCCTAACCAGAGGAGCGGGCTCAAATCCGGACGGCCAATGTACCCACGAGTTTTTCGAAACTTACGTACATATACTCACCGATTGCTTTAACGGTGAAGGAAAACATCGTGAGGAAACCTGCACACCCCTGCAAAGAAACTCGAAGGGTGTGTGTAAAGTCGACCAACCCGCACTGGACCCGCGTGGTCGACTAAAGCCCGATCGCGCTAATTCAGGGTAGGCTCGAGCCCCTCGGTGGGGACGTATATGAGCTGATAGATGAAACAACACAGGAAAAATATTTAAAAAGTATATCTTAAAAAAAACATTTTCCCATAAAAACTGAGAAATTACCTAGACGAAAATTTGTAGGTAGTGCGCCCGATAGGTGTACCTATGATTCCATCCTTTCGAGTTTCACAATTTTCTCGGTTTTTAGGGTTCCGTACCCAAAGGGTAAAAACGGGACCCTATTACTAAGACTCCGCTATCCCTCCATCTGTCTGTCTGTCCGTCTGTCACCATGTTGTATTTCATGAACCGTGATAGCTAGATAGTTGAAATTTTTACAGATGATGTATTTCTTTTGTCGCTTTAACAACAAATACTAAAATTTAGCAAAAAATGAAAGTCTCAATACAAAAAACGTGGTTTTTTTAAACGTGAAGAAACTAGTGCCATCTAGTATGACGGTACGAAACCCTTGGTGCGCGGTTCTGACTCGCACTTTATCGGTTTTTTATGCGTACTGCCTAACAGGACGACGATCGGGCGGGTATTTACATTTTTATGTGGAATGAATTACGATTTGTATGAAAAGTGTTTTTAAGATGGATTTTTGATATTTTTCCTTCTATATACAGGTTGTAACAAAATTGGTGTAGGTCCCATTAACGGGGTTCTACTCGTCATACTGAACAACTTTCTCCAAGGAACCCATAGATAATTCTCAAAAAAAAATTGGACCCTCCATACTAAAATGAACAAAATGGGTCGATCAGCTGATCGATTTGTATGAAGAGTAAAATATTTTTTTACTTTTTCAGAAAAGTTGTTCAGTATGACGAGTTGAAGCCCAGTTAACGTTATTGATTGAGTGATTGACGTTATTTGTAATTGAGGCAATTTTAAAAAGACTTTTAAAATTGTGTAAATTACAAGTAACGTAATTTTTATATTATTATTATTGATTATATTAATACTGTAGTCTAACTGTAGTATATTTAAATATCCTGTTTTTATGAAATCCCATTTGACGTATAACAATTGTTACTCATTTCATTATACAAGATACAGAGTGACTCCTTAAAATATCACTTGTGTTTTTTATACAAACCTGTATATTGGCAAACTTTAAAAATCTATGTACCTTAAATTCATCTTATTATACTACAGTATAACGTATCTGCAAGTGAATATTTCACTGAATTTAAAATTCTGACGCTTCACTTCTGGCCTTGGATATTCTTTAATCTATTTAAATACGGATGACGAATGCTAGTCATATGATTTACTTTTTATCATCTGTCAAAAACGGCATTTTGTTCTAAAAATGTTTGAAATACCTAGGCGTGACGTCATAGTTTTGCAGCGTCAATTACACAATCCATTGTTATTGTTCCGTTGCGATGTTAAAGAAATTAGTTCCCTCAGGAACTGCATCGAGCTATGCTATTTTCATGGGATAAAAGTAGCCTATGTCCTTCCTCGTGACACAGGCTACCTGCATGCCAAATTTCATTAAGATTGGTCAAGGCGTTGAAGGGTGAAAAGTAACAAACAAACACATTTTCACATTTATAATATTAGTAAGGATTGCACATCAGAATCAGAAACCCCAAACAAATTCATAAAATAAATCTTTTTGCTTTGCAGCAAGTGCCAACACCAGTACCAGAAACGCAGCCAGCGGTAAGCAGTCATGATACGAGCAGCGAGGCGAATAACAGCTATCCCAATTCCAATAGTATGGTGAGCAACTATTTACTTGTCATATTCACTAATACATAGCTCGTATAACAGATGGCCGTTGGGGCAGTAAAGTTCTCGGGTGGCGACCGCGCAACGGAAAACGTAGCGTAGGTAGGCCTCCCACTAGGTGGACCGATGACCTGGTGAAGGTCGCGGGAAGACGCTGGATGCGGGCAGCGCAGAACCGGTCGTTATGGAAATCCTTTTGGCCTATGTCCAGCAGTGGACGTCCGTCGGCTGATATAATGATGCTGATGATAACAGACTGCTGTTAGAGCATCAAGTGGTTACCGCGCACCAAAAGACTATGTTGAGTGCCCTCCACACTTTATAAGTGCGAATTGTTGATAGCCCTCCGCACTCGCCTCACCTGTCCAGTGAAATTGTAAAGGCCCTCACGGCCAACAACAAGCTAGTCTTTTCGACAAAAAAAGCACCAGAAGAAGGTGTGGAAATCTTTGGGGGAGCCTTTGCCTGGCAGTGGACGTCTTTCGGGTGATATGATGATGAATAGGGAATATGCAAGTGATTTGTGTAAGAATAAAATGATATTTTACTCATATCAGCTCATACACGTCCCCACCGAGGGGCTAGAGCCTACCCTGAATCAGGGAATTGGGCCTTAGTCCACCACGCGGGCCCAGTGCGAGTTGGTCGACTTCACACACAACCTTCGAGTTTCTTCGCAGGCCTGTGCAGGTTTCCTCACGATCTTTTCTTTCACCGTAAGAGCGTCGGAAAAACGTACACATGAAATCGAAATTCAAAAACACATTGGTACGTGGCAGGGTTCGAACCACGGCCTCCCGGACAAGAGCCAGCGGCCCTAGCCGTTGCGCCAAACGACACCGGTGATATTTTAGAACACCTTTATTGCGGAAGTTCACTGGCTAGATTCCGCCCCGCGAGCTTCCTGGACGGCGGATCTGACGAAAAAAATAACAGATAATTACTAAGTAAAATAGTTTAGCTTAAACCAGGTAAATAGCGGTGCGACACGAACTTAAATTGTTGCTAAATTAATTACATTTTGAGGTGAGCATTTTGCTGTGCAATCAGTAACTTTGATTGGAATTGTTATTACACAAAAAGTAGTCATCATGTCAGATCATATACCCCACAGTCCCTACCGAGGGGCTCGAACCTACCCTGAATTAGGGCGATCGGGCCTTATTCGACCAAAAGTAGTATCTGCGTTTAAATACTACCCAAACGTAAGGATAGGTAGGTTTATCTAAGAAATCATGAGAAGAAAATGAGATTAATATTATCTATTGTTTGTTGTGTACAGTTAAATGAAAGCCTGTCGGCGGTGGAGTCGCCGGCGCCGCCGCAGCCCGCCGCGCCGGAGCCCGTCGTCACCAACGCCACAAGTGAGCGCCATATTTAAATATTATTTAACATTTTTACGAACTACACAGCTCTACAGGTGCCCAGATTACGAATTTTATCATGAAAGTATTGAATGTGCTCTTGTTTTTATGATCAATTATCGGCTTGTTAGTAATAAAAATTTATTTTCCCAGTCATGATTAGAGTTCTACGCAAAGAAACGAGAGCAAATCTTATAAAATCATTGATAGTTTCATGAATTGTGAGCATAAATATATCCAAAATCGATCTTATATCTAGGGCAACTAAACCACTGTAGAACAGTGTTATTCGTCATTTAAGGCTTAAGCCGCCATTTACACGTTCATCGCGCGATTTTAATTTTTTAAAGATTACTTGTGAATCATGAGGCATCAATGGAAATGTTAGTTTTTTTTGACAATTTTAACCTGTTTCGCGACAGTCTGATATATATTTTTTTCTATTTAAATGAATTTGTCATATGTTAAGGGGGTTGCAGAGGAAACAAAAATAGACATCGCAACCTAGATGGCGCTGGCGAGCAAATATTGTTGTTTTTGACAAATATTACGTAAATTAGATAAGTTTGAAGCAAAATTTGTTTATTCGCGAGCCCTTATATTGATGTTTCGATGATATAGTAAGTGTTTAACTTCATTTATTGTTTTATTCTTTCGTGTTATCCCACAATTAGCAGCTGATAGCAGTCACGCACACTGCAGGCACGAATTGTAAGTGTGTGGGTGCAATTCATTCAATAAAAAGTCGCGTAATATCTGTCAGTTTACAATAGCGGTATACAAAGAGAATAGAAATCACTACGAAATAAATCAGTAGATCTGTGAAATAAATACCTACTTATACAAAATTACATTTTATTCCTGGGACAAAAAAGCAAAACAGAGAGCACATCGGATTTTCAGAAATCGTTTTTACGATTATCTTTTTGGATACAGTGTAGAATCCTTGTTAAAATGCAGATAATTAGCAGAGACGTGATTGTAATGGAAGACAAAATGGAAATGAGGAAACTGAAGAATAGTATTATCTGGTTTCATGGAGAAGAAATGTCACCTGAAGACAGCCAGGAGGAGATTCAGTGGGGGAATTGAAAGAAAGCCCATGTCTACTCCATGTACTATAGAGAACGAAAACAGAGAGAGGAAACTACCTACCTCAATAGATATGGTTTCTCCGTGTGTACATATCCAGCTGCTGAGCCATAGCAGTCGTTCAGGGAAAACAATGCTCGGGAGCTTATTGATATGTCAGGTGGTGCAACAATAGTTGATAAGTGCAAGTGGGTGCTAAATAAACAGTTTGATGTGAACAACAAAGTGCGTTATCATGGGAGACTAGTGACAAAAGGTTTCACGCAGCAACCTGGAATAGATTATGAGGACACCTTCTCTCTGGTAGTTAGACGTAAAGTTTGCATATCTTCCATTAAGTCTTTATGTTCTGTCTCTTCTATGGTGTGACAGAGTTTATTGTTGTGATTGATTTGTTTCTTATTGTAAAAATATAAGTACTTCCAGCCCAAATAAACTTTTGTTTTAATCATTTAATATAGCAGATCGTGGTTTAAGGTATGAAAACCTAGGTCCTGTGAGATGATATCTAGAAATGAATATCAATGTAGATCGAGAAAGGAATGTAATTACAGTTGATCAGCAAAAATATATAGAAAGTATCGCTGGATGTGAGAGCTCTTTATCCACCAGTGGACGTCTTTTGGCTGATATGATGATGATCACCACCTTTACACATAATAACCATTTTCATGGGCGCTGCTGAAGCCTTATTATTATATTTTAATTCACCATTGGTAAGCCCTTGGCATCATCACACCTGATGATAACTGACGATGATGCCGAAGATGGAAGCAAGCTTACCAAAATTCCCCAATGCAATGGAGAACTGGCTATCTTATCTTCAAGCCGGAACACATCAACATTGTTAACACTGATGTTTGGCGGCAAGACTTAGATAAGATGGTGGTAGCTAGCCAGGCGGGCTTAGAAAATGTCCTACCACCAACCAAACGGAGTCTTACAAGTTGACCCCACCGGGATTCGAACCCACGACCTCCTGGTGTGAAGCAAATGGACTAACCATCACACCATGGAGGCGGTTAAAATTTGGCACAAGGGATATACATAAAATAAAATAATCATATTCAATATCATGTTTTTTTCTTTAATCCCAGAGATATAGATAGGTTACATGCATACAAAAAGTGAAGCAAATAAAAGCATTCTTAGTAGCATTCGGTGCAATGGAAGTGAACTACCTTTAATACTGTGTGTAAAGGGGTTCGATTTTCAAATGTTTTTAGTGCATAACCCATCTACGGTAACAAATCTTTGTTTGATCCCCAAAAAATTCTTCAAGATGTTTTTCAAATGTAATATCTATAATATGCTACAGGTGGTACTTTATCTGGTAAAACTCTAACGACCTGCCATGAGAAAAGGGTAAAACATAGGTTTCTCAAAAATGGCTCTCGATAAGTTTTGTCATTACAGAAAACTGGACAAGTGCGAGTCAGACTCGCCCACCGAGGGTTCCGTACAAAATTGTAGATCCATATTATAAATCATAACAGTGCAGACTGTTAGGTACTACATACGCCAAAATTATTAGGTACCTACCTACACATATAAAAAAGGGGAAAGTTTTTTTTTACATTCTTCATCATAAATAGAAAACTATACATCAAAAAAATAATTAAAAGTCTGTTTAAGCTTCTGACAATGAAGCCCTTTCATAGGATACCTCATATGGCACACTTAACTCAATTCAAAATTTGGAGCGCCGTTCCTTGCATAATTGATTACATACTTTATATAAAGATTATATTTTTACAAATGTATAGTTTTCAGATTTTTCCCTTTTCTTGTAGTACAAGACGGTATTACTTGCCAAATTTCATAGTTCTAGGTCAACGGAAAATACCCTATGAATTTTGATTCCCTTGAGAGTGTCGAAATATACGTTTTTTGCAGCATAAACGGCCGTATATTTTTTTACGTTAACCTAGAAGCTTGATTTTTTCACAGCTTCAAGGGACTGTAGACCGGACTATACGGTTGTAATTTCAACTCGATACCTCCATGCGTTTCCGAAATAAAGGTTCTTGACAGACATACGGACAGACAACAAAGTGATCCTATAAGGGTTCCATTTTTTTAAACTTATCAAATGGAATATCTATGATTTACTTACTTATGAACAGCTTTGTATTTTTAGTGATTGCTATTGCCTGTGTTCAGCCTAAAAATAGCACATTACAATATACAATTTACTAATTATTGTGTAAATACACTCGACAGCAAAGGAAATGGGTCTGTAACAAAAAACCTCAATAACTTCCAAAATATTGTAACAAGCTTTATGAAATAACCCTTCCCGTGAGCATATCAAACGCCCCGACTCCGTCCCCGCGACCGGTACTTCCGGTCTGGTTTTGCGGGGGTCGGCCGCGCTGCGGCTTTCCGAGGTTTTCTCAGTATTTTTGTATGAAACTTATAAAAACTAATTACTGATCTAGTAAGCTGATTAAATTTCCTTTTTGATTATATTTTTTTTAGATTTCTTCTATCACAAAAAAATAAAATGGAACACGATTAATTTGAAACTTTTGTTTTTTTTGGTTCCTTTTTCGTTCTTTTTACTATTTCTATTTATATTCTACATATATACAGTTAAAATGATCTTTTTCTAATGGCTAGGTAATGTATCTACATGATACAAAACAAAAAAACGATTGTCTAGTGCAAAAACAAATTAAAAAAAATATTACAAAAATGATTAAATTTTGTGCCGCGCGGGCCGTTCAACGGGGGTCGGCCGCGCTGCGGATTTCCGAAGTTTTCTCATTATTTTTGCATGATACCTATAACAACTAATTACTGATCTAGTAAGATGATTAAATTTCCTTTTTAATGGTTTTTATTTTACATGTGTTAGATTAGAGATAAATTAAATACAGTACTTTGAAATTTAAAATTGTGTTTTATTTTCTGTTCCAATTTTCTTTCCTTATCTATTTCTATCTAAGCACTCTAGATATACATATGAAATATTTTTTTTCTAATGGTTTAGTTAAATATCTTCACGGTACAATACAAAAAAAAATTGTCTAATGCAAAAACAATTTTTAAAATTAGTTTCAAAAACAACCAAAAATTTACAAAACTTGAACACAGAACTAGTAATTTGTTTTTTTTTTTGAGACCCCGATTGAAGTCCAGATGTTTGAATTTTTATTTTTCTGAGTAGAATGGCCTTTCGGCTTATCACAAAAAAAAAATTAAAACATTCGGAGCAGTAGAACTAATTCAAAATATAAAAACAAGTCCATCATTTTAATTGCCGCAGGCTGCTTTCAGAGAAAATTTGAATGGGTCTAAAATTCATTTAAATTCTTAGACACTGATGATTAGTGTGATGATGATGGTGTGATGATGATTGTAAATCAAAAACAAGTAGGTATAGTACAAAATAAACACAAATAAAGTCCATCATTTGAATTGCCGCAGGCTGCTTCAGAGAAAATTTGAATAGTTCTAAAAATTCATGTAAATTCTTAGAAACTATAGTGATTATGTGGTGATGATTGTGTGATGATGACGGTGTGATGATGATGGTAAATTAAAAACCAGCTGGGGGTAGGTATAGTACAAATAAAGTCCATCGTTTGATTTACCCGAGGCTACCTCGGTGAAAATTTGAATTGGTCTAAAATTCATTTAAATTCTTAGACACTGATGATTAGTGTGATGATGATGGTGTGATGATGATTGTAAATCAAAAACAAGTAGGTATAGTACAAAATAAACACAAATAAAGTCCATGATTTGAATTGCCGCAGGCTGCTTCAGAGAAAATTTGAATAGTTCTAAAAATTCATGTAAATTCTTAGAAACTATAGTGATTATGTGGTGATGATTGTGTGATGATGACGGTGTGATGATGATGGTAAATTAAAAACCAGCTGGGGGTAGGTATAGTACAAATAAAGTCCATCGTTTGATTTACCCGAGGCTACCTCGGTGAAAATTTAAATTGGTCTAAAATTCATTTAAATTCTTAGAAACTATGATGATGGTGTCAGATGATGATGATAAATCAACATTTGTTCGTATTTCGGTAGGATGGAAGGGTTAAATTACATAATTTTACACAAAAAAATACCATTGTGTTGAATTGCTACAGGTTGCTTTGGAAAAGCCCTAGGTGATCTAAATTACATGCAAACACTTAGAAATGATGATGATCAGTTTAGAAGATGTATATATATCAAAAACAAGCCGTTTTGGTGAATTTAGGAACCGTTTAGGAACATACTCGAGACAAAAAAAATAAGTTTGTTCAATTTTCCGCTACCAACTCAATGCGTTTCTAAGAGTTTTATCGTGAAAGATACGGTGATAAAAACACTACACTGTAAAGCAATAACATCTAACAATCGAAATAAATTCAATTTACTTACCTTTCCATGATCCAACACACAAAACCACAACACAACATCTTCACACGTATTTGACGTAATGGCTGACAACCACAGAAAACGGGAAACAAATATTCGTTTTAAAAAATATTCTTCTATCAAATGGGATGTAAAGTATTTCAATTAGGTGTAACCACACGTTCACAACAATTTTGCCAAATAAGACCTAACGATAGACGCAGTTTTATATACTAATTTCAACCATATTCAAAGCGCCTTAAAGTACATATAAAAACAACCCAAATGGGTTGTTGGTCGTACAAGCGATGTTCGTTAAACATCCCAAGATGGCCGTTTGTCGCGGGAAGGGATAAAGACTGTATTATAGACAATTTTATAGTGCATCTATATATATAAAAGAAAGTCGTGTTAGTTACACCATTATAACTCAAGAACGGCTGGGCCAATTTTTATGATTTTTTTTTTTGCATTTGTCTTTGTCTGGAATAGGATAATAAGTATTAAAATATGATATTCATCAATAAAAAAAATATCAGTCAAAAATAATTGGTTTTAGGGTAGTGTAGTTAGGGTAGGGTAGGGTAGTGTAGGGAAGGGTAGGGTAGTGTAGTGTAGTGTAGGGTAGTGTAGGGTAGGATAGTGTAGTGTAGTGTAAGGTGGAACGAAGTTCGCCGGGACAGCTAGTATAATAATAAAAATAAGTCAAAAGTTTATAAAGTTTATTTTGAATAAAAGTAAGTTAAGAAAAAATGAAAATTTTTCACTAGATTTCGAAATTGCAATTTTGACACATTTTAGTATTTTGTATTACCACTGAGATCTATTAAACAGCTGTTACACGGTTTAGCATGCTTTCCACTTTCGATTTCTGAGTTGATGCTGAGGATTATTCTCCCATTCCTCTATCACTGCTTCATCCGAGCATGCTTGATGAAGTTCAAGTTTGGGCTGCGTGCTGGCCACTGCATGCGTGTGATAGAGACTGTGTGGGGATGAGCATTATCTTGCATAAGAATGGCATTCTTGCGCATGTTTACTAAAAGTGGGCCAACATACTCATTTAAGGTTTCATTCACGTATCTCTCTGCAGTTAAAGTTCGTCTCCCATCGTGCTTGTATAGCATGAATCTCGACTCGTCCGAAAACATAACTGTTGACCAGTCATTGAAAGTCCAATTCATGTGTTCTCTAGCATAACTCAGCCTTGAATTTCGATGCTGCCTTCCGAGTTTTGGACCATTGGTGGGTCTAAATGGCTTCAAGTTCGCTTCAGCAAGACGCGTCCTCACTGTACACGTGCCCGGATTGCTCTCTTCAGCACCTAGAAGGTGATTTTTGACTTCAACAACCGTTTGAAATCGATTTCTCAATATTGTTGACACCATATATCGATCGTCCCGCGCTGTCGTGCACCTTGTTCGGCCTGTTCCTGGTCTGTGCACATTGAATCCAGTCTCTTCAAATCGCTGGAGCACTCTGAACGGTTGATAGCTACACACACACCAACAGTGTAAGTAATGTTCACAAACACCGAAGAGGATTGCCTGTATTATAGGTACTTTCGAAGCCATTTCTGGTGCATGATACCGTAACAAACCGGCTCGCGATCGTTTTGGGTTTACTTTGCGTCCTGAGTATACGTGTTTATTGTAAAAGCGTTATTTCATTTTGTTACAAACGCCATTTATTTACCAAATTCACAAACTAACTGCAGAGCAAAAAAAAAAACAGTGTTGCCATATGGAGGAATCAAGAAATCTATCTTCAGTCCAAAATCTGGACAAAATTCATGCAACAGTAAATAATTGTCAGTTAAAATTGTTAATACAATCCGGTATTTGACTGCTAGTCACTTGAGTTACTTTTTATCAACGGTCAAAAACGAAATTTTGTTCTGAAATTGTTCGTGTTACAAAGTTGTGACGTCATTGTCTTTGACGAACTGATTTAGTGATTTTGATAAATATAAAATTGAATTTAGAATGAATGTTTTTATGCTTTTGTAGGAGAAATGCTATTTAGTGAATAGTATTTTTTAATTTATTTTAAACACTGTCAAATACCCTATAATTATACGCCACAAGTCGCATAAACTTTCTCGTAAAAATATGTACAGAAGTCTAAAGTGTAATATATATTTTTTTGTTATCTTATCCAAATGTTTGGACTCTCCATACAAAGTTTGAGAAGTCCAACAAAGCTAAATTTGTAAGAATATGACACAGCAGCCGGTTCCTTGGGGAAAGTTTTTCAGTTACATGAGTACAAGTCAAATTTTAAAGAAAACGAAAGGAATATACATAAATTCAACCTGTAAACAATACCTTTGGATGTAGGAATATGATATTTGTGTCGCGTAAATCCATAATCATGAATTATCCGCATAGGACCTCAAAAATCCATACGAGTGCAGATAAATCCGTATATATAGCAACACTGATTCATTCATATTCAGCCACAGAGTGTTACGAGGATAAGTGCGTTCGAAAAGTGTGTTGTTTTAATTGTTTTAACAAAAATATAAGAACATCTTTGTAAAACTAAATCTTTGTATTAGTTTTTTACACTATTATTTATGGGTGTTATTAATAAAAAATAAATTGATTTGTATTCACTCTGAAAAAACATTTTATATTTAGATTCCTATAACACAAGTAGAGTTTCAGAACGCACTGTTCATACATAGCTTTACGCACAGCATAAGTGTCTATGTTGTGTAAATGTAACGCACACATACGTAAAATCGACACTTTTGAACAAGATTTAAAACCTTAATAACTTTTCAATTGTTCGATTTATCACAAATCTGATTTCATTCGCGAAAACAAGATTTTTTAAACATTTTTTTGATATTATTTGATAACCTAATACTCTAACACTCGATGAGTGTATTGGTCAAACGTTTTGTATGAAAATGACGCCTCTGCAACCACCTTAAAATGTGTTTTCCCAATGTGATGATCAGAAAATATCCTATTTTACGGATTAACACAGTAAATATGCTTAATCAGTAACTTATATCGGATAACTTAAATTTAAATTGGAAGAAATTAATTTAAGACTGTAGCTAAACAGGTTAAACTTGATGAAAAAAAAACTTAACATGGACACTCACGATAAACATACCTTAACGTTTCAGTTTATCGACTATCAACTTTGTTTTCTCGAATAGAGGCCTTCCTGTGCTTTCAATAGATCTTGTTTCCTTCGATAACTTTTATGACACTTAAATCTTTTCGCATATCATGTTAACTGGTAAGTTAGTTAATAAGACTTTGTGTTATTAACAATATAAATGGACCATGTTGTCTGAAACAATAAAGATTAAGAGGAAACGTGGCCACCATTTCTCCGTACAAACATAAGCCCCTGGGTCCTTCCTGGATAATGACATTAGAACATTTTTTTTCCATTAAACCTCTATTTACCAGTGCCATGCCTCTATGTTTTGTCTTTCCCATATTCTAATTATAAAAGGAAGTATAAGCCTTCAAATACTAAGAAAATTGCCCAATTGCAACGTCTTATCAGACACAAAAAAATACACATATTAACAAAACGAAAACATAGAGGCTTTTTTATAATTATTAAACTATTTAAAATAAAATATTGGTCAAGTTTTGGAGGAGGAAATAGGGGACTACGAAATGCTATTTTAGTCAATTTTATGTACTTTTATGTCTGAAGGTTGCAGTTGTCCCTTTCTTGCTGTATACGGAGAGCGAGCGCGTGCAGCGAGACAGCAACATTTTATTCCAATACCTATTCTGACCGCGTTTCCTCTTAATAATAATAGCTACAAGCAAAGATCGTATAACTAACTTTGCTCAGTCCAACTACCTAAAAGACATTTTCTGACACCCGTCAGTCGTAAGGCAATCTATCATGTTGACAGTGGAGTTTTTTGAAACGAATTATTTTTTGATGGCAATGTATAGGATGACTTTTAATTAGTTCTTGATAGCAAAGGATATGAATGTACTCGTGATAAGTAACTATTTAGTAATCTGTGTCGTGATTACAAACAATTTTCCCAAAAAAACTATATGTCAAATATGAAAAAAAAATTTGGTCCTTTATACATTTTGCCTATTTGATAATCAAAATTTTTTTTCTGATTAGACATATAGTTTCTTTGGGAAAGTTGTTTGTTATCACGAGTACATGCATGTCTTTTGTTATCAAGAACTAATTAAAAGTCATCCTGTATATCCTCATATTAGCCATTTAGGAACGAGCGCGTCTTTACTTTCGGACTGAACTTGTCTGGAACCTTACATAATTAAAGCGGTGATATTATAAATTGTCGCTTGCGAGGAACGGGCATAATCCTAGGTAACGGGCGGCCAATCGCTGCGCATGCGACTCGTTGGGACAGGTTCGAAAGAGAACCGCCGAGAGTAGCCACTTATGTTTGTTCATAGACGTATTATATCTTCACAGAACAGGATACTAAATACATAAATAATCTGTTTATTTAAAAGGAAACTGATCTATCAATGCACAGCCTCCGCCTCTGTAGCTCAGAGGCAAAGTTCACTGGCTTTACACAGAAAGTCGCGGGTTCGATTCCCGGCGGGGTTAATTGTAAGACTCGGTTTGGTTAGCTACCACCATCTTATCTAAGCCTTGCCGCCAAATATCAATGTTGATATCATTGGTGTGTTCCGGCATGAAGATAAGATAGCCAGTTCCCCATTGCGTTGGGGAATCTTGGTAAGCCCGCTTCCATCTTCGGCAACATCGTCACTTACCACCAGGTGAGATGTTGTCAAGGGTTTACCAATTGTGAATAAAAAAAATATTATTCATAGAAAATAAGGGCAAATTGTAATTTCATGCTACTGATTTATTTTTATTAATTAATGACAATTTTATGAGTTGATTTAATTAATTGCATTTTTTGACTTACATTGTTTGCTAACTTTATATTGTACGCCTGTTACGGTATATCAGAGTGAGCTTACCATACACAATAACATCTTATTTTATAACCTGTGATAAATGCAATAAATGATTTCTGATTCTGATTCTGAAAAAAAAACAACTGAACGCATTGGACTGAAATTTGGCATACATATAGAAATTATAACGTGGGCATTTGCTAAGAAAGGATTTTGAAAAATTCCCACGGGAACGGCAAATAACGGGATCTGCGCGGGCGATGCCGCGGGCCATAGCTAGTGCAACCATAAAAAGCAAATTGGTACTTACCAAATTAAGTACATAAATTGCGAAACGCAAATTCAAAAGGAAACAAAAATGCTTGGGAATTCTGTAATGATATTGTGTTAGCACAGCAGCTAGAGCGGCCCGGCCTGTATGCCGTCGTCGTGTAAATGTCTGTGCGAGAGCGAGACAGCCCTATTTCCCGGTTCATTTACTCCTTTAGTCGGTGACGCTAAATGGGTTGGACATTTTTAATACGGATCTAATTAGGTTCCTTGTAAACTCACGACATCGCCACTGTTGGGGCACAGGTCTCCTAATTAGGCAGTTACGGAAAACAAAATAGAGAGTTTTGTATCTAAAGGATGGAAACGGGACCTATGCCGTCTGTCTGCCAACCCTCATGTGTGTCATATTCATGAATCTTTTGACGTGAATTCGATGAACGTCTTATTTAGTACGGCGGGCATTCCAGAAAAGTTGCGATCTTAAAAACATGTACTTCCTCTATACTCGCTGGCGCTTTACGCAACTTACCGTTTATTTTATTTTATTTATTCCAAAAAGTACATGCTGTAAACAGACGGATGTCCAAACTCCAGCAAGTCATATTACTTAACTACACTGAAACAACAAAATAGGTACCTTACATTTTATAATTAACATTTACATTTAGGAACATACTAACTTTGGTCACAAAGTTTCCCATAGAGTCAGCAAATATGTCTGAATCATAAGTGCTCAGCAGTAATTGCGCAAAGAAGAGAGATCGCGCGGGCTGTAGGCGCATTGTCGGCTCGACACGTGCGCGTGTTGTGGCGCACGAAGAGGCGGTGTCGGCGGCGCGGTGCCACTGTGCCATCTCTGCTACGCGTTCCTCCTGATGGCACGGTTAATCCAACCAAATAAAATGTTGTAAGCAAAACAAGATAATTCTTGTGCCTAAACGGCTGTTCCAGTAATTTTATATTTGTTTCCAGCATTAGAAAAGCAGCTGACAGCGTCAATGAAACAGCTGTCGGTGTCCGCTGCGGAGGCGGCGCCGAGCAGCGGCAGCGCACCGCAGTACGCCCCGCACCACCACAGGCCGAAGGTACATATTGAATAGGGAGAGAAGTCATAGAGTGGTTACCGCGCACCGGAAGACGTGTGTAGGCAGGTCTGGTGGACTGACGACCTGGTAAAGGTCGCGGAAAGCCGCTGGATGCAGACAGCTCAGGACCGCTCGTCGTGGAAATCCTTGGGGAAGTTTTTTGTCCAGCAGTCCGGGTAATATGATGATGAAGATCCTGAAACGGACTCGAAGTTTTTTAGGCAATAACTGTAACAGGGTGTTACAAAATTACTATAAGATCCTTTTAACTGGGGGGATCAGGTCACCATACAGAACGGGTTTCCCATGAAAACAATAGTCTATTCTCAAAAAAAAAACAACCCTCATCAATAACACTTAAATTTTTTAGAAAAATTACAGACCAAAAGTAAATAGTACCCCATTTGACATAGTTCGTAAACTTTTATTTTTATTTTTCACAATATGGCTTCTGGTTGTCGCCATATTGAAATTTGATTACTGTCAAGTCTTTAGTGACATTAGCAAAATTAAGACGGGACCTTGAAGTGAATGTACTTTTCAAATGAACCCTATCGCCACGGTATTTTCCTTCATCTAACTAACTACCTCAATTTACACAAATATGTTAACTGTTCATGTAATATATTCATTACATTTAAATTATTTTCTTTACCAAAAACTGTTCATGTAATATATTCATTACATTTAAATTATTTTCTTTACCAAAAATAAATTGAGTTGCTTAGATAAAAATAATGAAAAATAATATTCACTGCTCAATAATTCCTAGGAAGGAATATTTTGATTTTCATACACAAAATGTCTCTTTTAAAGCTATAAAAACTGATTTAGGCCATGTTCAGGATAACAGGCCTGCGTTTGTGTTTATCCCGACTCCTACAATTTGGGGATCTTCAAGGCGAGAGTGAATATGCATTATTTGAGTATGCGTGAACCATCCTCGACTACATCGTCACTTATCTGCTGAGATGTAGTCAAACGCACTCAAATATTTAATTTAAAAAAATGTAGCACGATTTCTACCCTACACATGTTGACATGTAAGTAATCTTTCATAGCTTTTCAAAAAATCATGTTTTGTACTAAAATCTTAAAAAATCCCTTGGCAATGCTGGCCAGTGTATTTTTTTGGGGTGGAGTATTGTTTTATTGGGAACAGCTTGCGTGCTACATCTTCGGCTGCATCGGCACTTACCATCAGGTGAGGTGCAGCCAAACGCACTCAAATTTTTAATAATAAAAAAATATATTTATAGTGCCATAAAAACACCAATAATATCTCCACCGGTAAAACCTCGACCTGACTGTTCAGTGTTAAAGTACAACTTTAAGGTAATGTATGGTATATTTTAAACAGCATTGTGTGATATATTTTTATTTTTTACAGCCAACAGCGCCGACGAACGCCGCGCCCACAGCGAGCGCGTCGGCCGTCAACGCGCACAGCGCAGTGTACGCGCAGTCGTTGCATCACCCGCCCGTGTACCAGCAACAACAGGTAACATCGAATGAATAAATTAATAGGGTATTTCACAGTATTGTGACGAAGTCATACTTTTTGGTTTTATGTTATTTTCTTTTAAATTTGTTTTGTTATGTGTTCATTTTTTTTTCCTTTTGGCGGTCTTAGATTATTTCTATACCTTTTTACCCGACTGCGCGACGCAAAGGAGGGTATTGTGTTCATCAGCCTATGTATGTTTGTTCTTTTGTTCCGCTCTAGAGACCGAACGCATGGGCCGATTTTGTTGATTCTTACGTCAATCGATTCGTCTTAATTTTGCTAGTGTCACTAAAGACTTGACAGTAATCAAATTTCAATATGGCGACAACCAGAAGCCATATTGTGAAAAAAAAAAAAAAGTTTACGAACTATTTACTTTTTGTCTGTAATTTTTCAAAAAAATTGAAGTGCTGGTGGTAAAAACGTATTTTAATTTTACTTAGTCCTGCCCTCCGAGTCTTCCTTATTTACTTGTGCAATCTTAGACGCAAACCGGAGGGCGCATCGAGGCTACAGTATCAAAAGTAAATTATAAACTATTATTCAATTAATGGCATTTTGTTGATTCTTACGTCAATCGATTCGTCTTAATTTTGCTAGTGTCACTAAAGACTTGACAGTAATCAAATTTCAATATGGCGACAACCAGAAGCCATATTGTGAAAAATAAAAAAAAGTTTACGAACTATTTACTTTTTGTCTGTAATTTTTAAAAAAAATTGAAGTGCTGGTGGTAAAAACGTATTTTAATTTTACTTAGTCCTGCCCTCCGAGTCTTCCTTATTTACTTGTGCAATCTTAGACGCAAACCGGAGGGCGCATCGAGGCTACAGTATCAAAAGTAAATTATAAACTATTATTCAATTAATGGCATTTCTCCTACAAAAACACTAAAACTTAGTGTTGTCATATTTTATCTATTTAAATTTTATATTTATTAAAATCACTAAATTAGTTTGTCAAAGACAGTGCGCTTAATATTAAAGCGATAACACGCAACAAGGACATTTTTAATTTGTATATAGGAACTTTGCAAAAACTTCTTATCAGATTCTGTATTTATAATGTACTCATGTTTGTATAATACATACCAGTAAATTTTCTAAATACAATAAAAAATAATAACTTATTTTAGTACCTTATTTTTTTGTCTACAGCAAGTGAACTCAACAGTAGCTTCGCTAACGGGTGCCATGTCGGGAATGTACCCTTCAAGCGCGCCGTTGCAGTACCAGCCCGCCATGAATTCTTACCAGGTATTGTCATCAGCATCATCAGCTTTTTACACGGTATTGCCATCGTCATCAGATTCTTACCAGATTTTGCCATCCTCATCATCATATTCTTACCAGCTACTGTTATCGTCATCATGAGATTCCTATCAGGTACTGCCGTCGTCATCATGATATTCTTATAAAGTACTGCCATCGTCATCATGAGATTCTTATCAGGTACTGCTATCGTCATCATGAGATTCTTATCAGGTACTGCCATCGTCATTATGAGATTCTTACCAGGTACTACTATGGTCAACATAAATTGTAAATTGTACCTGGAAATTGTTGTACTGTGCTCTAAATAAAAGTTTTTCTATTCTATTCTAACATGAGATTCTTATCAGGTAATGCCATCGTTATCGTGATATTCTTATCAGGTACTGCCATCGTCAACATGTGATTCTTATCAGGTACTACCATCGTCATTATGAGATTCTTACCAGGTACTACTATGGTCATCATGAGGTTCTTATCAGGTACTGCCATGTTGAACATGAGTATCTTATCAGGTTTTAACCGCCTCCGTGGCGTAATGGTCCATTAGCGAGTCTATTTCTGTACGACTCGGTTTGGTTGGTGGAAGGGCATTTTCGAAAGCCAGCCTGGCTAGTTTCCACCATCTTATCTAAGTCTTGCTGCCAGGCATCAATGTTAACAACATTGATGTGTTCTAAGCTTGAAGATAAGATATTGCGTTGGAGAATTTTGGTAAGCCCGCTCCCATCTTCGACATCATCGTCACTTACTATCAGGTGATATGATGTCAAGAGCCTACCAATTGTGGTTAAAAAAGGTTAGTGCCATCGTTATCATCAGATTCTTACCAGGTAGAGCTCGCACCAAACTTTATTACTGATCTGAACTGTGATGCGAGTGCTTGCGTGCGCCGGTACAGTAAAGTAGTAGTACGCCCTGCTAACACCCAAAGCACACCCTGGACTCTTCATACAACGGGCCAAAAATGACATTTCAAAAAAGGAATGACGGAACAAAATGGCGGTGATCCTATACGTTCTACAACCAAACTGTAACTTATCTGTATCAATCTGGGTGACGAGGGGGTGAGGTCATAATTTAGAGAGCGGCAGGGAGTGTCCATACTGTATATTAGTACTAATATATATACTTTGCCCAAAGTTTGCTACTGCGATGCGTCTTGCGACCAACTTCAGAGTCGTAATAAAGTTTGACGCGACCTATACTGCCATCGTCATTGTCAGGGTGTTACAGCGTAACACTCGCATCACTGTAACACCCTGTAAGCGCTGTAACACAGAGCTTTCCCAAGGCGCGCGAATCGCACCGTTCTTTGACTGTGTCCAGCTGTTGCCAAGGACCAACGAATTGCTACAATAAAAAAAAATCCACAATTGTTAAGCCCTTCACATCATCTCACCTGAAGTTAAAGTGACGTTGATGCTAAAGACGGAAGCGGGCTTAATAAAATTCCCCAATTTAAATAAAAAGTTGTCCTAGACATCTGGATAAGTTAAAGCTTAGGTTTTGCTTGGGTGACCTCAACCCTAAAAGCATGTAAAGCTCGCACCAAACTTCATTACGACTCTGAAGTTGATCGCAAGACGCGTCGCAGTAACAAACTTTGGGTGTTAGTAGGACGTAAAGGCACCTACTACTCGGTTATACCGGCGCAGTAAGCACTCGCATCACAGTTCAGACCAGTAATCGAGTATGGCGCCAGCTGTAATAGTGAAGCCATGACTTCGCCAAATCATCATCATCATATCAGCCGAATAACATCCACTGCTGGACAAAGGCCTCCCCCAAGGATTTCCACGGCGACCGGTCCTGCGCTGCCCGCATCCATCGGCTTCCCGCGATCTTCACCAGGCCCTCGCCAAATATTCCAGGGCAATATATCGCAGGGCAGGTATTGATTGGACTCTTTTCGAATAGACAACATTTTTCGGTATTGTTTCTCCCAATCATTAAAGTTTTCTTCGTTACAGTAGCTTATTGTAAAGTAAAAAGTTCGGAGGAGCGTAATTAATAGTTATTTATGATCCAAGGGTGGTAAAAAGGTAAATAACAAACGATTGACTTTGTAAGCCCGAGTCGAAGGCAAAGGTTTACCATCGTTACGAGTTTGTCATTTACCTTTTACACCCATGTATCATACGACGTTTTTCAATACTGTTGTGAGAAAACAGGTCAAATCATAAACTTATGATTTGACCTGTTTTCTCACAACAGCAATTGCATTGCAAATCACTTTTCACAAACAAACACTTACCGCTGACACTGTAAATGGCGTGAATTTGGTTGCTCCATAAAATCCAGTGACCATAAATTACTGCCTACCACGCAGTGCGCATGCGTAAGTTTTCTAGTGTGAGAAGGATGACTATAGCAACACTATCGTTTTCCCTCTCGCTCTGTCTTACTACACTTGTTCAATTTCAATGTCAAATTCAATTTAGTTGGGTGGTTGCTATGTGAAATTCACTACCATGAGGCAAAGATGACCTAGTATTACTAGCGTACAAAAGGAATTTATGCGAAATTGTACATTAAATTAAGCAAGTTAGTGTAAGTAAGGCCTATTATAAAAACTGAAAATATTCACAGCCAGAGATTAAAATGTGGTTTAGAAATTTAAAAAAGTGGTAAAGTATAAAGCACGTGTGCGGTAAAAGCAATTTTGCGCACAGTAAACTAGCATATAAACTTTTCGAGCAACTGTATTGAAAAAGTATTTGGGTAAAGGAGCGAAACAAAAGTCTGTTATTGGCATTGTAAACCTGTAAGCAAGTATTTGACTAAACCCTTACTCCTTACTAATATTATGAAAGTGAAAATGTGTTTGTTTTTTTGTTACCTTTCCACGCTTCAGCATCTCGACCAATCTTGATGAAATTCGGCATGTAGGTAGCCTGTGTCACGGGAAAGGACATAAGGCTACATTTTATTCCGTGAAAATAGCATAGTTCGATGCAGTTCCTGAGGGAACTGAACCAATACTATTTTTTGGTTAATTTCAACATCGCATTAGCATATCCTGACATAGTTCCCGAGACATCTGGAGAAAAATCATTTGCACGCCTGCGCACGTCGGCGTTGCAACGGAGCACCGGAATGAAGTGATTTTTTGGCATTGCTTGAGGGGGTAGGAAGTGGTCCGATCAGAATAGCCTGATATAGTTCCTGAGGTGTGGCTTGCGCACCACTCACCCTCAAAAACAGTCATGAAAACTGATGTCCACGCGGGCAAAAGCTTATCTTCCAAAAAAGTTAATAAAACAAAATTCCAAAGTTAAAATAACAGCTACACCCAAAAACTTTTCACACATCGTTTCGTTCGATAGTAGACATATAATTTTTTTTTTGCTCCAACAGGGCTCAACGAACGCGAATGTGTACGGTGGTTCCGCACTACAAGCTGCGTATAGTGCTTACCAACCTGCGCATCACGCGCACCACGCGCCCCCACAGCCGAGCAAGCCCCCCAAGGACACTCAGCAGGTATGTCCCAAAATCACTTCTTTACCCGACTGCCTCAGAAGGAGGGTTATGTTCATCATCATATAAGCTCATATACGTCCCCACCGAGGTGCTCGAGCCTTCCCTGAATTAGGGCGATTGGCTCTTAGTCGACCACACGGGCCCAGTGCGGGTTGGTCGACTTCACACACAACCTTCGAGTTTCTTCGCAGGTGTGTACAGGTTTCCTCACGATGTTTTTCCTCCACCGTTAAAGCAATCGGTGAGAATATGTACTTAAGTTTCGAAAAACTCAGCCGGGATTTGAACCCGGCACCTCTGGTTAGGAGTACCGAGTCGTTACTGGCTGAGCCACCGACGCTTCTACATGTATATACTTACGTAAATTTCTATGTTCCCTGATGCAGCCTAAACGGCTTGAAGAATTTTAACGTATGATGTATCGTTAGATTCGTCTTGATCCCGTGAGTGACAATGGACACATTTTTACCCGACTGGCGAAAAAGAGGGGTTAAGTTTGATTTTTAATTAAATCCTAAAGTTATTCATTTCAATAAAATCGTATTAATCGGAAGACATCTACTGTTGAACATTTCACTCCGCTCCTTTATTTTATTTAAATCGAGGCAATAAACTAAATTAATATTTAAGCCTATTGGCAATTACAAAATGAAAGGCTAATAACAGATAACCCTAGACAAGCTACTAAGCACAAAAAAATGATACAAAATTACAATGACTACTGAAGAATTGGGGACCAAGAAATAGAAAACACGTGTTGTTAATACAGATACGTTTTTTTAATTTTGTTCGGTAGGTGCAGATTGAGAATGGACCAAACAACTCAGTAAAGTGTTTTTACTGAGTTGTTTGGTCCATTCTCAATCTGCACGCCTTCTGTGGTAATTTTGTGTAAGACAAATGAACTAAACATACTGTACATCAATAGTAAGGTAGGCGTTACGGGACGAAGATAGAAAATGAGTTACAGGTTAGACGGCGCTGTAACAACTACTTTTCTAGAATAAACGCTTTCCTTAAATGGCCACTTTCCCAGAACGATACGTTTCCCTAAATGACCAACCCGGCATGACCACTTTTCTCAAATTTAAATTTTTCCGGGAAGTACTGGCTCCAGTGTCACGGTCCTCGGTCAAGCAGACTGATGTTGACGTCTCTTTCTTTTACCCAGGAAAAAGCGTTACATGTAGCCCGTTTGGTGAGACGAGAGTACTCTTGCTGGACAATCTATGTACAATCCATTCTTTCAAGTAATTTTAGGGGATTAGGACAATTCCCTCTCGTATATCTACCAGATACGCTAGACTACCAGGTTTATGATATAGCGTCCCCACTTACCTACCCTAGGGCATAACAGTGGGGGCCGCTATTCCGCTAGGGGATTAGGACATAAAAACAACGCGTGCGCGAGTACTGCCGGGCGCTATATGACTCCGTATTCTATAAATCCCCCATACGTTTGAAGTACGTGACGCGACGAATCAGAGACGCTTTCTTACGAGCGTTTTCTGGTAAAAAAAACCATACCTCAATCGTCAACTTTGGCTTAAACTTAGTGCCTCCGCTAAGCTAAGCGGGCGCCCGCCTCGCGTGCTTGTTTCGAAAAATGGTACGGGCAGCGCTAACTGGCGCGGGTGCGTTCGACGGGTTTGTCAATAGGGTTAGTAAGTAGTCACAGTCGGGGTGCTCCGAACTCCCGAGCTGGCTTCGCTTAGTGAAGCTTTGAAAGTGATCAGAGTTTTGTACACTAGAAATAACATCACTAATGCGGGAGCGAGCGAAGTGAGCTCGGGCGTTCGGAGCAACCCGGCTCGGATGTTTTAGCTTGAAGGTTGTGTTCAATATATTATGTTTGACATAAGAACCACTAAAAACGTCTACCATTGCAACTACTTACCCTACGTTTAAATAATAAAGGGTGAAGAATAAGGTACGATTTTTTTACCACGTAAGAAAGCGTCTTTGATTCGTCTCTTGGGGGACGTATATAGACTACGGAGAGCCATATACGCCGTCCGGAACTAAGCACATTTCGCTGTAGGTATGCTCGAGAGCTTCGGTGGCGTAATGGTTAAGGCCGCTACCTCCTGTCCGGGAGGTCGTGGTTAGAATCCTGCAACGTACCAATATGTTTTCGAATTTTGATTTCATAGTACGTTTATCCGACGCTCTCACGGTGAAGAAGTACATTGTGAGGAAACCTGCACACGCCTGCGAAGTAACTCGAAGATTGTGTGTGAAGTGGAACAACCCGCACTGGGCCCACGTGGGCGACAGGCCCAATCGCCCTAATTCAGGATAGGTGCGAGTCCCTCGGTGGGGACGTATATGCGCTGATATGACCGAGAGACGGAGGCCTGCCAGTGCCCATAGTAAGCGACCATGTCGCAGTTTAATATTTCATCACCGGCAGCACATTGTTTCATTGTATATAGAGTCGTAGGTTTGCCTTTACTGCGCAGAAGCCGAGCGGCACTAGTACATTCTGTGGCAGTATGTATTTCAGTGTGATAATATTGCGTGTTTGTCCACAGTACGACGGTTCAGTGGCGTCAAGTAACAGTTTAACTGCGACGACGACGCCGGCGACGACGGCCAAAGTAGTCAGCACGACAGGTCAGTGTTAAAATTACACAGACATAACACAGCACTCTATAAGAGTGAAAAAATAGGCAAATGTAAACATGGCCTATATCTGGAGCGGGTCTCCTTAATCTTTAATTTAAGAGCAGTGCTCTTGTCTGTGGAGTAATCGCCAATTCTTCTTATTTTCATCTATCGTCTTAAGAGCCCGCTGGATTTCATAAATCCCATACAAACGTAGTATTTGATTCATTTGTTAACCAAACAACCGATTTTGAAATTAATTTTATGTCGATAATCGGATGACGTATATCTGTGTCGGTAAAGCATTACTTTTTTGAAAAACGATGCAGGAATCCACAATTTTCCAATAAATTTGTTTTCAAGGTAAAAAACGAAAAACAACTTTATTGGTTATTAATGGCTTAAATAATTCTCTCTTTTTTTTTGTAAACACTTATAATTTAGCTAATTTTAGATATATTGAGTATTTTTGGCCGTACAGTATCAGCGGGCGCGGCGGGAGCGGGCGCCAGCTATACAACGCCCGCGCTTTACAACGCGGCGCAAGCTACATACGCTGCCTATGATGAGGCGCAGATGATGCGAACCACCATGTCGCATCATATGGTCAGTAACACCATTTATACCGCCTAGATTAGTTAATAGTAATCATCATCATATCAGCCGAAGGACGTCCACTGCTGGACATAGGTCTTCCCAAGGATTTCCACGTCAACCGGTTCTGCGCTGCCCGCATCCACCGGCTTCCCGCGACCTTCACCAGGTCATCGGTCCACCGAGTGGGAGGCCCGCCTACTCTACGTTTTCCGGTGCGCGGTAAAAGTAATACTATAAGTCTAACCACTTAACACCACTGTTATGGTGTGTAAAGATGAGAGGCAGCCTTAACTCTGTGGCGTAATGGTTAAGTCCATTAGCTTCACATCAGGAGGTCGCGGGTTTCGACTTCCGACTGAGTCTGACTTTGTAAGACTCGGTTTGATTGGTGAAAAGACCTTTCTAATACAGGCTAGTGGAAGGGCATTTTCTAAGCCCGCCTGACTAGCTACCGCCATCTTATCTAATTCTTGCCGCCAATCATCAATACTAACAACATTATTTCACGGCATCATCGTCACTTACCATCAGGCTTACCAATTGTGATTAAAAAAAGCCTCGCCACGCGTGATCCAGCAGCTCTAGCGTTCAGGGCGAGGCTGGCTCCAGTCTGTACTGACCTTTACGGAGAACGTGACTGACTTTGCACCGCCGTCGCCGTCTAAATATTGCTATATTCTAAATTTGCTAAAAAAAAGTACTGAACTGATTTTGATACAATTTATATGGGACCTCCTTGAAGATATAATTATTATCATTTAAGTTTCAGACAAGAGTGATCCATTACTTATTAGTGAGACTTAGCCTGTATTAGTTATTATTATTATTATAATAACACTATGTCAATTCATAATACTGTGTCAGATCATTAATCTACAAACATAGAAAAATAAACAGTAAAAAAAGTGTAATATCTAAACGTTACATAATGTTTAATAATAATAATAAACATTCAAATATAACGATTTGAATGTTCATTCTAACATATCAAATAAAAAAAACGGTAAAGCGCGAGTCAGAATTGCGCACAAAGGGTTCCGTACCATCATACTAGATGGCGCTAGTTTCTTCGTTTAAAAAAAACACGTTTTTTTATGGAGACTCACTTTTCTAATTTTTAGTATTTATTTATTTATTTATTTTATTTTATTAATTTAGGAAACAAACAGTCTTATATATAGTATTACATATAAATTTTAATTTGTTGTTATAGCGGCAACAGAAATACATCATCTGTGAAAATTTCAACTATCTGGCTATCACGGTTCATGAAATACAGCCTGGTGACAGATGGACAGACAGACAGACGGACGGACAGCGGAGTCTTAGTAATAGGGTCCTGTTTTTACCCTTTGGCTACGGAACCCTAAAAAATATTAAGATCGGTTCACAAACGGTGGAGAAACTGCATATCATACTCGTACATGTCACGGCTGAAGGTGGGTGTGAACATAAACTTAAGATTAGCCTGCTAAAGTTGTTTGTATTGGTATTCGGCGTTTAACCGTACACAACAAGGTCTACCCAACACTGGCTGGGTAATGTTTTTTGGGTGGTGAGCGAGCGAAGCGAACGATATTAGGTTCGGTCAGGTTTGATTGATTTTACAGTCGAAGAGCTTTGCCAAAAAATCGCAAAAAAATTGCGAAGATCCTCCGAGATTTTCCAAGGAACATTTGTTGTTGTTGTATGAGTATTGGAATAGATTCCTTACACTGACCAGCGACCATTTTATCCAACAGGGCGGCTACTACGAAGTTGGATACGGAGTCTCAGGCGCGAGGGAAGGCACGTTTGGATTAGGGGCAGGCGACAGGTTTTCACGGACTGATGCTGCGTCACCGCAACAGGTAGAATAACCCGCCGATCAAAAAATTTAGTCAAATGTTTCAGCAAATAATTGTCAAGAAACGCAGAACTTTGTCTAACATTTGGAATTTCAATGCTTTTTTAGCGTGCTTCATAGGGGCGTATAGAATATGTAAAAAGCATAGCCATTCTCATTTGCTAAATGTACACCTTTTTTTTAGTATGCATTGAAATAGCCAGCGCTCTAAAACAGTATAAAAATAAGCAAATGTTAGCGAGGCCTATATCAGGGGCAGGTCATCATCATCATCATATCAGCCGAAAAACGTCCACTGTTGGACAAGGCTTCCCCCAAGGATTTCCACGATCACCGGTCCTGCGCTGCCCGCATACAGCGGCTTCCCGCGATCTTCACCAGGCGTCGGTCCACCGCGTGAGAGGCCAGCCTACGCTACGTAATCTGGTGCGCGGTGGCCACTCGAAAACTTTACTACCCTCAACGGCCAGGGTATAAAACGAAAATTGGCAGACTGGAAAGTATTTGTGATTTTTTGTTATATTTAGATATAGTTGTTTATGTGTTATTTGTGAAATTTCGGCAAATATTTATTTAGAAAAGTGGCTCTTTTGCAAATAATTTGGCAAATATTTCTAAAAAAAATTGCTTGATTATTGGTTTTTTGTGAAATTTATGGTTTATTAACATTATTTGAATCTCAAGTGAAATTTTACTCAATGTACGAGTTTAAAAAGTGGATTACACTTATTTGTTTACAAAAACTTGTTAAAAATACGATATTTTTAATTTTATGAGCAAAATAAACGGTGTCTGTGACCGCACGACGGCGAACGCGTGACAAAAAAACTATGACAGTGATTGAAGATTAAAACTAATCAGCTGCCCAATTTCAAAACACAGTAACTGACAATTCTCAGACTTATTAAAATTTGCCTTATTAAAAAAATGCGCGCCAAATTGATAAAATATTGATTTATGAAAAAAAAATACTGCAATAAAAATATTTGGAAGTAAAAAGACTTGAAATTAAGTCCCAAAAGTAATGAAAAATGCAATAATACAAAAAAAAAATCAGGTAAAAAAATTTTGCAGTTAGGTACTGTGTTTTAAAATGGGGCAACCGTAATATGTATGTTGCTTGGATTAATGATAAACTTGAATTGTAATTTTAACATCTCCCGGGACTTGATCAAATCGCTTATTGTCCTGTAAATGAAATATCCTACCTAAACTCGCGCCATTTTCTCGGTGGCGCAGGCCAGGCAGGCAAAAATATCAGACTTAGGTATATGTGTTACTGTGTTACAGGTGCCAGCGGCGGCGTTACCGCCGGGCTACGCGTACTTCTACCAGCCTCCCCCACCCACGACGTACCAGTATGGCGTCTATCCCGTAAGCATTGATTGATAATATGGTGTTTGTTTTCGCCAACTATCCACGACGTACCAGTATGGCGTCTATCCCGTAACATTGATAATATGGTGTTTGTTCTCGCCAAATAACCACGACGTACCAGAATGGCGTCTACCCCGTAAGCATTGATAATATGGTGTATACCCACGACGTACCAGTATGGCGCCTATCCCGTAAGCATTGATAATATGGTGTTTGTTCTCGCCAAATACCCACGACGTACCAGTATGGCGTCTATCCCGTAAGCATTGATAATATGGTGTTTGTTCTCGCCAAATACCCACCACGTACCAGTATGGCGTCTATCCCGTAAGCATTGATAATATGGTGTTTGTTCTCGCCAAATACCCACCACGTACCAGTATGACGTCTATCCCCTAAGCATTGATAATATGGTGTTTGTTCTCGCCAAATACCCACCACGTACCAGTATGGCGTCTATCCCGTAAGCATTGATAATATGGTGTTTGTTCTCGCCAAATACCCACCACGTACCAGTATGACGTCTATCCCCTAAGCATTGATAATATGGTGTTTGTTCTCGCCAAATACCCACCACGTACCAGTATGGCGTCTATCCCGTAAGCATTGATAATATGGTGTTTGTTCTCGCCAAATACCCACCACGTACCAGTATGGCGTCTATCCCGTAAGCATTGATAATATGGTGTTTGTTCTCGCCAAATACCCACCACGTACCAGTATGACGTCTATCCCCTAAGCATTGATAATATGGTGTTTGTTCTCGCCAAATACCCACCACGTACCAGTATGGCGTCTATCCCGTAAGCATAGATAATATGGTGTTTGTTCTCGCCAAATATATGACGGACACACCCCGGACACTTCATACAACGGGCGAAAAACTAAACAAAATGACGTCGAAATCCTTTACATTCGATTACCAATCATAGTACCAATCTGTATTAATCTAGGTGGGGGTGAGGTGGGAATTTAGAGAGCGGCATGAGTGGGTAAATTTGTACGTTAGGTAACATTGTATACTTTGTCACGCACGGGTCTCATACGACGTTATAACCGCCTTATTACATTTGAAGTTGAGTTTTTAAGGCTGTATATTGGCAAATTTGCAAAGAGCGTCGATGGCGTAACGGCTAGGGCCGCCGCCTCCTGTCCGGGAGGTCGTGATTCGAATCCCGCCACGTACCAATGTAATTTCGAATTTAGATTTCATATGTACGTTTATCCGACGACGCTCTTAAGGTGAAGGAAAACATCGTGAGGAAACCTGCACACGCCTGCGGAGAAAGTTGTGTGTGAAGTCGACCAACCCGCACTGGGCCCGCGTGGTCGACTAAGGCCCGATCGCCCTAGTTCAGGGTAGGCTCGAGTCTTTCGGTGGGGACGTATATGAGGATATTGGCAAATAATCAGTGAGAAGCGCTTAGCAAAAATATCAGGAAAATTACTTCCGCTTAATTTATCGGCCTGAAAAAGAGATATATTCAATTTCAAGGATATTACCTTGGGCCCGTCTAAGTTCATTGTTACATCATTAGATTAACTTGACTCGATCATAAAAAATCCCAAACATAGCATAAATTGAAGCAAAGTGAAGCAAAGCCTGTAAACATTGGTAGGAAAAATATTTCTTTTTAATTTAAAATTTGTATCATAATTTTCTTCTTTTCAAACTACGTAGTCTATGTTTATTTATATTTAATTTAGTTCACTTTTTCGAGACTTTTGTGTGAAAAGTGTGGTTATTTTCTTTACTCTTTACACGTAAAGAAAAAGACAGAGACAACTGTTCAATCAATGCCTAGCCTTAAATTTTACGAATTTTATTAGACCAAGTCCATTAAAAATAACTGCTCAGGTAGTTATTTACTTGTTCTTTTTACGAGCTTTATATCAGCTTGCCGTGTTAGTTAGTTAGTTTGAATAAAATCTCGGGAGCTAAAATAGAACCACTTCCTGGTTTCCGATTGAGCTGAAATTTTGCCTACACGTTAAGTTTGGTGTACAATGGTGTCGATTCGGTTTTGCACAAATCAACTAAACTAAACTAAAATTAGGTTAAAATGTGTCAAAATTATGTTTGCTATTCGGAAAAACTCAACTTAACTTATCTGACAGATCTAAAATGAAATCGAACTAAATTAAGTTTAGAATGCCATTTCGCTATTCGGAACGACCATATTTTAGATGTGTCAAACTAAAATTGAATCAATTTTAATCGCGACCTATTTTGGTGATCACTAAACTTAAATTGGTCTTGGAAAACCACAAAAGTGCAATTTTGTGATCAAAACATATGTAAAGTGAGGGTATAAACCCTGATAAGTACTCCAGGGCACTGAACCTTTGACCTTATGGTCTCATGACGACCAGGTTGGTGGTTTACAGCTCTATAAAACAGTCAAAGCTAGAAGTTTGACGTTTCGACCAAGATAAATCAGCACACTGACCCGAAGTGTTCTGATCTGAGGGTTTGACTCTGATGATGATGACCAGGCCAATAAACCAGGTTGGAAGACGTCGGATCTTATGCTTTTCCAACTTTCAGCTTCGGCAGTCTAATGAAGCCATCGATTGCCAACCTGGTCATCATCAGACCTTCAATTTCTCCAAATTCTGACAAATCGCAATGCCCCGACGCACGTATAGGCAAATTTAAACTCCTAAATACTTCACTCAAAAATCCTTGATGCCAAGCCAAAAAATTAAAAAAAATATAACAAAATCAGCTGTTTTTATTGAACGTTTCATAGATTGTATTCGTAGCATAAGTAACATTAAAAACAGAGACAGCGCTATATAAAATTATATCTGGTTTTCTCTTTCACTTACCGTAAACAAGCTACGTCAATCATATTGTTCATTCTTTCGTTCATCCTTTAACATAGTCTGTGAATTCAATTTGATCGTGTTTAATTCTGTCAAACTAGGCAGCTAGTTCGTGCATAAAACCGAATAGCACATGAAAACGACTAAACTTATTTTAGTGGAATTTTAGTTTAGTTTAATTAAGTCGAGTGTTTTGTTCGAATCGACACCAATGCATGGTTAGCTAAGTGACGTCATTCTAATTCCAATATGGCCGACTCCCAAAGATGGCGGACTGGTTAGTTTTTTAATCACCTCCATGATATAGGGTATCATATGAAAGGTTTGCTGAGAAGAATACGAAATAAATAAAATTCTTTTTAATATATGACTTGTACCTAAAAGTTTTAATGTTTTCTTTTATTTTATTTATTTTGACTTCTTTTCGAAAATTATTAAATGCTGACTTGACACTGATTCTTTTTTGTGTATTTTAACAACCGATAACGGCCTTTCTGAAACTCGGAAGCAAAGTATATATACTAAATTAACATACAGTATGGACACTCCCTGCCGCTCTTTACATTCCAACCTCACCCCCTCGTCACCCAGATTGATACAGATTGGTTACAGTTTGGTTCTCGAATTTTGTATGCTCCGTCATTTGTTTTTAGAAATGTCATTTTACGACCGTTCTATGCAGTGTCCGGGGTGTGCCCGGAAGGTTAGGTTATACTTCACACTCCAAGTCCAAGGGGGGCCAAGTCCTCAGTGGAGATCGTATAGCTTGTACTTGTACCCCATTATTAGACGTTTTTCAAGCCGCCTGTAAGGCATCTGACATGGCTTAACGACTGTAATCTAGTAATAGCAACCGACACCAATGGCTCTACGTGCTTTGCGAAGCAAGAATCGGTCGAGAAAATTCCACTTACAGTCACTGACCAGGTAATGACCGTGCTTCAGGCACAGTATTACGATATGGCTTACAGTAGCGCAACGCCTTTGATGTCGCACGATGCGCCACCGGCGTAGGTACTAGCCCATACTAGCCTGTAGCCAGCCTGGCAAACTCGCGTGCCCCGCCGCCCACCGCCCCGCAAGTACCCTTCCGTTGCTCTGCGTAAGTACATTGATTGCGCCACTGTAAGCCGCTACATTGTAATACCAAAGTATATATATTAGTACAACATACAGTACTAACACTCCCTGCCGCTCTATAGATTACAACCTTACCCCCTCGTCACCCAGATTGATACAGATTGGTTATAGTTTGGTTTGTATGGGATTTCACCTTGATTTTGTTTGATCCCTCATTTGTTTTTAGAAATATCATTTCTGGCCCGTTGTATAAAGTGTCCAGGGTGTGGTAATACTGTGCTTCAGGTCAGTAAACTTGCATGATTGGCCCAACCGCGCAAGTGACACTGAGCTACGACCGTTACGACTTGATTAATGATAATCACGATCCCAAATCCCTGGAGTCACAACTTGGAAGAAAGTGCACTTTCTGTAGTTTATCACCTCAGATTTACAATCTCGTGATAATGGTAAGCGCTTTCACATTAGGCGACTGTATCTTATCTAAGTCTTGCCGCCAAACATCAGTATTAACAACATTGATGTGTTCCGGCTTGAAGATAAGATAGCCAGTTCTCCATTGCGTTGGGGAATCTTGGTAAGCCCGCTTCCATCGTCGACATCATCGTCACTTACCATCAGGTGAGATGATGCCAAGGGCTTACCAATTGTGAATAAAAAAAAAGTGTGGAACTGAGTCGTTGCAGCCGCGCTAGCAGCTTAGTTGCTTAACGTGAAAGTACTCTAATAGCCTACTCTACTTCATCATCATCATCATATCAGCCAAAAATCGTCCACTGCTGGACAAAGGCCTCCCCCAAGGATTTCCACGACGACCGGTCCTGCGCTGACCGCATCCATCGGCTTCCCGCGATCTTCACCAGGTCGTCGGTCCACCGCGTGGGACGTCTGCCTACGCTACGTTACTCTACTTACCGCCTATTTACCTATGTTTCACAGTACGGAGGTGGTTCAAACGTAGGCGCTGTATCGGGGGCGGGCGGCAAGATGGGCTCGTATCCGCAGCAGCCGCAGCCCCAACCGCCCTACGAGCAGGACACATACAAACAAGGTAACTATGTATTCTTTATTGTACACAAATGTTTAAACACGAAAAACATTTAGAGAGGACGTATACAAACTTACGGATCTAAGACCAAGGTCTCCGACCAGTGTGTGTTGCCAGTGATGACATACGGAACTGAGACATGGTCGCTTACTATGGGCGTCGTAAGAAGGCTCAAGGTCACCCAAAGGGCAATGGAGCGTGCTATGCTCGGAGTTTCTCTGCGTGATCTAATCAGAAAAGAAGAGATCCACAGGAGAACCAAAGTAACCGACATAGCTCACAGAATCGCTAAACTGAAGTGGCAGTGAGCAGGGCACATAGCTCGTAGAAAAGACAGCCTTTGGGATAATAAAGTTCTGGAGTGGCGACCGCGCACCGGATAACGTAACGTAGACAGGCCTTACACTCGGTGGACCGACGACCTGGTGAAGATCGCGGGAAGCCGATGGATGCGGGCAGCGCAGGACCGGTCGTCGTGGAAATACTTGGGAAAGGCCTTTGTCCGGCAGTGGACGTTTTTCTGCTGATATGATGATACAAAGGTAGACTTATCTCTATAAGAGATCTCTTCCAGCCAACCTTACCGGGTGTAATGAAAATTTACAGTACGGGAGGCAAACCTGTGTGTACTTAATAGTTAGTAAAACTAAATTAAATACTAATAAGTATACAATTAATAACCTAATATACTTATACAGGTGTAACAAAATTGGTGTAGGTCCCGTTAACTGAGGCTTCTACTCATCATAATGAACAGCTTTTGTTTTACGACTTTGCTGAAATCGAAAAAAAAAGGTTTACTCTTCATACAAATCGATTACCTTATCGGCCAATTTTGTGCATTTTAGTCTGAAGGGTCCATTTTTATTTTTGAGTAACACACACTGGTCAAAGACCTTAGTCTTGAGATACTGCGGTATTTGGGACGTGAAGAAATTGCATTGGGAAATTTAGGTAAGACCACTTTCACCTTTCATCTTCACTTACCATTATCAGGTGAATCATCTCACCTGGTCAGCTCTTGGCTTTGCTATTTTTTTTATTTGTAAATTTTAAAAAACCTTCGGCTTCATCGTCACTTACCATCAGCGGAGATGACGCCAAGCGCTTAACAATTGTGAATAAGACATACATTAAGTAAAAAACCACCGTTTTGTTTTTGTTACGCAGCGGGCGCGTACGCGGGCGGAGCGGCCAAGGCGACGGGCGGCGCGGGCGAGCTGAGCAACGTGTACGCCAAGACGCACGCCGCGCTCAACAAGGTCAACGTGAGTACATCACAATATTTATCAGCTGAGAGACGTCCACGGATAAGATAATTAAGGTTGGATTGGCAATAGTCCCACATTTGTTTGAAAACCAGCGTCGACGCCTGTCTCCCACCCATCAGCTCCACTACACAAGCAATAATAATACAGGGCTGCAATTGTGTCCCACACCATTTCGAGAGTCTGTACGTTACACACAACCACACGCAAAAAAAAGTATGAACTCGTGCTTCGGTTAAGTATGATTGTCTAATCATACTTGGTGCGCCTGCCCAGCTCACATTTCCAATCCAACCTTATTTATCTGATCCGTGGAGACGTCCATAGCGGAATACATACGTAGGCCTGCCCATGGCCTCCCTCAAAGTATAAGCCTAGCTTTTGTTCTGACTGACAACTATCAAAAATTGGTCCAAAACGGTTAACATTTAAAAGGTGAAAATTGTTATTGCCGTTTGTATGAAAAGTCGCAGCTTCACAATCCTCTTAATAACTATCGGTTAGAAGGTACCTAGAATCCTGAGTTGCCAGTTTAGAAAAATATTAATAATCAAATTTAGGTATGTCTTTTATTTCCAATAGTAGGAAATACTGTGCGGGTTATTTTTAAATTTGGAAATAAGCTTTTGAGCATAAAAAAACTCTTTTCAAATAAAAGCTCGTACCTAAAAGATTTCAGGTTTTTCTTCAACTTATTTTTCTTGACTTGGCATATTTCAGAGCTACGAAAAGGCGACATTCCACAGCGGCACGCCCCCGCCGTTCGGCGCCGGCTCGCACCTGTACATCCCGGGCGTGCCGCCGCACCACCACCACTCCGCTGTTCCGATGCACCATGCTCAGCAGCACCAGGTACGTGCTACCAGCTAAATATAACCGAAAGTAGGGTCAAAGTGTGATATTACCAAACTAGGGTGATAGTAACCAATTGTCCAAAGCAATATAAAGTAAAATTGACCACAATGAAGTAACAGTCATCACAGTGCAGTAAAATTTAACAAAATTGAGGTATAAGTGTCAAAAATAATAAAAAAAAGCACGGGGAAAAAGAGATTAGAAGCACTTGTTTTTTTTATTTTAATAAAAAAGTGTTTGATTGCATCTCACCTGATGGAAAATGATGTAGTCCACATGCATGGTACATGTAAACTTAAATAAGGCCTATTCACACTCGTCTTGTATGTAGTAGGGTAATAGTGAAAATAAATAGTAGAGTTGACGGGTAAAGTAAGGTGAAAGTGAAAATCGGGGGTCAATAAATGAAGCTATAGTGCGGCCGTCGAGAGAATGCTGATTTGACACTTCAAGCCTGCGATAGAATGTAAAATTCTATCATTCTTCGAAGTTGTAAATAAATCAATCTTAAGTTTCTAAGCTTAAAAAACATGAAAGAAACATATTTTACACAATAATAATAGTAACAGAACACATAATTAGTTTTATGTTTACATATAAGGACAACATAAATGTGTATTTTTAATTAATTAGTGAAACGGTTTCGTTCTATGGTTATTTCTTTTTAATAATAGTGATGTTATGTTACCACTGATAACGTGTTTTTATTTTGTTAAAAATATTATCAATTCATTACCACACAAACATTCATTTCGTGTGGTCAAATCAACCAACCATAAAAGTTTCAGGCATAAAAGTGATTAATAACAATAGTTGATAGTCGAGGGTAAAATGGGTTTTATGCTCGAGTTTTACACTCTGCTTTTCACTTGGATTGCAAGGAAATAATAAATATTCAACCGAAATACAACAAATTTGGCTAATTTTGACAAATTATTAGTTTCGCGCCACACAATTTTTCTTATTTTCCACCCCTACACCCATTAGAACCCCTAAAATCGACAGTTCACAAAGTACACTTTAGACTCGGGTTTGGCAACACTATTTTGGCAATGGCAATTTTATTTCGTTATATGTTACATCTACATGATAGGTACAAAGTATTTACTATCGATGTCTCTTGGTACATCACTAGTTACGTCAAATTAGCATTATCAAATCAGCATTTACTCGACGGCCGCACTTTAAAAGTAAAAGTAAAGTAAATAACCTAATCATATTAATTAAAAATTCAAATGTTTCATGTTTCTTTCACCTAAAGGTTGTCTGGAAGAGATCGCTTGTTAGCGATAAGACCGCCTATATGTACAACTTCGTTAATCATTGTATTTGTTTTCTCTTATGTTGTGCAATAAAGTGTTTTCAATCAATCAATCAAACTGTACCCCCTTTTTTTTGGTTAGTCGGGTAAAAATGTATCTAACGACACCTCGCACTCTAAAATCTATCAAGCCGTTTCGTCTCAGACAAAGGAACAGACATACATATTTCTTTTTGGGTAGTCGGGGTAGCGTTAACAGTATCTCAAAAACAAAAGTGGCTGCAAGTAGGTAGCGTATGTAAGGTGTCCGGAATAGGGATGACGACAGCATCAGAAATAAATTATGAACTCTTGATCACTAAATTGCCCTCCTATTTAAACTTCGGAAAACCTTATTTGTTTTCCATCCTTCGATTTTTAATTCACCAAAATCACAAAATGAGTCGCTGCAAAACTACGACGTCACGCCTAGGTATTTCAAACATTTTTAGTAAATCAGATGACTAGCGTTCGTCATCCCTATTCAGGCCAAGAAAGGGTAAAAAGTGGCAATTAGTCGAAAAGTTTAGCAATAGTAGTGTGTGACACAGCTAACGCTCTATGAATCCGAAATTAGCCGATTGTCTCTTTCCAAAGGCCGATGTGTAATATTTACCGCCGGGTACTGTAAAAGGAGGTTAAAATACTCACACATAAAAAAAAAACATTTTAGTTTTTGATGACTTGATGATTTATTTTTTTATTAAATTATGTATACCTAAGCATAAATCTAGTTTATTTGTATTAATTAAAATAGGTTTCATTGAATTCAAGTTGGTATTTTGATATAATTTGCGACTTTACTGTAGCATGAATTAAGTTTTGAATGAGTTTTTACAATTGCATGATTTTATTTTTTGTAATTTGTTTTTTATTTTATTATTCTTAGAGTTTGCTTTCGTTTGTAGATGGATGTTCGGGTGAACAGTAGTCATAGTAGGCGGGTGAGTTTTATATGATTAAGTTATATATGAGTGAGTTATATATTGCACGCATTTATTATTTTTATATGTATTTTTTGCGCAGATGTTTAAACGTTAATTTCCGTATTTGTTTAAAAGGTGTTTGCTTTCTGTGCAACAATTGATTTTGAGAATAGTAATAAATGAAAATGCGGAAGTAACGTCCGAAACATTATTATATGTTATGCTTTTATTAACATATTATATTTTTACACCGTGAAATTTTATTAATTTTGTTCCCGTTAACTTCAGTAGCTCCAAGAAACACGTATAATCCGCGGCGTATAAGTTGAACACAAATGGCGGACGTTCGCGCAGGTAGGGAGTGCGCGGGAGTAGCGGGGGGCTGGCGTCTTCTGTGCGCGCTTGCTTCGATTGAGACCTGATAATAAGACACAGCGCACTGGACATTCGGAGCAGAAAAATTGTAGTCCATACAAAGTTGGTGGTTGATCAATTTGTATGGAAGGTTATTTTTTTTGGTCCGATCGTATGGGTTTCTTGGGGAACGTCGTTCAGTTTACGGCTAACGGGAACAAAATGAATAAAATTTCACGTGTATTTTTATTGATTACTATTAATAACACTACGATTGAAAAGTTACAATAAAATGTGTATTATCTATCCCGCCTGTACCATCATATTGTTATATTATTTTTTATATATATTTAATGTGTTTGAAAATAATCCTTATAAATAATTAGGTACATCAAAACGTGCTAAATTATTTATAAATGCATATGATAAAATCATTGGAAAATCGGTGATGTCATAAACTTTAACTTTTAATGTATAATTTGTTAGTTCTTATTCTGTAATATCACAAAGTAAATATAAGCTACTATAACTTTCAACCACAAAGTTATTATAAGCTACAGAGGTTTCGTTTTGAGGGTTGTAGGGTACCTACATCCCCCAAGTGGTGTCTTATAAGTTATAACAAAATGACGCTCGGTAGTTTGAGGTAATCTAAGCACGCTATGAGTTCCATCAGTTTGTGCTTAAAACGAGATTCCTAAAAATTATAACATTTTTTCAAAACCGTTTTTAAATGTGATGAAAGTGTCATTAAAACATAAAGAAATCTATGATTTACTGACTTAAGGCTGCAGTCTAGCTTTTGATGATTTTCACGCATGTTTGTGCATGTTGTATGACTAAACTAAATAAAGTAAAATTATAAAGAATTATAATTATGACGGAGCTTTTTCTATATACAAACAGTTGCTGATTAGAATTTTGATATTACAGTTCTTGCAATTCACGAAGGCGAGCGGGCTTAACTTGTGGGGAACACGTATCTGTATACGTTTCAAAGTGTGTGTGAGAGCGTAGGTGGGTACGGTTAGCATAAACAAACTTGCCACGGCCGACTAGATTGTACCTAATCGAGTTGGTCATGACGTGCATCTAGATGGCCATGCCGAAACGAAGCACAAGTAACATGTCGCTCAGTCAGACACGCACACTACCGGCATGTGCATGTACATGTTTAACCACGAGTAAAGCCCACTCGCCTTCGTGAATTGCAAGAACTGTATTATTATTAAAATGGCTGGAACTTGCCTCCCACTCCCAACACGAAGATTTCAAAAATTTGATTGTAGGGCACGTACTGACTAGGCAACTGAAATAGGCAACAATTAGAAAATAGAGTTAAAAAATATATAAAAAAACATGCTATTAAAGCACATCAAACCAAAAAGTGAAAAATAATTATTAATATAAGCTGAAAACAATAATGATCGAAAAATACTAGTATTATTGTGAAAAAAATATCATTTGGTATTGTAACCCATATTAAAATTTTGGATCTTTTAAAATCACTCAGTTAGTTCGTCAAAGTCACATGCCTGTAATACAAACAATTTCAGAACTAAATGTAGTTTTTGGTAGTTGATTAAAAGTTACCATAAGCACTAGTTGTCATAACATTGACTGAGCTATTGAAATGGTGTTCATTTATTGTGTTCAGGAGAGCGGCGGGAACGCCCGGGCAGCCGCCAAGCCGCCAGCCAGTAAGCCCGCCTACTCGCAATCTTATTGGACGCCCAACTAGCTGCTTTGCGGGTGAGTTCGTTAATCCCAAGGAGGGTGCATGCTTACCTTACGCTAAGGGAGAGTGCCTGTATACATTAAACTAGGTCTGTAATTTTCGTAGAAAGAGAGCATAGGGAGAGACTATCCCTTTGTTCTTATGTAACAGCCAGGGTGGCCATATAAAAAATCTATAGATATATACTGTTCGTGGTCCGACATGCCCTAGACTGTTTTTTTGATCATCATCAAAAAAAGGAATGACGTAACAAACAAAATGGCGACGAAATCCTATACGTTCGGCAGCTAAACTGTAACCATTCTGTATCAATCTGGGGGAGGAACGGGTGAGGTCGCAATCTAGAGAGCGGCAGGGAGTGTCCTTACTGTATGTTAGTACTAATATATATACTTTGTCTGGGATATGGCTAGATAGTGTCACTCGCCCTTTGTAAATACCGACATAGCGCGTGCGCCGCCACACCTCGAAGGGTGTCGACTCTATACCAAAAAACGCTGACTCGGACGTGTTACATATTTTCGTGTTTGCTTTGCATCACTATATTTTTATTTATATTTGATTAAAATTCTTGCATACTCTTTGGGCGAGTTACACTGTTTGGCCGACTCGAGTTCACTCGAAACACTGACGCGGGCAAGGAAGTTCCACTCTTTCGCTGTCCGCATAACAAATGAAGAAGTGTAACGCCTTGTGCGGTTAGGCAGAATATCGACAATACCTCCCTGCGTCTCGTTAACCGAAGGTGGGATGGAGCTGGGGGGATTGAGATCGTCTAGAGGCAGTTCTGGCCAATGGAGGCGAGGGGGATCTTTGTTTAACAGCTTCGATCATCAAGCTGATGACGTTACTCAAACTCAATTAACTCTTTGTAGTACATCAAAATAAATAAATACATATACAAAATTTAATTATTAACAACTAAGAGACGTACAATTTAGGCAGTCTTATCGCTGAGAGCGATTTCTATCGGACACCCAGTGCTCGGAGAAAAAGCAAGGAGACAGGTAGTACGCGAGCAACAACAGAAAAATATAATCAATTTTTTAGATACTAACAAATAAATACCATGTACCTAATAAATAAACCCTATTCGGACTATAAAATAAATAATTATATATACTCGTTTGTCCACAGGCATCAACACATACACACACGTCGCCAAACACATGTAAATAGTTAAAAGGCGCGACACCCCTCATACAGTCAGTCAATTGTTCGCCGCGCGAGCCTCTCCCGGCTATCCCGGCCACTTCCAGCCACTAGCAGCCACTTCCGGCCTTTGGCGGCCACTCACAACCAGAAAACTTGGAGTCCACGCGTCGGGGTGAAGTATAAATAAACTGTTTTAAATGAATTTGAGATGCTCGCAATGATTTTCAGTTTTATTTGTAGAGGTATTATAGATAAATGAACCACCGCTTAACTGAGACGTCGCTTGTCAGCAGGCGCGTGACACGTCATGTTATAAGATCTATCGCCTCCCCTACAAAATCAATAGTTCTATTATTGCATCTGTTGCCTCCCGCACAAGCGCAATAGTTCTGTCATTGCCTTTGTTGTCTGCCGCACATGCGCAATAATTCTGTTATTTCGTCCGTCGCCTCCCGTACAAGCGCAATAGTTCTGTCATTGCGTCTGTCGCTTCCCGCACGAGCGAAATAGTTCTGTCATTACCTGTGTTACCTCCCGCACAAGCGCAATAATTCTGTTATTTCGTCCGTTGCCTCCCGTACAAGCGCAATAGTTCTGTCATTGCGTCTGTCGCTTCCCGCACAAGTGCAATGATTCTGTTATTGCGTCTGTCGCCTCCCGCACAAGCGCAATAGTTCTGTCATTGCGTCTGTCACTTCCCGCACAAGCGCAATAATTCTGTTATTACGTTTGTCGCCTCCCGCACAAGCGCAGTAGTTCTGTTATTGCGTCTGTCGCTTCCCGCACAAGCGCCCGCCGCGAGGTGACGACGTCTCAATTTCGCGTTAGACGGTAACAGGGATTATTTGGGAGTGACAAAATATTTCCCATGGACTGTGAATTGCTTGAGTTTTGTTAAGTGTCACTTTTACTATATTTTTTTCTCACTGTTTTGTTTATTACAAACCTAAACCCCGAATAGTCTTTGTTATGTTGTCAAGTGGGTTTTGAGTGATGGAATTGTAAAGAATTGTCTTATTGTATAATACTTGACCCTTTTAACTCCAAAACTGACTTTTTAACTTTAAAATTTTTGCATTTCGGTCCAAAAAAGTAGTTTTAGAAGACAATTTAAAGTGTAATTTGCGATTGGTGTGAGAGTTGGGGTGTTTTGTGCAGTAATTTTGTTACTTTAGAAATATTTGCGACATTTATGCTTTACATTGAATAAAATTGGTAGAATATGTTCGGTGTGACAGAATTAAAGTAATATTACATAAAAATTGTGATTTGACTGATAATATAATTTATAGTAATGAATACTCTTGTTTTAAGGTATTTTATAATGCTGATCTATTTCACCGAACTATTCCACCATCCCAGTGTAGTTATTGACAATAGAAACTGATTTCAATAAAAATGTAACTGATGAAATGAACTTTTTTGCTGATGACTTTCGTGTTGTTCTCGTATTGATGTAAGATGTATAATATAAGTGATTCGGCAATATGAAGTTGTACTTTTTATTGGAATTCAGTTGTCACCGCTCATTTGAATCGTCGTCTGAAACAGCGAGCGACAGGTGAAGTACTAGAACTAAGTAACTACTATTTTTGGACAAAAATGTTATAATTGTGAAGTTATTACGTTTCTATCTCCCTCACACGACCCTACTTGCATGCCCTTCAATGTTAAAAGTCAGTTTTGGTCTTGGATCACATATAAAAGAAATAGATACAAAACTAAATTCAAAAAACGTCTAGACAGTTGTTTGACATTAGAAAAAGATAGAAATATTCAAATATTTATGTTAGAAAAAGAGGGAGAACCTTGAAAGTACGCCACCGTGAACAAAAATCATCTGTGTGACAGTGAATCTCGTTCTTATGTGTGTGATCTAAGGTTTTGGTATTAAAATTTGACCGCAGAATAATCGATAAACATTCGCAGTATTCGCGGTTGAATTTTGAAAGAACGCGTTCAGGACTCCTAAATGTTCCAATTTTATGTAAAATAGTTATGTATAGGGATGCCAATCGTAATCTGGGTAAAGTGACAGCTCATTAGACACGAGATTCATCAAGTTTAGTTTTGTCACAAAGTTTTCCGTTTAATCAAAATATAACCGAGCTTATTCAATCGATGTTGACCAATATTTAGTTAGATCTCGATCATGTGCAATCAATCGATTCTTTTGTGGCAACCCTATTATAACTGAAAAGACAAATGTCTCATTTCGTGTACCTATTATTTTTTAATTTAGTTACTGTATTTTGTAAAATAAATAAAAGAAAATGGAAATAGAAAAATTGTTAATAAAAATTTAAAGAATGATCGTTTTCTTTTTATATAAAATTCTAGTGTATTTCTTAATTTTTTTTGGCGTCGGGCCGAGGTTGGTTGATTTGAATAAACATAATTTATACATAATTATTGATTGTAACGTTACGCTGATTGTATAATTAATTATGGTTTTAAATCATAGTGAATCGAGATTAAGGTTAGTTATAATGCAATATTATAATTTTTGACTAATGAAGGTTGTTTTAAACTACGCCCCCCGGCCCAGCGTCAATAGTCTCATTTTCTCAATATAAGACAAAAGGTTACAATTTGTTTAAAAATTACTTGTAGAACTATGTATATCGTTTTTTAAAAATAATTATTATGTTATATACGAAAGATATGTATTTGTATGTAAGCGTTTTGGTACGCTATGCGCGCCGAATTTTTTTGTATTTAGTTGTCAAACTTTGTAATTACATTATTATAGTAATGATAATAAATAAATAAATAAAATAAATATAAAAATGTCATAGGCCGATAATCGTAATGTAATAGTGTAACGACGATGTCTTTTTATATGTGAATGAATGCTGTCAATGATCTCCGAGGGCATTTGAGAGAACGATGGAAATACACATATTGGAACTTGATGCACTCTTTCATTCATAATTCACGAGTAATGGAAAAATAATAATAATTTGGAAATAGAAGATTGAAAGAAGAAATGAAACACATTTAGGTAAAATGTAACATATTTAGGTAAAATGTAACATATTTAGGTAAAATGAAACACATTTAGGTAAAATAACCACATTTAGGTAAAATGAAACACTTAGGTATAATGAAACTCGTTTAGATATAATGAAACACGTTTAGGTAAAATAAAACACATTTAGGTAAAATGAAAAACATTTACGTATATTTCAAAAGTTGTCGTACAACAATCATCATATCAGCCGAAGGACGTCCACTGCTGGACATAGGCCTCCCCCAAGGATTTCCACGATGACCGGTTCTCCGCTGCCCGCATTCAGCGGCTTCCCGCGACCCTCACCAGGTCATCGGTTAACTGTGTGGGAGGCCTATATGGTACAACAATATTTGTTCAATATTATGTGTAGGAGCCAGAGATTTGTTACTATAGATAGCTTATGCACCAACAAACAACATTCGAAAATCGAACCCAATTACACACAACATTATAGGCGGTTCGCTTCCGTTACACCGAATGCTATAAAGAAAAGATATGCCAATTGGCATCATTTTATTTGCTTCACTTTTAGGACGCATGTAACCTATCTACCTCCACTTATATATAGTATATCTCTGGTAGAAACTGCTCCATTTTACACGACACCCTCTATATAAATGTAAATCATGAAAATTATGTGATTGTACCAATTAAGAATCCGAAATACACTCAGCGGCACAATTAGCGCTCCAGTAAGTTTTCTCAGTACATTTTCATACAAAGAAGTGGTCCATACAGCCACGTTTTTTTAAAATCAATAAATTTAAGAAAACTGCAAAGTGCTGTCCTTAAGGTTAAGATACCTGGCTACAGATGTGTCGAAGAGCACAACATTCTGCTGACCCTCTAGAATTTCGTAGACTGCTCAGCAGAGAGAACACAATAAATTGGAAATACAATACAATACAATATTCTTTATTGCATCACAACATAAAAAAAAGAAATTAACAATATAGAAGAAACCCTATACAATAGGCGGCTTTATTGCTAGGTAGCAATTTCTTCCAAGCAACCTTTGGGTAGGGAAACAGCGATAGAATAAGTTAAGGGGCGGTGCATTAACTAAAAACAGAAGCATTTAAAACAGGAAATTTTTCTATGCATATGGCGAAAAGATCATGCTCTTTGTTTTGAGCTGTCTACCGATTTCCGGAGGATCAGCAGAATTTTGTGCTCTTTGACACATTTGTAGCAAGGGATCTAACCTTATAACTGCACTTAGCACTTTCCTTCATCATATCAGCCGAAGGACGTCCACTGCTGGACATAGGCCTCCCTCAAGAATTTCCACGACGACCGGTTCTGCGCTGCCCGCATCCAGCGGCTTCCCGCGACCTTCACCAGGTCATCGGTCCACCGAGTGGGAGGCTTTCCTACACTACGTTTTCCGGTGCGTGGTCGTCACTCGAGAACTTTACTGCCCCAACGGCCATCTGTTCTACGAGCAATGTGCCCCGCCCACTGCCACAAGTTTAGCAATTCTGAGAGCTATGTCGGTTACTTTGGTTCTACGAATCTCCTCGTTTTTGATTCGATCACGCAGAAAAACTCCGAGCATAGCAATATTTCATTGCCCTTTGGGTGACCTTGAGCCTTCTTATGAGGCCCATAGTAAGCGACCATGTATCAGTTCCATGTGTCATCACTGGCAACATACACTGGTCGTAGACCTTGATCTTAAGACACTGCGGTATCTGGGACAAAGATATTGCGAAGCTTCCCGAACGCTGCCCAGCCGAGTTGGATTCGACGATTGATCTCTTTCTCGAAGTTGGACCTACCTAACTGGACTGTTTATCCCAGGTATACATATTCGGTAACAACTTCGAGTGTAGAGCCTCCAACCTTCAGTGGAGTAGGTATGACACGGACGTTTGACATAATTTTCGTCTTGTCCATGTTCATTCTAAGGCTCAATTCACACCGGGACGGCAGCGGCCGGCAGCGGCTGGGAGCGGCCGTCAGCGGCTGGGAGCGGCCGGCAGCGGCGAGTAGATACCGTCGGAGCCGGCTCGCGCCGCCGCCGGCAGCCGCGCGTGGCCACTGGCAGCCGCACGCGGCCTCCTCTTCGACCATAGTTTGTATGGGGGCGAGCGCGCGCAGCCGTTCGCGGCCGCGCGGCCGTCCGCGCCGCCGCGGGCAGCCGCGCGGCGTTTTCGCACTTTTCAAACGATACTAATATTTATAAGCATGAAGAATAAAAGTTTAAAATTGTTTTACACTGAAAGTGCTCGTCGCGTCGCTGCCGGCCGCTGCCGTCCCGGTGTGAATTGAGCCTAAGACCCCACTAGTTGAGAGGCTCTACTGAGGCCATCGAGCATTGTGCCTAAGTCGTCCATAGTCTCAGCCATGACCACGATATCGTCAGCGAATCGAAGGTGGGTGATGTACTCGCCGTTGACATTGATGCCCAGTCCACCCCAGTCCAAAAGCTTAAAAAAAACATCTTCCAGGGCGGTGGTGAACAGTTTCGGAGATATAACGTCTCCCTGTCTCACCCCTCGCTGCAGCTGGATAGGTTCCGAATTTTGATCCTGGAGGCGAACCGACATGGTGGTGTTTTCATACAAACACTTCAGCACTTCGATATATCGATAGTCAATTTGGCACCTCTGGAGAGACTATAACACAGCCCAAGTTTCGACCGAATCGAAGGCTTTCTCATAGTCCACGAACGCAAAGCATAGTGGCTGATTGTACTCTTCGGTCATCTGTATAATCTGCCGCAGCGTATGTATGTGGTCTATGGTACTAAATCCTTTTCGGAAACCGGCTTGTTCGAGAGGCTGGAAGTCGTCAAACCTGCGTGCGAGACGATTCGTAATGACTCTCGAAAACAGTTTGTAGACTGTGCTCAGAAGTGAGATGGGTCTGTAGTTCTTCAGCAGGGTATAAATAAATAAATAAATAAATATTCTGGGACAAATCACACATTGTATGGGTATTGCCGCCCTTTTTGAAGAAAAGCACGACCACACTTCTGTGCCATGCCTTAGGCGTTTGTCCCTCAAGTATAACGGAATTAAATAATTTCTGAAGAGCTTTCTGGATATCTTCGGTATAGTGTCGGGTAAGTCTAGCTCTTGGGTCTTTAGCCAGATCGCTGACAGGCAGACGGGTGGTCGTGTACAATTGTCCGTAGAACTTCTCAACTTCTTCCAGCAACTCGGTCTTATTGGCCGCATAAAAAAAAGAGGTTATGGACCAGTGTTCTTTGGAAAACTAGCGATTCTATTTTTTGTTTAGGTCAAATCTTGCAAACGATTTTAAAGCGTTTTGCACACGACGGGGCGGGGCGGGCCAGTCAATTTCGCCGCCAACGATAGCACAAAGGGTATCATAAATTTCCAACGCACATGGAGGCGGCGCGGTCGGCGCGGTCTTTTTGAACAAATACAAACATCGATATGTGTCTACTCAATATATTTACAAAGTTTGGATTCAATCCGGCATGTAGTTTTTGTATTAAAGCGGAACTACGTTTGTATGGAAACTCTAGCCTCCTGGAGACTCTTAATGCACTTTTCTGATCGACCAATAATTTGTATAAACCATCAAAAAAAAATATTATTTGAATTTGCCCTCAAAATGAGCCGAAATTGCCTCCGTCACTTTTTCATCGGTATGGTTTTTTTCAATTGTAGTTCTTTTTTTAAAATGGGGAACAAATAATAGTCGCTGGGGGCCAGATCCGGGCTGTAGGGTTGGTGAACCAGCGATTCGAAGCCGTAGTTGTTAAGAGCACTAGTCGTAACATGGCCAGTCGCAACATGGCTCTTGTGAACCGAAGCATTGTCATGCAATAGCAACACACCTTTCGACAGCTTTCCCCGCCTAACATGGCCAGTCGCAACATGGCTCTTGTGAACCGAAGCATTGTCATGCAATAGCAACACACCTTTCGACAGCTTTTCCCGCCTTTTTTCTTCTCGTAGTCTTTCTAAACGAAACGAGAAGACACTATTTGAGCTTGCGTGTTACATCCTCGGCTACATCGGCACTTACCATCAGGTGAGGTGCAGCCAAACGCACTCAAATTTTTAATAAAAAAAACCCTCATAGTTTCACTTGTGTTTCTGTTTGTCCGTCCGTCTGTCACAGGCAATTTGCTCGGAAACTACTGAACCAATTGAGTTGAAATTTGGTACATATATGTAAGTCGGTGACCCAAAGACGGACGTGTAACGTAAATAAATGAATTTTAAACATGGGGCCCACATTTGGGGGGTATATTATAAAACTTAAAAAAGTTTTTTCAAAATATATTGTGTGTTATCAGATGAAAAGACTTGTTTTGAGAATTTCAAATATTTTTTTAATAATTTGAAGTAATTTAAGGAAATTCGCGAAAACAAACCATTCCCCCCTCCCTTATCTCTGAAACTAGTGCGCCTAAAATCTTGAAAAAAATTGAATGCATAGATTACAGGAAAATCTTTTTTTTTTGTTTGTGGTACCAGAAATGACACCAAGACATGTCGCAATTCCTTATTGTCAGAGTACCGTGTTGTCGCAGTTTAACAATTCGAAACTTCATGTGTCGGAGTAACGTGGTCGAGTCATATGGCGTTACGTAATATGTCCCAGTTATGGTGACACCCTTATCTTTGCAGTCGACCATGAGAATCCCTGTTGAATCCCAAACAATGGTACCCAAATTGTCATTATCATTCAAGGTACTATCCATAGATTTAGGATGGTACGCGCGGCGCGCCGTACTATCATTTATATTTCTTTTTCTTTCCATAAATTCTCTTTTTCCACTTTCATTACTTTGAACTTCATTTGTTTCACTATGCCTTCTCATATTTGTACTTCTCTTTTTGATATTAATGTTTTTTCTCACATTATCACTTTCTCGACCTTTTTGTGTTGTGTTCTCCCTTATTTCTTGTACACATTCTATTTACTCGTTATCTAATTGCCAGAGCCCTAATAATCTTTTTTTTTTCTTCGTCGACCCAGATTTTGTAATACAAAAAAAAATCAGTCCACACTGGTTGCTAGGCCTATAAATTCAACAGCGCCACGGTTGCTATGCTTATTTCCGAGTCTTGTTTGAAGATTTTATTTACGCTGTTCTGAAACACTATTCAAATTACTTTTATTCAATTTCTATCTGGGCCAATAACCTCTTACAAGAGGTTAAACTTACAAGTTTAATATGTAAAAGTATAAACTGTAAGTAGGCACAAGAGGTGGGCTCTTGGCTCTGGTATAATAAGACTGTATTGGAGGAACACTTAAAAATATAAATATTAAAAAAAAACATTGAGACACGTCACCTACGAGATATTCAACCGGAATAAAGTGACAACTCATCCTATAAACATTTCAAACTTATTTATCAGCTCATAAACGTCCCCAACGAGGGGCTCAAGCCTACCCTGAATCAGGGCGATTAGGCCTTAGTCGACCACGCGGGCCCAGTGCGGGTTGGTCGACTTCACACACAACCTTCGAGTTTCTTCGCAGGCGTGTGCAGGTTTCCTCACGATGTTTTCCTTCACCGTTAAAGCAATCGGTAAGTATATATACGTAAGTTTTTGAAAAACTCATTTGGTAGGTACATTGGCCGTCCAGATTTGAACCCGGTACCTCTGGTTAGATGGACCGAGTCGTTACCGGTTGAGCCACCGACGCTTATTTTTCAAACTTGTGTCGAAGTAACTCTCATGTGTGCTTGTGTGTCATGCGCAGTTCGATTGAAGATTTAAATAACTTTGTAGCCAGTGCGCCTCGATTGTGTCGATATAAAACCTTATTTCAACAATTTGAAAGGCAATATTTTAAAAACAAATGACGGTTTGGCTTGATATTTGACTTACTTTTTTCTGAAGAGTTCGAATACACAATAAGCAAAAAGGTTCTGTAATGATTGACCTCCTTCTGCTTCATTCCGCGAATTTTTAACCCCTCCTATGTAGTAGAACATAATATAATTAATTAAAATATCACGGCCAAGTAGGCTTTCTTAGATTAGAAGTACTAGTCGACCAACTGAAGTTGTGCAGTTGGATTTGTAAAATGTTTATAGATTTTCCATACAAAATGTTCTATTCATCATCATATCAGCCGACGGACGTCCACTCGTAGACATAGGCCTCCTATACAACGATGGCGACGATATAGGACGATAGGACATAGGTTCTGCGCTGTTCACCTTCACCAGGTCATCGGTCCACCGAGTGGGAGGCCTGCCTACGCTACGTTTTCCGGTGCGCGAGAATTTACAGCCCCTACGGCCATCTGTTCTACGAGCTATGTGCCCGCCCACTGCCACTTAAGTTTAGCAATTCTGAGAGCTATTTCGGTTACTTTGGTTCTCCTACGGATCTCCTCGTTTCTGATTCGATCACGCAGATAAACTCCGAGCATAGCACGCTCCAGTTCAGTGAATACGAAATTGTTCAGATTGCAACAAAACGCTTAACCAAAAAACCTACTAAGGATATCTATGGTATCTCGATAGAGCTTCTAATTGAAATAGTACACAATCTAGTGGGTCCACTAACAAAGCTTTATAATGTCTGTTTCAAGGATGGAGCTTATCCCAAAATCCTTAAACAGGTAAAAGTATGTCCACTGTACAAAGGTAAAGGCAATCAAGAAGATCCAGGGAGCTATAGACCGATATCCATTATACCTGCTATGGCAAAAATTTTAGAAAATGGACTGAGCACGCGGCTTACAAGCTACCTTACTGAAATCGGAGCCTTATCAGACCGCCAGTATGCGTACCGCGCTGGACGCTCCACCACCCTTCTTGCACGTGAGGTTCTGCGACTTATTCTCGAAGCTCGAGATCGAAAGCAAGAGATCGCAGTAATCTTCTGCGATCTTTCAAAAGCTTTCGATGTAGCAGATCACAGCTTGGTCGCCGTTAAATTACAGCATTATGGTATTGGCGGACCAGCATTATCCTTGATGATTGACTTTATGAAAGAGAGAACACAATTCATTCAGAGTGAGAGTACGAAATCTGATGGCTATTCCAGCGACTTGGGGGTCCCCCAAGGATCTTCTTTGTCCAATCTGGCGTTCTCTCTTCTGATGAATGATTTGCCGCATGCGATTACCGATGGAGAGGCTTTCATGTATGCTGATGACGTGGCAGTTTTGGTGTCTGGATCCACGCTCGATATACTTGAGAAGAAATTAAACACAGTGGCCTCACAACTGTATGAGTGGTTTAAGATAAATGGTCTCTCACTGAACCTAACAAAAACTCAAGTTTTACCGTTCAACCTGTCGGGTCGTAAAAATCGGACTGTTGCAGTTTTACTCAATAACATCCCAATACAACAGGTGCACAATGCAACTTTTCTGGGTCTCCACCTCGATGGGGCCTTGACATGGGAAATGCATATTGAGTACCTATGCGGGAAGCTGGGAAGGGCTTGTTTTGCCCTAGGAAGACTTGCTTCCACTCTTCCTAATGGCACCGTGCGCACGTGTTACTTCGCCACCGTGCACTCACTCTTACAATACGGTCTCGAGCTGTGGGGACGCGCTGCCGATTGGGAGCGAGCGTTCAGACTGCAAAAACGAGCCATAAGGGTGATGGCACGCATTGCTCATGACGACACGGCAAGACCTCACTTCAGGGCCCTTGGGATCATGACACTTCCGAGTATGCTGATACACCAGGTAGCCTTGTATGTCAGGGAGAATCTTGACATGTACGTGACGCGTGGTGAAGGACACCAATACAATACTAGGCATGGTAATAAGCTAGCTGCTGTTCCGAGGAGATTAGAAAAGTTATCCCGAACAACGCACGTCATGGGCCCGTCCATATACAACCGACTACCTGCCGATATTACTGAAGCTCCAAGCAATTCTATTTTTAAGAGGAAACTCAAAAAATGGCTCGTCGAGCAGTCTTTCTACAGTCATAATGAGTTTTTGACTATTACAACTAATTAATGACAAAATATTACTATTTTGTATATTTTATTTTCTTTATGTAAATAACATACTTTGGTTATGACTATATTTAAATTGACATTTTTTACCTAATTTAATGTAATAATTTTTTATTTTATATTATTTCTTTAATTTCTTGACGTGTAATGTATATTATTAATAAATGATGTCTATGTCTATGTCTATGTCTATGTCTATGAGAGGCTCTACTGAGGCCATCGAGCATTGTGCCTAAGCCGTCCATAGTCTCAGCCATGACCACGATATCGTCAGCGAATCGACGGTGGGTGATGTACTCGCCGTCTATATGTTAATGTTCTATTAATGTTGTTTTTTGAAACGACTACGGAATCCCACTTTGCGCGAAAAAAAAGCTTGTATTTAACTTCACATGTATGTCCTGGAATGTTGCAATCAATATTTCACCCACTTTCATAAATTGAGGCTGAAATTTGACACACAACTTTTTCTCATGACAATGCACGATTTTAAAATAAAAAAGTTTTCTTTTAATTTTGAAAAAAAAAAACTTAAAAACATCGGCACTTCAGATTTTGGATTTTCGCTTACATCTTCGTTTGGGTGCATTTTACGTAGAAAAGAGTTCTAAACAGTGTTTTAGAGAATTATATTTCCTATAATTTACGTTTTGAATTTTGTGTCTAGGACTGATAGTTACGGAGATATGCACTTTAGTAAAAAGTGAAAAAAAATCGCATTTTCCGGAAATTGGTAAAACTTAACTGAACTTTAAATAGCTGTGGTTCATTCAGTTATGGTCTATTCTAAGAAAACATGTAAGTATCAGATTTAAAAGTTGTAAGGAATTGAATTACCTACAAAACTCATATATTTTTTTTACGTTAGGATGAGGCTGGTACTATTTCACTTGGATACCCACTGGTGAGAAAGGATGTTCAGTTTCAAATAACCGTCCAACACAGCAGATAATTTTTTTAAAGATTCATTTATTTCAACACTACGTAGGAACAAAAGGCAGTAATAAATAATCATACGACAATCAAGGTTATTACGAAGTATTAAAAAGAAAACAAATATATACAGGGTGACTTAATTGTTTCCTAATCCTACTAATATTATAAAGCGAAAGTTTTTAAGAATTTATGGATGTATGGATATATGTTTGTTACTCTTTCACGCAAAAACTACTGAACGGATCTGGCTGAAATTTGGCAGGTAGACAGATTACGACCTGAATTAAAACATAGGCTACTTTTTCCCACGCTCGCGAGCTGCTTGCGGCTCGCACACTGCGCACCCTCGAAAAGTCATAGAAACGTCCACGCGCGCGTGGGTGAAGCCGCGGGAAACCGCTAGTAACAAAAATGCATGTACTCGTGATTACAAACAACTTTTTCAAAGAAACTATATGTTAAATCAGGCAAAAATATATCGAAAACCAAATTTTTTTTTTCATATTTCACATATAGTTTCTTTGGGAAAGTTGTTTGTAATCACGAGTACCTACATTTATATCCTTTGCTATCAAGAACTAATTAAAAATCACCCCATATACGCATCGAACGGCTTTCTGTGACCTACACCAGGTGATCGGTCCACCGAGTGGGAGTCCTACGTCTTCAGTTTCGTGGTCGCCACTCATGAACTTTGCTACCCCCATTTGTTATATGAGCTATGAGCCCTGCCCACTGCCACTTAAGTTAAGCAATTTTTATAACTATGTCGGTTACTTTAGTTCTCCTACGGTTCTCCTCGTTTCTGATTCGATAATGCAGCGAAACTCCGAGCATGACACGCTCCATTGCCCGTTGCATGCGGGCTGCGCAGGACCGGACGTTGTGGAAATCCTTGGGCGAGGCTTTTGACCAACAGTGGACGTCTTTCGGTCGATATGATGATGATGATGATGACACATATACCGGGTTACCCTCTATGTGTGGGTAAATATTTTTAAAAGTAGGTATAATACTTCTCTAAACTCCCCGGTGAAAACAAACCGATTTTCGCAACGCAACGGTCACTTTACATTACCCATCCATAATGACCGCCTCCGCCCAGTTTCGAACCGAGGAAAAATTATGCAAATACCAGTTCTTAACTTTTCGAACAACTTTTAAACTTCTACCCTCGAGTTCCTAACGATTTTTGCAAGGAAGAAGGATTTTTAAAGTGCAAGTTACGGGGTATAAAATTATACTTGTGGCCGCGTATTTTACTTAGGTATTAAAGGTATATTTTCATTCAGTTCATAGAGGCAATTCATCAAATAATGTAGCTAATACTTCACAAAACATAGCTCAAGACGGACCTGATGATTACATCAGTCTATCTAACATCAAATTAACACCTGATTAAGTTCTTAAATACTTAAAAGGAATAAACGTTTAGAAGGGTACTGGAAGCCATGGTTTTATACCTGTCTTTGTTAAACACTGTGCCAAAGTAAATATATTAGTGTTACATACAGTATGGACACAGATTACTGTATGGACACTCCCTGCCGCTCTCTAGATTTCAACCTCACCGATTACACCGACAGATTGGTTACAGTTTGTTCACACTTCATACAACGGGCCAGAAATGACATTTCAAAAAAGGAATGACGGAACGAACAAAATGGCGGTGAAATCCTATACGATCGACAACCAAACTGTAACCAATCTGTATCAATCTGGGTGACGAGCGGGTGAGGTCCATACTGTATGTTAGTACTAATATATTTACTTTGGTTAAACACTCTGTGCCAAAGTAAATATATTAGTACTAACATAACTGTGCTGAAGTATACTGAAGTATACGGGAGGGTGTTTTTCCTAATACATGGAAGGAAGCAATTGTAATACAGACGCTTATGGGAGGGCCCAAATCACACTTTGATAATTACAGACCAGTCTCTCTTTTTTCAGTATTAAGTAAGGTGTTTGAGCTCATTGAACTGGACGATATTTATACTGCTATTAATAATTTTATCCCTGTCGAGCAGCACGGTTTCATGCGCAGGAGATCAGTAGTTACCAATTTAGCGACATTAACAGATTATGCGGCAACAAATATGGAGAGAGGTGGGCAGTTCGATGCAGTTTATACGGATTATTTCAAGTGTTTTGACAGACTGGATCATAATATCTTAATTTCATACTTGTTGACGTGTATTTTACTTATGTTTAAAGGTGTTTTAAAATGTTTATTTTGAGGGACTGATCTTTGTATTTGTAGAGTTTTGGGTCACCTACTCGGTAGCCTTTTAAATTAAACAGTATGGTTTCGTATATGTAAAGACTTCGTCATAAGGTAAGTCGGGAGATACCGAAATAGATCTACAGTTGGGAGCTTAGCTTGTGAACTTCAGAAGGTGTTGTTTCAATGTTGCATGCGTGGAGGCAGTCAAGTGGATCGAGGGGGATTGAGAAATGAGTAATTATATAGCTATAGCTAGTGTCGGAGAGTAAGTAACTATACTATAATCAAAGTATATGTATTAGTACTAACATACAGTATGGACACTCTTATAGTTTGGTTCTCGAACGTATAGGATTTCGCCGTGATTTTGATTGCTCCGTCATTTGTTTTTAGAATTGTTATTTCACGACTGTTGTATGCAGTGTCCGGGGTGTGCTATAATACTAGCCGTGGCTACGTTCTCCGATGTACAATAAATGGATGTTATGGTAGACTTAGTTATGACTTTTTTTACATTTCGCGTAAAAACGGTTTAAGATTTTTATGCTCCAAGTTTCAAAAACAATAATGGTCCAGGGGGATGGGTAAGATGACAGATAGGGCAAATACAGAAAGAGGCGAGCGAAGCGACCGCAAAATAAAAAAAAAATATGAGTAAAGATAACATTGATGTAGCGCGAACGAAATGAGCGCAAATGTTTTATTTTATAGAAATACCGGCCAAGTGTGAGTCGGACTAGTGCACGGAGGGTTCCTTACCATCCTTAATCCTTAATATATTAATATAATATTATAAATGTGACAGCGTGGATGTTTGTTACGCTTTCACGCAAAAACTACTGAACGGATTTGGCTGAAATTTGGTAGGTCGACAGATTAGGACCTGGATTAAGAGATAGGCTACTTTTTACCACGCTCGCGAGCCGCTTGCGGCTCGCGCACTGCGCACCCTCGAAAAGTCTTAGAAACGTGGTCCACGCGGGTGAAGCCGCGGGAAACAGCTAGTTATCTATAAAAATCACTGTTGTATGGGAGCCGACTTTAGATAATAATTTTATTTTAAATATCTATTTTTAAAGTGAATAATAAAACTCAATATTTTGTGAATATTTCAAGCGTCTACCTGTTGCCGTTATCAATTGCCGGTAGCCCTTAAATTTTATTTTTTTTAGAATTTAATTTTTTAATTTCAAAGTGATTATTTATCTACATATTCTGTGAATATTTCAAGCGTCTACCTGTTGCCGTTATCAATATCGAGCAAAAACGAGAAAAAACATCACGTTTGTTGTATGGACTCTTAAATATTTATTTTATTCTGTTTTGTTTAGTATTTGTTGTCATAGCAACAACAGAAATACATCATATTTGAAAATTTAAACTGTCTAGCTATCACGGTTCATGAATTACAGCCTAGTGACAAAATGCGCGGACGGACGGACAGAAGTCTCAGTAATAGGGTCCCGTTTTTACCCTTCGGGTAGGGAACCCTAAAAACGCCTAATTTTTCAAGAAAAATTCAGAAAGATAATTTAAAGTCTACTACCTTGCCACTGCTTAAGAACGATGTCATTGCCCAAAAAATAAAAATAAATAAAACTGATTATAATTACAGCATCTTCATAGGTCTTGCCAAAAGCTTTTGAAATTGCTGCCGTCAACTACTTATTTTTGGAACATAATAAATGGGTTTAAGTAATGTAGATAATTTTATCAGGAACATCATCATCATCATCATATCCGCCAAAAAACATCCACTGCCGGACAAAGGCCTCCCCGAAGGATTTCCACGACGACCGGTCCTGCGCTGCCCGCATCCATCGGCTTCCCGCAATTTTCACCAGGTCGTCGGTCCACCGCGTGGGAGGCCTCTCTACGCTACGTTTTCCGGTGCGCGGTCGCCACTCTAGTACTCTACTGCCCCACCGGCCATCTGTTCTACGAGCTATGTGCCCTACCCACTGCCACTTCAGTTAAGCGATTCTGTGAGCTATGTCGGTTACTTTGGTTCTCCTGTACACAAAAATACATACAAAATATTTTTCTTTAGATAGACGGATGTTGAGGAGCTAAATAGACTGCCTATGATTTCAATAACCCTTTTTAGGGTTCTGTACACCCAACGGGACCCTATTACCATTGGGACCCTATTACCACACCCTGGACTCTTCATACAACGGGTCAGAAATGACATTTCAAAAAACGAATGACGGAACAAACAAAAAAGTAAGTGTGTGGTTTTATGATACCACGGTAAAAGTGAAACTTTACAGAGGACGAAACGATCATACCGTAAGACGAATGCGACCGTCACGCGACATGCAGCACACAGACGAAAAAATTTGAGACGATATAATAAAAGTTTCACTTTAAAATGACGGCGGAATCCTACGTTCGACTACCAAACTGTATTACGAGTGACGAGGTGACGAGGGGGTGAGGTCGCAATCTAGAGAGCGGCAGGGAGTGTCCATACTGTATGTTAGTACTCATATATATACTTTGCTATTACTAAGCCTCCGCTGTCTGTCTGTCTGTTAGCGGCCTGTATTTCATGAACCGTAATAGGTAGACCACGCGGGCCCAGTGCGGGTTGGTCGACTTCACACACAACCTTCGAGTTTCTTCGCAGGCTTGTGCAGGTTTCCTCACGATGTTTTCCTTCACCGTTAAAGCAATCTGTAATGATATGTACGTAAGTTTTTGAAAAACTCATTGGTACATTGGCCGTCCAGATTTGAACCCGGTATCTCTGGTTAGAAAGATCGAGTCGTTACCGGTTGAGCCACCGACGCTTGACCAACCCGCACTGGGCCCGCGTGGTTGACTAAGGCCTAATCACCCTGATTCAGGGTAGGCTCGAGCCCCTCGGTGGGGAAGTATATGAGCTGATATAATAATAATAATAAATAAATAGGTAGACAGTTGAAATTTTCAAATAATGTGTATTTCTGCTGCCGCTATAACAAAAAATCCAAAAAAAAAAAAAAGTGCAGAAATAAGGGGGGTCTCCACTCCATATTAAAAACGTGTTTTTTAGGTCCATAGGAAGTATTTTTGATTTAGCTCCATCGTAAAAACGGTAATACACACAACGTGAAACTTGGTGTGATTATAGTACTAATACTCAAACAAAACAACAAATAATAAAAATCGCCCAAGTGTGAGTCGTACTCGTGCTAAGAAGTCCGAACTGTATGACAAAAAAATCATATTTGTGTCGCTCGCGTTGATGTCTTTTCCTTGAAATATAAATAGGTATCATTGTCCTTTCAAAAAATTCAAAACAATTTATTTCAAATAGGTGTTTACACACACTTTTAAATAGTCAAAACAAAAAAAAATACAATAAAAATAAAATTACAAATAATGTCATGATTCAGATTACAGTCTCAGGTAATGGTATTTGTTATAGAATCAACATATATATCTTTGTCATTTACATAATCTATTGTTTTATAATATCCTCTAGAGCACAAAACTTTTTTGACATGAGTCTTGAATTTATTCTCTGACAAACTAGTTACATTTTCTGGAATTTTATTGTAGAATCTTATACACTGTCCCACAAATGACTTTTTAACCTTACTCAGTCTCGAAAAGGCTATATCTATTTTACTTACATTTCTTAAATTCAAATTATTCCTGTCACTGTTTTTAGGAAATAAATGCAAATTCTTACGAACGTACATGATGTTTTCATATATAAATTGACTAGCAACAGTTAAAATATTGATTTCTTTAAACTTATTCTGTAACGAGTCACGTGATCGCATCTGATAGATTGCGCGGATAGCTCTTTTCTGCAGGATGAAAATAGTTTCTATATCAGCCGCATGCCCCCACAGTAATATGCCATATGACATTATACTATAGAAGTAACTAAAATACACTAGTCTCGCAGTATCTACATCCGTTAACTGTCTTATTTTCTTAACGGCATAAGCAGCTGAACTAAGCCTTCCCGCTAAAGTTTCAATGTGTGGTCCCCATTGAAGTGAAACATCCAAAGTTATACCAAGGAACACCGTGGTATTTACAAATTCTAATTTATGACTGTCTAATATTACACAATTATTGACCTTTTTTACATTTGGCAAACAAAATTTTATACATTTTGTTTTCTTAGCATTTAATAATAAGTTGTTCACAGTGAACCAGTTCAGTATCTTTGAAAGAGTGTTGTTTAATTCGTCAATTTCGTTTTCTTTCCTATTCACTTTAAAAATAAGAGAAGTATCATCCGCAAACAACACAATATTTGACAGATGTTGCACCATTAAAGGCAAATCATTTACGTAAACGAGGAAAAGAAAAGGCCCTAATATGGAACCCTGGGGCACACCCATTTTCACTTTAGATCCAGATGAGTTCGTGCCATTCACTTGTACTGTTTGTATTCTGTTGTCTAAATACGAATTTAAAAGACTGAGAGCCCCTTCCTCTACACCATAATGCTTTAATTTCATAAGTAATGTTTGGTGTTCAACAAACTTAAATTATGTAGTTGTGTGGAGAGATATGGTGGTACGGAACCCTCGGAATGTTAGTCCGATTCGCACTTGCCCGATTTTTTCGCTCTTGACCCGACTTTAACTATTCAATCAAAGCTTTACTTGAACCAAACACTTGATTATTTTGTTAATGTCAAATTATGAGAAGAATATGATTTTCATTTTGTTTTTTACATGAATGCCATAATTTAGATTTACTTTTATTTCTTAAATTTTTGTGTGTCGTACAAATGACTAAATGTGCTGAACCTCACTATGTTTTGTAATATCTATTGTATTTACCACATTTGCAGCAATAAAATATCTTTATCTTTATCTTACTCGCCCTCCATTGGCGACGCTCATGGCCCTTACTAAATATCAGAAATTTGCTTGCGCCAAGATTTAGTCACTTTTTTACTTATCTTATTCCTCTATAAAGAATATGTTATTCCGATTTTTGTGGTTTTACTATTATCACATCTTTGTGTAGCGTTTACTTTTAATCATTGACAAGTATACTTAGCACTTATTGTTGTAAACATTGCTTTGAATGAAGAAAACAGTCACGACTAAAGCTAAAAAGCTGCTATAATGGCCCAGCTACAGATACTTTTATCCCGGTACGTATTCAAGCTATCTCAAAGAGTAAGTAGATTGTTTACTTACCTTAATGCTAACACTATTTTAAAGATCATAGTGTTTCTTTGAATCCAGAGCGGAGCAAAAGGATTCTAAAGTAGAACCCTGAGCGCACCGAGGGATTCAAAGTACGTCACTCGAGTTTTAAGTATAATAATGTCGCTCCATCTACTTTTTATCACCCTCTATGAGAAAATAAGAAAGTGAACTTTACTTATGAATAAGAATAGAACGTTTATTTTCACAAACATTTTTTTATTGGTCCGAGCGCAGTTTTTTTATCATACAGCCAGTAACCTGTTCTCATAAAATGTTCATGATCGATCTCTTTGGTGATTAGAACATATGCATGTAAAAGCCGTTTTATAGAATCCGCCGTTTTGCAAAACAGCGTGCTGAATGAAAGAAAGAAAGAAAGAAAGAAATAAATAAAGTATTGTAAAACGCGGGATTGTTCGGAGTATTTTATGTACTCAGTACCTAGTTTACAAAGCGGCGCAAAATCCGCCGTTTTACAAAACGCCGCTGTTTTGTAAAGCAGCGCGCTGTTTTGCAAACCGGCGGATTCTACATAACGGCGGCGACATGCACATTCCAAATTGAAATTACTTTTGGTCCCTAGGAATTAAAGAGCTATTTTAATTGTGCCACACGTTAAGAAGAAGAATGTCCCTGTTTATTTTTTGTATAGATGTGATAAAAAATATTGTAACTACCGATCGACGACGATGAGGACGTTTGTACGAGTAAGTGGGTAAATGTACTTGAATGAAGTAAATCGATAGAAAACCGACTATCTGTTCAAATAGTTAGGCATCTTTGTTAGTTTTCAGCTCAAATTGAATTTAGCCCCATTCAACGAAAGCTTTCAGCGTCTTTACGTAGAATAGACTCCATCACTGCAAGCACAGGGCCGCATTTAGTTTAAAATTTCATTTTCATCATATCAGTGTATATACGTCCCCGCCGAGGGGCTCGAGCCTACCCTGAATTAGGGCGATCGGGCCTTAGTCGAACACGCGGGCCCAGTGCGGGTTGGTCGACTTCACACAGGACCTGCGAGTTTCTTTGCAAGCGTGTGCAGGTTTCCTCACGATGTTTTCCTTCACAGTAAGAGCGTCGGATAAACATACATATGAAATCTAAATTCGAAATCACATTGGTACGTGGCAGGATTCGAACCACGATCTCCCGGACAGGAGGCGGCAGCCCTAGACGTTACGCCACCGACGCTCTTTTACTTTTAATTTATTTATTTATATCATGTAACAAAGTACAACGTACAGACCTATATTTTACATAAAAACGAATACAATTATAAAACATAAAATACTATACATAGAATAATATTATAAATCACAACAATTAGCACGGGGTGACGTTAGTATCGGCGTTAGTGATCGGCAATCTCCCGCAGAATCTCCAAAACACCACATCCTTCGGCCAGAACTCCTCCATAGTGAAGGAGTCCACAGCTGCACAGTCGGGACTCGCACGCACCACAAACGACTTGAAGTTGACGCTGTGACGCGACTCCAGTGGCGTAACCCTCAAGGCCTACCTTTTTTGTTCTGTATACCTATTTACTCCACTCATCTATTATCGTTGGATTTTCCTTGGATCATATGCGTGGTATTGCTGCATGCATTAAAACTTTCCCCGCAAAACATATGTACAATAACACTTTTTTTGGACAGTTAGTTGTGTAAAAATGATCGCCCTCATAAAAGCTTGACCAATAACTTGACTTGGTGGTATTAGTATTGAGTATGAAGTCAAGTTATCAAACTTAGCCCTTGTCACTTGAAAAGCAAAAAAAAATTGCGAGTAAGGTGTCCGACCTCCTGGCGTTTTTTTAAATCTATTTGACCTAGAAACTTGAAGAATTAGAACTTTGACCTATGTAAGTAGATAAGTGGTCAGAAGTGTTATTAAAAATCAGTTTAGATATTTATTCTGTGATAAAAAGTTTTCAAGTTACCTAATACTTGGACTGCGTAATTCTACATTGGTACCACACGCACATGGCTGACATTTCGATTTCAACAGATCTCTAGAACAAAAGTTGTGATAAGTGGCTTAGTTTGAAGAGAAGAATTACCAGCTAAGATATTTTTGGTAAATAAGAAACTTCAAGAAAGAGATCAATCGTCGAATACAACTCGGCGGGGCAGCGTTCGGGAAGCTTCACAATATCTTCACGTCCCAAATACCGCAGTGTCTTAAGACCAAGGTCTCCGACCAGTGTGTGTTGCCAGTGATGACATACGAAACTGAGACATGGTCGCTTACTATAGGCCTCATAAGAAGGCTCTAACTCACTCAAAGGGCAATGGAGCGTGCTAAGCTCGGAGTTTCTCTGCGTGATCCAATCAAAAACGAGGAGATCCGTAGGAGAACCAACGTAACAGATATAGCTCTCAGAATTGCTAAACTTAAGTGGCATTGGGCAGAGCACATAGCTCGTAGAACAGATGGCAGTTGGGGTGGTAAACTTCTCGAGTGGCAACCACGCACCGGTAAACTTAGCGTAGGCAGGCGTCCCACTCGGTGGACCGATGACCTCTGGATGCGGACAGCGTAGAACCGCTCGTCGTGGAAAGCCTTGGGGGAGGCCTATGTCCAACAGTGGACGTCCTTAGGCTGATATGATGATGATGATATTCCTCGATCCCTCCCTGTGCAAGGTGCAATAACAAATCACTCGGATCGCGTTTTATCGCCGGCCGAGCGCTCTAACTGGTTTACTGCCATTCCTACTTTACCGTGAACTATGCTGATACTTTTAACACCTGTCAGAAGGCTACACCTTATTATATTTTTTTGTGGTTTTACCATTATACGCAGTCCTAGGCTAGGGGCACCACCTCCTGTCCGGGAGGTCGTGGTTCGAATCCTACCAATGTGTTTTCGAATTTAGATTTCATATGTACGTTTATCCGATGCTATTACGGTGAAGGAAAACATCGTGAGGAAACCTGCACATACCTGCGAAGAAACTCGAAGGTTGTGTGTGAAGTCGACCAACCCGCACTGGGCCCGCGTGGTTAACTAAGGCCCGATCTTCCTAATTCAGGGTAGGCTCGAGCCCCTCGGTGGGGACGTATATGAACTGATATGAATGAATGAAAAGAAACGCAGTCCTCATCCGTACTCCTTACTATTCTTTAAATGTGAACATGTCTTTGTTTGTTACCTTTTCACGCTTCAACATCTCAACCAATCTTGACAAAATTTAGGATGGAGGTAGCCTGTGTCATGAGAAGGACAAAGGTTTCTTTTTATCCCGTGAAAATAGCTAAGTCCAATAAAGTTCCTGAGCGAACTAAAAAAAAGACTTGTTGGTCGATTTCCTTAACATCGCAACGGAGCAACGGATTGTCGTAATTTTTTGCACAGAGATGATATGAGAGGTTGGGAAATGACATAGACTACTGATTAGCATAGCCCGAGATAGTTCAAGAGGGATCTCGGGAAAACTCATTTCAAGGCTCGCGCACGTCGGCGTTGCAGGGGAGCGACGAATTAAAGTTATTTTTTCCGTTTAGTTGAGGGGGGTGGGTAGTGACATAGACTGTTAATCAGAATAGCCCAATATAATTCCTGAGGGATCCGGAGTACGGATCCTCGGACAAACTTCTCGAGCCACTTGCGGCTCACGCACACTCACTTCATGAAAGACTGTCATAACGATTTGCACGCGAGCGAAGAAGCAGGTAAAAGCCAGTTCTTAAATAAAACAAGGGTTTTTCGGAAATTGCCAACGATTTTAATATATTTATTTAGAAAGTTTTGACGTGATAACGTCTTATAATTCGATGGAGCCGGCTGCACGCACGAAAAAATGCGTCGTTACCATGCGTCGTTACCTCGCTCTGAGGCGTTCCGAAAAATGCGTCGTTACCTCGCTCTGAGGCGTTCCGTGAGGCGTTCCGTTTAAGGCTTTTTTCTTATGACGTTGTCACGTTCAACTATCGTCAGTAAACCGACTTTACAGACAACCGTTTTTTTTTTACTTTTATTTTGTATCATCCCTAAGAAAATCCGTTTTCACACAAAAAATAATTACTCTAATTTCTCATTATCTACTCAACAATAGATGGCGCTACATGACTGTGACTTGTGGATACAGCCTTAAACGGCAATAGCCGAGTTATCACGGACTATTCTGACGGGGGAATCTGATCCGTCTTCCGTCGGAGAGCTGTATCCGCTGGGCGTTGCGCCCCCGGACATCCGTGGAGAGGTGGCCAGCTCAATCAAAAGATCTAAACAGAAAGTAGAACCACTTCCCACGGCAGCTGATGAACCATTAGTTCCTGTGCCTCCAAAGCTTAAAAAACCGCGCAGCTTTATTAAGGAGTTGCTGCCTCTGGATGGTGACGCCTTCTAAACACATTTAAGTCTCTGACAAGAAACGTATCCTGCGTCAACAAATATCCCAATGTCCAAAAGACTCTTCCCTGGACATAATCTTCTCTCTTTGCCAGACTCCGGACTCATGCTGGCCCGAGCATGAAAAACATGTGCAGATGGGGCTACAGCTGGGATAGTGCATGAGAGTGCATTAATATGCCTCTCCCCAGACCATGGCACATCTTTTGTTCTGCCCTGCGTGTCCCAGCTAACATGTGTACGCAGAGTATTGCTCTGGAAAAATAATTTGAGCTAAACAATCGACTTGCTAAGAAAATTAATTCATATTCATTCGTATCAGCTCATATACGTCCCCACCGAGAATCTCGAGCCTACCCTGAATTAGGGCGATCGGGCCTTAGTCGACCACTCGGGCCCAGTGCGGGTTGGTGGACTTCACACACAACCTTCGAGTTTCTTCGCAGGCGTGTGCAGGTTTCCTCACGATGTTTTCCTTCACCGTAAGAGCGTCGGATAAACATGTACGTTTATCCGACGCTCTTACGGTGAAGGAAAACATCGTGAGGATCTAAATTCAAAATCACATTGGTACGTGGCAGGTTCGAACCTCGACCTCCCGGATAGGAGGCGGCGGCCCTAGCCATTACGCCACCGACAATTTTTTTAAATGATTATTTTATGTAAATACTAGCTGTTTCCCGCGGTTTCACCCGCGTGGACATCGTTTCTATGACTTTTCGAGGGTGCGCAGTGCGCGAGCCGCAAGCGGCTCGCGAGCGCGGTAAAAAGTAGCCTATGTCTGAATCCAGGTCCTAATCTGTCTATCTACCAAATTTCAGCCAAATCCGTTCAGTAGTTTTTGCGGGAAAGCGTAACAGACAGACAGAGTTACTTTCGCATTTATAATATTAGTAGGGATGGAAGCGATTGTCAGATAAAAGTACCTATAACATAGGTAACTAATTGTAGGTAGGTATTATATCTACTTCTAAAGTCTGCAGCCTCCAAATCTAACTTTCCTAAAACAAACAGAATAACATTTAAATTTACGGAAGCCCTTTCCACATCCACCACAGTTGCCAACTGTTGAATAATTTAAATATCTAGCTACTTACTTTACGTATTGTGACAGAGTAGTTCGAGTAAGCTCATTGGTAGGCTTACCTATCAGGGTGTAATAATATGGTATCATCATATCAGCCGAAAAACGTCCACTGCTGGACAACGGCCTCCCCCAAGAATTTCCACGGGAGGTTTTACCGTAATCGCCACGCTTGGCACGCGAGTTGGCGATCGCAGTGTGGTTGCAGGTGTGTTGCAATGCACGGAAAAGACGCTGCTGCCCATCCTCCGGTTTTAAGTCCCTTAGTCGACTCTTACGACCCCCATTGGAAGAGATGCGGTGGTCCTATTCTTAGCCGGGATCCATACGGCCTCAAATATGGTGTAGGACCCGTTAGCTGGGGTTTCTACTCATCATACTGAATAACTTTCACCAAGGAACCTATAATCAATTCTAAAAAAAATTTCGACGCCTGTTGACGCTCTATATAAAAATGCACAAAATTATTGGTCAATTCGCTGATCGTTTTTTATGTAGAGTTTACATTTTTTTTGCGATTTCAGCAAACTTGTAGGGCAAAAGTTGTTCAGTATGATGAATAGAAGCCCTAGTTGACGGGATCTACATCAATTTTGTAACACACTGTATTGCGTAAAAAAATGTCTCTAACTAAAGGTGTTTTCACAGCACGAAAAATAAATAAATTGGGCAGCCACTCATGCGACACCCCGGACACTTCATACAAACGAGCGAGAAATGATATATACATAAACCACTGACGTATCTATAGGCATACATGCACGTAGGCTTTGCTCATGCGAAACCTTCACCATCTGTCGTAGTCGGACATACACAAATCTACAATATTTACACTTACCTTCTTAAAAGCAAAGAACAAATTTAGGTATATCAGACTTGATAAAAACTTTACAAATAATTTGGATTTTACTATACTCGGATTTTTCCTGGAATATTTAACAACCCAGTGCAGTAGGCCATATTAAATCCTAGTTATTCTCAAATTTTCTTTAAAATAGAGGCATTTTGAATATAACTAACATATAACATGGATTTGTATGGTAGTTTCCATATCCGATTTTTTTGGATTATAAATAAAAATAAATAAATAAATATTCTGGGACAAATCACACATGGTCATCTGGCCCCAAAGTAGGATTCCCTGTTTTATGGGTTACCAGAGACTGATATACATACTTATATACGTTTAAATACATACATATATAGATATTTAACACCCATTTTTATTATGGAACTAGTGCTGTAGACCATGTACTTATAGTTACAGTAAAGAACCGAGTTTCATCAAATTTGTAAATAAAGTAATAACACTGGTCTACAGTGGTTTTGTTGCCATATATATATAAGATCGATTTTGGATATTTTATGCACACAATCCATGAAAATATCAATGATTTTATAAGATTTGCTCTGGTTTTTTTTGCGCAGTACTTTAATCATTATTGGGAAAATAAATTTTATGACTAACAAGCCGATAATTGATCAAAATATAAGATATGCAATAATCATAAAAACAAGAGCACATTCAATATTTTCCTGAATAAATTCGTAATCTGGACATCACTGGAGGCTGGAGGTATCTTCATTATCATATCAGCTGAAAGACGTCTACTTCTGGGTAAAGGCTTCCTCCAAGGATTTCCACGACGCCCGGTCCTGCGCTGCCCACATCGAGCGTCCCGCGACCTTCATCAGGTCGTAGGTGCACCGTGCAGCTGGAGATATAATTATAATGTTTATGAAGAAAATTGATCCACATCAAAATCTTAACTTCGTTTTTTTTGCCATTACAATGCCTTCTCCACTCCTTCGTCGTTCAAAAGTAGAAACAGATGTGCAAGTAGAATTAAGAATTTTTCTTTTGTAAACATTTCGTAGGGTCCAAATCAGCTGGGCAGCGTTTGGGAAGCTTCGTAATATCTTCACGCCCCAGATGCCTACCGTAGTGTCTCAAGACTAAGATCTTTGTGACGTGTGCTTTTTCAGTGTTGACACACAGAACTGAACTGAGACAAGATGAAGGCTCAACTGCTGAATATAGGCATCCCCGAGCTTTTTTTTTTATTCATAATTGGTAAGCCCTTGGCATCATCTCACCTGATGGTAAGTGACGATGATGCCGAAGATGGAAGCGGGCTTACCAAGATTCCCAAACGCAATGGAGAACTGGCTATCTTATCTTCAAGCCGGAACACATCAATGTTACTAACACTGATGTTTAACGGCAAGACTTAGATAAGATGGTGGTAGCTAGCCAGACGGGCTTAGAAAATGCCCTACCACCAACCAAAACGAGTCTTTTAAGTTGACCCCACCGGGAATCGAACCCGCGACCTCCTAGTGTGAAGCGAATGTACTAACCATTACGCTACGGAGGCGGTACAAAAAAGCTGTGAGGGTAAGGAGGGGATGCCGGAGGGGTATAGTAATCGCCATACTTGGCAGGCGGGTTGGCGATTGTAGTTTTCAGTGTTATGGCACAGTAGATGGAAAGGACGCTGCTACCCACACTGTTAAAAATTCATGTTATTTTACATAAATTATGTATTTTTTTGCATGTAAATATACAATATTTATTTAAAATAACATAAAAATAACTAAAATTCTGGAAAAATACATGAATCGGTAGAATGTACCCAAAAAGGCGTAAAAGTACATAAAATTATGAACTTTCACACAATTTCAGTTACTTTTTATGTAAAATTACAAAATATAATAATTTTGCGTGCAAAAAAAATAAAAAAATATAATAATAATAAATACTCTTCATTGTACACACTAGTTTAAAAATAGTAAAAGTATACATACATTTTTAACAATGCATATTCCGGTTTTGATCTCTTATTCACCTCTTACGACACTCTCGGAAAGAGATGGGGTGGTAATAATCCCAGGCCGGTAGCACAGGCCATATGGAAAGGTACATTACTGCAGCGGCCAGCCAAAGGGGCATTGTATCAATGCCTAGCTGTGGCCAAGGCTTGTGTATAGTACTTTTCTCAAATAATGCGTGAATATTAAAACTTCAATAATTACTTTTCAAAATCAATGACGAACAACTAACGAGTAATTTTTCAGCCAACAATATCGGTTGTCAAAACAAACATATAAGATAAAAAAGATTTGATCATTTTCAGACGATAATAAAACTCTTTTCATTAACTGTCTATACATCCATATGACAAAAAAGATTTGATTATTTTCTGAAGACTAAGTATTTACTTTCATACATGTAGATGGAGCTAAAGAAGTTTTACTTCAGTTGTGGTCTAAAGCACACTCGTATTTTTGAAGTAAAACTTCTTTACGCACGCTTGACTTGCTTAGTAAGCTGGTGGATGCGTGACGAAAGCGTTACGGAAGTGTGTTCGGGCGAGGCGAACGGAAGTTGCGAGGGATATATAAATTAGTGAAGATAGAAAGAGATATACTATTTATTTTTGTTTATCAACAAAACCGGTAGCCAAGGCAACAGTATCGGTTGTCAAAACAATCAAAACAAACATATAAGATAAAAAAATGGATCATTTTCAGAAGATAATAAAACTACCTTCATAAACTGTCTATATGACAAAAAAGATTTGATTTTTTTCTGAAGACTAAGTATTTACTTTCATACATATAGATGAATCTAAAGAAGTTTTACTTCAGTCGTGTGGTCTTAAGCACACTCGTACTTTTTTTTCAATAAACAGCGTTCTACTTGCAAGTTAGTTCGAAATTTAAATAAAACCTTTGACAAGTTACCTCCTTCGTTGCCATGTCTCAGAGTAAAATATAGTATCATTTTTAAATTACGCGACAGATATGAGTTTACATAGTAATTTATTTGACACGACATATGGATTTTCATACAACTTCTGCCGGCCGCTGCTCGCATGTATTTGGCAAGTACAGCAATTTCGATTTATCTCGAAGGAGTTTGTCAAAATAATGCTCAAATTTTCAAGCATGTTTGAGAAAAGTTATATAACTGCAATTATAGCAATTTGTATTCAAGATAATTTATACTTAAGTACTAACCCCTCAAGAGCGCGCGTATCCGCTACGGATACAATGTCGGAACTCTGTCCGTCAAGCGCGCGGCTATCCGTAGCGGATACAGAGTCTGAGTCGTGTGCCGGGCGACCGCCAGTTTAAACTTTAAAACGTTTAAACTATTTGAAGTAAATCTTCTTTACGCACGCTTGACTTGGGGAGTAAGCTGGTGAATGCGTTACGCGAACGGTGATTAAGTTTTACTTCAGTCGTGTGGTCTAACACACTCGTTTTTTTTATTAGAGTTCCGTACAAAAAAACAAAACGGAACCCTTATAGGATCACTCTGTCCGTCCGTCTGTCCAAGCCAATTTGCTCCAAATCTACTAGACCAAATCAGGTGATATTTAGTAGGATAGTGTGATCCTATGACCCAAACACAGATGTGCAAAGTAAATTTTTTTTTTAAGTAAGGGTTATTTTCGGGGCACAAATTAGGAAATTAAAAAAAAAAGTTTTTGGAACCTTGTTGTGTCACATATCAAATTAAAGGGCTCGATATCAGGATCTTAAATATATTTTTGTTTATATTGTTAAATAAATAGTTTTGATTTTATTCATGAAAGAATACGAAAATTAATCATTCCCCCCCCCCACCCCCTGTTTTCCGAAACTACTGAGCCTAAAAATTTGAAAAAAATTCAAAATATAGTTCATTGCTTGTAGATTACAGGAAATCCTATAAGAATTCTATCAATTGAAAAAAAGTGGTAAACTCAATATAATACGTTCACCTACGGAAAATAGTTATAGTCATAATAGAAAATAGTCTATATATTCATTTCGGAAAGTGTGTCCTGGAGCTTCACGACCTCATTCCTCCAAGACATTTCATCATCGAACGACCAGGTGCGGAGGGCGATTCCACCCCTTTGTCGTTGATGTTCCACCTTTACGCACGAAGCGTTTTGCTTCTTCGTTCATTATGCGAACTGGCAAGGAGTGGAATTCCCTGCCGGCGTCTTTTTTCCCCGATTCGTTTCGATTTCGATTAGGAATCTTCAAGACGAGAGTGAAAAGGCACTTTTTGAGCTTGCATGTTACATCCTCGGCTGCATCGGCACTTACCATCAGGTTCACTAAAACACCACTAGATTGCGCTAGTAGCAGTTAACTGTATGGAGTACTGCTAGAACTTGTGGGACGGATCGACTCGTTACCAGCTATATGCCTTGGATTATTTCGACAGACGCGCTAGGAGACTCATTGGCGACGAGAAACTTGTAGGTATCAAACAGGTTCCAAAGCCTCGAGCATCTCCACAAAGTCGCCTGTCTATCGGTGTTCTACAGGATTCATTTCGGAGAGTGTGTCCTGGAGCTTCACGACCTCATTCCCCCTCTCCATTTCATCATCGGACGACCAGGCGTGGAGGACGGTTCCACCCCTTTGTCGACAATGTTCCACCTTTACACGCGAAGCGTTTTGCTTCTTCGTTCATCATGCGAACGGCCGAGGGGTGGAATTCCCTTCCAGCGTCTGTATTCCCCGAATCGTAAAATTTAGGAATCTTTAAGACGACAGTGAACAGGCACTTTTTAAGCTTGCGTGTTACATCCCCGACTGCATCGGCACTTACCATCAGGTAAGGTGCAGCCAAACGCAACCAAATTTTTCAAGTCGAGAATGAATAGGCAGTTTTTGAGCTTGCGTGTTACATCCTTGGCTTCATCGGCACTTACCATCAGGTGAGGTGCAGCCAAACACTCTCAAATTTTTAATAATAAAAAAAATAACTCGCATCTTACTGTGAGGATTTCAAATGTGATATTTTGTATTTGACTTTATGAACCCTCTCCACGCGAGTTCAACTCGCACTTGGCCGGCTTTTTTATTCACAATTGGTAAGCCCTTGATCTGATCACACCTGATGGTAAGTGATGATGATGCCGAAGATCGAAGCGAGCTTACCAAGATTTCCTAACGCAATAGGGAACTGGTTATTTTATCTTCAAGCCGGAACACATCAATGCTGATATGCTAATCATAACAGCTGTACTGATCTCTGTAAACTGTACCACAAAACACGTGAGGGGTTGATACAACTATATTTTGAGTTTTTTGACCAACTCTATACACTATTTTTTTAAACTCGTTTATATAGGGTGACCTTAAATTAGTTCTTGATAGCAAAGGATATGAATGTACTCGTGATTACAAACAACTTTCCCATAGAAACTATATGTCGAATCAGAAAAAAATTTTAGGTCCTCGGTACATAACAAGTTATCAAATCGACAAAAATGTATGAAGGACCAAATATTTTTTTTCATATTTGACATATAGTTTCTATGGGAAAGTTGTTTGTAATCACGAGTACATTCATATCCTTTGCTATCAAGAACTAATTTAAGGTCACCCTATATATAATCTGAATCTAATCCAATATAATGCTTCTCCTGCGTGGACATCGTTGTAATAACTGTCTTAGAGGGTGCGCGGTGCGCGAGCCGCAAGCGGCTCCCGAGCGTGGACATGATTTTTTTCCAGATCCATCGGGAACTGTGTCAGGATATGCTTATTAGTAAATCATGTCATTTCCAACCCCCTCAACCATCCCTGTACAAAAAATCATAACAATCCATTGTTCCGTTGCGATGTTAAAGAAATTAACCAAAAAAGAGTATTTTTTCAGTTCCCTCAGGAACTGCATCGGGATATTCTATTTTCACGGGATAAAAAGTAGCTTATGTCCTTCCTCGTGACACAGGCTACGTGAATGCTAAATTTCATTAAGATTGGTCAAGGCATTGAAGCGTGAAAAGGTAACAAACAAACAAACACAATTTCACATTTATAATATTAAGTAAGGATATCTTTAAACAAGCAATTCTTGTATACATGTATATACTATATAATCTGAATCTCTGAATCAGTTCCAACGATTTGCTTGAATATTAGTTAAAAAATCGATTTAGATAGATCTCATCTCTGGGAAAACGTTAGTTCCCGAGATTTTCGCACTGGTCGAGCGCGAAAAGAAATATGCCGCGTAATATGTAGCGTATTTTTAAATGTTTTTAACGACTCTGAGTACTAGGCCCCGAGTAAAGCTCGGTCGCCCAGGTACTAAATAAAGTTATACCACCAAAACTGGTTTTAATAAAAGAAACAACAAAACAGCCAAGTGCAAGTCGGACTAGTACTTAGAGGGTTCTGTACCACCACTCCTCTAGACTCAACTAGATAGTATAATGACAATGATGAAATGTGCTTTTTTGTCACCCAGTTTGGACTCCTTAGTGCGAGTACGACTCACACTTTGCCAACTTTTATTATTTTTTGTTTTACTGCACTATTAGTATTATAATCACACCAAGTTTCACGCTTGTGCGTAATACCGTTTTTAGGATAGAGCTAAATCAAAAATACTTCTAAAAACTACAAAAAAAACACGTTTTATGTACGGAGACCTCCCTATTTTTTTACTTTTTATAATTTTTAGTATTTGTTGTTATAGCGGCAACGGAAATACACATTTTGTGAAAATTTCTACGGTCTGTCTATTACAGTTCATGAAATACAACCCACTGACAGACGGACAGACAGCGGAGCCTTAGTAATAGCGTCCCGTTGCATTGAGTGTACTGAACCCTAAAAAACCGGCCAAGTGCGAGTTGGACTCGCAGTACGAGGGTTTCGTACCACCACACCTCTCCACACAACTATGACAATGATACCTATTCACATGACAAACAAAAGACACAAAAACGCGAGCAACAAAAAAATACTACTAGCGCTATCTAGTGGTATTTTAGTGAACTATTTTCCATAAGTGAAGGTATTATATTGAGTTTAACTTATATATATTTTTCCTGTAATCTACAAGAAATGAACTATATTTTGTATTTTTTTAAAAATTTTAAGACTCAGTTCTTTCGGAGATCAAGGGGGGGGGGTGGTCAATTTTCATATTCTTTCATGAATAAAATCAAAACTATTTTCATTTGATATATGGACACAGTAAGGTTTGCAAACTTTTTTAAATTTCCTAATTTTTACCAGAAAATGACCCATAATTTAAAAAAAAAAATATTTACTTTGCATATCTGTGTTTGGGTCATAGGATTACATCCTACCAAATTTCACGTGATTTGGTCCAGTAGAATCTGAGCAAATTGGCTGTGACAGACGGACGGATTGACAGACAGACGCACGAGTGATCCTATTAGGGTTCCGTTTTTTGTTGTTGTACGGAACCCTGAAAAGGTATGAGGTATGAGTTAAGAAATCAGAACACAGGAGAACGAAGACAGCCGAAAACTAAAAAAAAATGAAAACATGAAAACAAGTAAAAAACATTTGAATCTTACCAAAAAGTAATACTACCTACGTCACAGAGGGAACCCGAATGTCCTCCAAAGCAAACCCAGGACACTTCATACAACGGGCCACAAATGACATTACAAAAAACGAATGACGGAACAAACAAAATGGCGGCGAAATCCTATACGTTCGACAACCAAACTGAATCAATCTAGGTGACGAGGGGTTGAGTTCGGAATCTAGAGAGCGGCAGGGAGTGTCCATACTGTATGTTAGTACTAATATATATACTTTGTCCAAAGTCTCATTAAGCTAAAAAAAATCTGCCATTCTGTGAAATCACGACGCAATCGAATTAAAGACACGCAGCACTTTCAACGTCGCATCAAACATTCATTCGGGCCTTGAGGTTTCGTACTTGTACCTACTTAAACTTAGTAACGGTCTGCCATATACTACGGATATTAAAGGTGTGGAATTGTGGATTGGTATTTTTACATGCACACGCACACACGCAAGCACACACACATAGACACACACACTTCTCGCATTGGGCCGGTTTTTTTATTTTTATTTTCTTACATTGCAGTAGGTTCTTAATATTTCGCAAATGGATCTCTGATTCGAAAAAAATGTTTTCACACACATTCAATATATTTGAAAGATTTACCTAATGACACCCTACACTATGGAATACACGACAAACCCTCGCATTCACATGTAGGATGGTACCCTAAAAAAATGTTTTTCAAATTTTTATTTTACCATTTGAGAGGATTGTAAGGCAGCGACTTTTTATACAAACGGCGTTAACGATTTTCACCTCTTAAATGTTAACCGATTTAGACCAATTTTGTTCAGGTTGTCAGTTAGAACAAAAGCTGGGCTGATTCGTTCCGTTTTTTAAATAACTGATTATAAATAAACAAATAAATGGCCAAAATTAGTTTTGTATGAAAACACGTGAACGACAATAAAATTAAACTTATTAACTTTATCGCTTTTGTTCTGACTATCAAAAATTGGTCCAAATCGGTTAACATTTAAGATGTGAAAATTGTTAACGCCGTTTGTGTGAAAAGTCGCAGCTTCACAACCGTCTTAAGTGGTAAAATAAAATTTTAAAAACATTTTTTAGGGTACCATCCAGCTTGTGAATGTGAGGGTTTCTCGTATATTCATAGTGTGGGGTGTCATTGGGTAGGTCTATCAAAAATATTGAATGTGTGTGAACACTGTAACACCCCACCCCGCCTATACATACAAATATATAAATATAGTTGAACCTACCTATAATACGCATACGTGCATACAACATACAACCTACCGCTATCTACCTATAAGAAGTATGTAAACTATACTTGATTTTTATTGCATTTTAAAATACGATTAAACGTTTGGCCAGATCGTCTAGAGAACCCTAAATTGTGATCGCAGTAACTCAGAGTCTTTTTGAAGGCGAATGACAAGTTATTTTTAAGAGATTAATCTATCACGTTGTGTTTGGACGAACGATGTAGTCTAACCTATAATTTTGAAGTATTTCGCGCAGAACCCTAATTTCCCTACTGTGATTGGTCCCTATTTTGGGCCCCCCCAAATTGGGAAGGGTAGCTAGCCCCCAGTGCTCGGAATAACGTAATACTTGACTGACGTCAGTACTGCATTATTTTGGTGATTAAAACAATGTACATCTAACTCAAAGTAATTGAACGAGCGATTTTAGCTCTACACAGATAATTATAACTACGTGAGCCCCGCTAGCTACTGTCTCTGGCAGGCCACTAAGGTACATGATCAGAGTCCACCCTCTTCAAGTGTATTTTAATTAAGCTACACGACAATGTAAAGTGTGCTATGCCGTGTTCCACCCGAATCCCAAAGCTAGTGTATATAAAACGCTTGTGAGGCGCCTTATTATACGTGTATAGTGTGAACTATAGCTGAGTCTTTACAGCCATAGCTTGTCCATCCCTATTCGTCAGGTAGGATTAATACCTTCGAGCAGCGATTGATCGCGAATACATATTAGCACTAGGTACTAAAATAAAGTAGATATTCCGACTTGAATGTCGCTCATCCTGTGAGAAGAGCACTACGGAATGTGAAATAAGTAGTTGATCTACTAATATGGTTCTTAGACCTGGAACTGTGCCATACAGTTGTATATAATGATATAAAGACCTGTGGTCTATATAACTAGAGCGAAATGGACACGATATCCATCGTGCCGCCGGCTCCAAAATAATACATAGTGTTAAAGCTCTGTCTTTAGACGTAGCAAACCCTTGATAAAGGGCGAAAGTAATGTCAGTTTAATAGTTTGGCTGAACGTGAAGAACAACGAACCAACACAGTCGCAACCCACTGTGAGACCCACGCGAATCATAGTCGCGGCATCACAATTAGGTCAAAGCGAGAAGGCGTGTAAGCCAAGTGTTTGGTCGAGGCGCTAGTTCAGGACGCAATAGGAGCCGACAGGACCCGGACACCGTGAACACTGCCCATAATATCCGAAAACCGTAGAATAGATTTAGTTTCTAAATCTAGCGCATATTAACTGACCCTGGCTACGGTTACCATCAGGATGGGTCGTCTACCTACATCATAATCGGTCTTGCTATAATCACTAGTAGTAAGGCGCGAACGCCCAACTATTCGTTTGCTTGCCCAATAGTTTCCTAAACGCTCGGTCCGATTTGGGTGAAATTCTGCCGAGGCATGCTTGTGACAAGCCACAGATAGGACCTACCTATCTAAAATTACTTTAGTATCAAAATAGGCGAGGCTCGAACGCCTATAGTTTGTTTGTTAGTCCATTGCATTTATCCCATAAAAGTGTGGACAGATTTAGCTAAAATTTGGTAAAATTAGGAGTTGTTCATATCTATGAACCACTGAACTACATAACTAGCCTATATTGCATGGAGCTTGGTAAACAGCCATCTCAAGTATGACATAGGCCTTCCCGCGACAGCATAGCGCCGTACTATCTCGAATGAGATTAGTGAACTGAGTGGACCACGTGCTCGCGGAACCCTAAAGCTTGTGATACCGCGTGTCACCTGCAGTGACGGCAGTTCGATAAAGTAAAACGTGGCATCGCTTAGACCTACCTACTATTTATTCACTAATATGACTCGTTTCTTCCTAACAACGTTATTCCAAAACCTAATTCGCTATTCCCTAGTAATATATTTATTAACTAGATTTCCTACAGATCGCAATCCCCCTAACTCAGCCCTAGTTTTTCCCTATCCTAGCGAGATAGCTAAGTATTACGAGAACTAAATTTTATTTTGATGTCCATGTTTCAACAAATAGTTACAACTCGTGGCGGCTTTATTCGTCTTTCCCCCGGGGTACTAAACCAACCGTGCCTTCGAGATGAACCAATTAGGTGTAGTGTGTCATGGTGTGGTGAGTACCTAAAGCTAACTTGTGTCCTAGTTCCCTACGGCTAAAGTGTACCTGCCCTGAATAAGAAATGCCGCTGCCACGACAGACCAGGTCTGCCGCTTCGCTGCACCTCCTAAACAGTGTGTTTGGATGGGATTTGGATAGGTAAGGCCTGTCCCAAATACGGTGGCTCCGTACATGAGTGCGCTAACGCTTGTCCAACCTGTGGTCCTCATGACGGTAGGTCGTAAGATGGTACAGTCAGGATGTTCCGGCCATAACCAAACTTGGGTCGCTAGCCAGGCAAGCCCTCCTGTCAGCTTGCTTTCGGCACTTGCATTGATAAACCCACGCTTCGTTGTCACGGTTGCGTATCCACGTGAATTAAATCAACTAGCCTTCCTGAAAACATGAACTACCAACCTGGTCACTTGACGATACCTTCAGCTAGCAACCGACCTGGCATCTTGTTTCAATTCCTAGATCCCAGCTCGATTGCCCACTGTACCTCACTTCCTAACTGCACTAAACTATGGCTTGATCCCAGGTAGGAGCCTGAACTTTCGAAGGCAAATAACTAGGATTTCGGCCACACTAAATTCTATTCTAAACTCACAATATAAAGTGAGATTCCTAAGTTAATTCGCGACTAATAAGTACTTGGCGTGACACTTGCCCGGGGCGCGCGGCAGCTGTTCTTCGGATACGTCCTCCTCCTCTGGTGGTCTGTTCGACTGAATCCCGCTACGTCCGCGTGTCCGTGGTTTTAAAAGCTTTCACACAGACGCAGCCTCGGCAGCGCGCGGGCCGCCGCACACATACAACCGACCTCGTGGTCGAACTGCGCGAGCGCCGGCCGCTGTCCGGACGCAGACAGGGCGGCGCCTCTATCCCTTTAGCCTCGGTTTTCGCGCCATTTATTACCTAAGGCAATCTGTTATAACGTGCGCACCGCGTGGTTCGAATGACGACCGACAGGCGGCAGTCTGGCTTCTCGGAAATAATCCCTGAGCTAATTTGTTTCAATAACTGTCTATTCACTCGACTCGAGGTTAATCCTCACCCGACCGAACAAAACTAGTTATGTTTTTCCCAATAGACAGATTCCTTTTAGTCTATCAAGACTTACTGTATTACCTATAGATATTTATTTATACATATGGATCCGTTACAATCCAACCCCCTGAAAATTTTTAAAAATAGAATTCAGAGAATTGTCTTTTTGAAATTTTCAAAATAGCTAATAACTATTAAAATTTCCTGTTGGCACATTCTCCCCTAAGTGTGGTGTGTATTTAAACCAGGCATGTCATTTATTGTCCCTTGATTGATACACTCAACCATAAACAAAACCAGATTAGCACAGGACCAGCTCCTGCCATCACAGAGGAGTTCGAACGGGCATTTCGGGTGTGAGTCGAAGCCACTGCTACGTTCGCGCATAGGCGTATACATTGAGTGGACCACTAGCTTCCAATTCCCCACGCACCAGGAAACTCTACTGGCATACGCGCATTAGTAAATTGTCAATCTAGTTTACCTCTCCAAACTGTCTGTGATATAACTGAAGCGGTTCCCGCGACAATCAGTCAAGTTCTCCGAATAGAGCTTCCCCCAAGTGACAATAGAATCTTACCTTGGAGTATGTATAGTGTATAAGTCCAGTTCTTAGCTTCTGGTAGAGTAATTAGCCCAAACCAACGTAACGTAAGACTCAAAAGAACAAATTGTTGGTTCAAACTATTTTTGTATACATGAAGAAGGACAGCGTGTGCCAACAGCTGACTCAGATATCCAGTATTTGTTGACTCTCCTTCAAGATCACGCTCCCCTTAATTTTATTCCCAAAATATCAAAGCAACTCACACAAAACCCCTCTTTTCACATCACTCTCAAATTTCCTTTTGTAACATTCCAATCCTGGAAAGGTCAACAAATCCTTATCTTCAGCCAGGATATTTATTGTAGTCAACACAAGAGAATATGTAGACCTATTTTCAAGTATTTAAACACAATTCTCCAATAAACCCCAAACATGGACACATCTATGACTGTGACATTTTCATATCGCAGCTAAGTCACGTTCCGAAACTATCTTTCATTACTAAACGCCAGTATGTATTATAACAACAAGGCTGCCCTAAGTAAATTATTTGAACAAGAATATCACGCATTTCCCTTTTTCAATCAGAGTTAACTACGACTCTGTGCTGTGTATTACTGACCTCCACCTTCCCCTCAGTCAGTCCGCAATCCAACCAATAGAAATGCATGATCTTCCTTACAAATAGACTGAAACTATAACCTTTCGTTTTACAAGTTTAATATACCTCCTGTACCTGAAAAACATTTACCCTTTTACCTTTTACCTAGCAAGAATATAATAGAACTCTACCACTATATTCAAGCTGTACCTTCTGTAGTAAACCCAATTTTATTACCGTAATTTACCGTTACCTAGCAAGAATATAATAGAACTCTACCACTATATTCAAGCTGTACCTTCTGTAGTAAACCCAATTTTATTACCGTAATTTACCGTTACCTAGCAAGAATATAATAGAACTCTACCACTATATTCAAGCTGTACCTTCTGTAGTAAACCCAATTTTATTACCGTAATTTACCGTATAGCGGGGAAAATAAAATATCATTCCTTATACACATTTATTCTAACAATACTCCTCTTTTGCTAGTCAATTCCTATCCTAGGATTTATTTTACCTTTACCCCAGGCGAACTTGATTACTCTAACACCAGCCAAAGTTCGAAACTCATATTATGTACACACCCACACACATACACATACCCATATGTAAAGGCAATGCTAGAACTCTACATATAATATTTATTATTCTTAATTAACACATACTATGAAACCTTAACTTACTACACTATTTCCTAGTTCTATTACATCTTTATCTAATTACTTATCCTACTTGCCCACTATTTAGGTAATGAAATAATTAACAAATCTTAATCAACTTAATGCTTGTAACGCGTTTTAATTACTCGAATTTCGGAATCAACCTCTCAAACTAGTTTCTGTCCCATCCCCGGTCCTATTTACTTGTAGTACCGTGATAGATTAACGGCATTGAAGTTTCCCCTAATTTCACCCGTATTAGGGTGCATCAAAGTGTACACATTTTGGAACGGTATTGAAGCTACCCTAAACGGACCCTCATAAAGTAATTCAAATTTCTTTGTCAATTTCTTTTGAGCATCCGATTTATTCAATTTCTTTAATTTAACCCAATCCCCTATTTGAAATTGTATAGTCTTATTCCTCTTATTAAATGCCCGCTGTCGAATTGAGCTAGCCTTCTCTAGGTTTTTCCTTACCTGGCCTCGTATCTCCTCAACATTACCCAACCTCTGATACCCTAATATTGAATCATAACTCATTCGCGTGGGACTTCCGTAAAGAATCTCGCTTGGTGTGAATCCCGTGCTTTCATGATAAGTATTGTTATATAATTGTTCCAATTTTGGTAACATAGTTGCCCAACCCCTGTGGTTAGTATGGCAAAAGGTACGAAATAACCTACCCAATTCCCTATTTACCCTTTCTGTGATATTTGGTCTAGGATTCCTCACTGTAGTATAAATTGCCTTGATTCTCAGTTGCCTCATACCATTTTTCCATACATCACTACTAAATTGAGTCCCATTGTCCGTCATTATTGATTGTGGCCATATGATTTGTGCAAACTGCCTTATTTTTCCCACGACAGCCTTAGAAGTTGCCTTCTTTAAATCATAGAACTTCACAAATTTACTAAACGAATCCTGTACAACCAGAATATATGCAGATCCGAATTTCCCCTTAGGCAGCGGGCCGTACAAGTCAGCCATCACTAACTCCCCTATTGCCTGAGTTACCACACTTTGGCATGGTCCTACTTGCTTAGCATTGTTACTCTTTGACATCTGACAAATGTGACATAGCCTTAACCACGACTTTACATCTCTGGACATGCCGATCCAATAGAACCGTTCTCTTAGGTACCTCACTATCTTATAAGCCCCCTGGTGCCCCATCTCTACATGAGTTTGTATAACTACTTCATCCCTCAAGCTCTTAGGTAAATAAGGGACCTTACTAAGATCGTTTCTTCTGACATAAACTATGCCATTTTCTTCAACGCAAATTGACGCTACTCTACCTATCCTACTCGACTCAAATAGCTGTGCCTTGATTTGCATATCAATTGTTCTAACTTCCTCGTCTTGGCATTGAAGCTCGGCCAACCTTGACAACTTTTGTTCTAACTCCTTATTTTTCCCCGTTTCGGTATATAATATTTCCGGTTGTATGATCTTTTCTTCCTGAACCCTTTCCCCTGTAGGTAAATATCTCGACAGAGTGTCAGCTACCACATTCTCCTTGCCTTTTATATGCTCTACCCTGTACGTAAACTGTTCTAAATACAAGATCCACCGAGTTATTCGTCCATTATACAATTTCCACTTTTTTACGAATTGCAAAGCTTTATGGTCCGTTTGTATGATAATTTCGGCACCCCTAAGATAAGTCTCGAACTTCTTAATACAGCTTATTACAGCGTAAAACTCCTTTTCCGTAACTGTCCAATTTAACTCTGACCCTCTCAATGACCTACTGTAGAAACTTATTATACGCTGTTCAAAAGCGTCATTTAATTGGAACAGCACCCCAGCAAGTCCTATCCCCGAACTATCAGTTTGTAAATAGAATGGTCTCAAGAAATCCGGAAAATGCAACCTAATCGTGTCTATAAAGGCGCTCTTAATTAATTCAAAAGCCTCCTGTTCCACTTGACCCCACGTCCACGGCACGCCTTTCTTTAATAATTTACATAATGGTACGATATAATTATTATAGTTTGGTATGAACCGCCTGTAAAAATTACACAATCCCAAAAAGGCCCTTAACTGTTTGATCTTCCCCGGACGCGGGAACTCTTGTATAGACCTAACCTTTTCTGGATCAGTCATAACCCCTTCAGTTGAAATTATGAACCCCAACATCCTTACTTCCTTACACAAGAACTCACACTTTTCTAAATTACATGTCATACCCGCAATTTCTAACCTTTCCAACACCTTGTCTATATGTTCCAAGTGTAAACTTAAATCCCCACAGGTAATTATAGCCAAATCGTCCAAGTAGTTCACGCAGAACTCGCGTACCTCTGTACCTAGTATTATATCCATTGCTCTACTAAAACTACCTACTGACGTTTTTAACCCTTGAGGTAGGACATTATAAACGTAACTCTTACCGTTCACTGTGAACCCTGTATACTTTTTACTAGCTTCCGTAAGTGAAATCTGAAAATACGCGTTATTAAGATCAATTATAGTCATATACTTAGCTCCATGGAAGGCATTTATGATATCTACTTGCATTGGAGGCTTTTCCGAATCGGATACCATGTACTTATTTATCTCCCTTGCATCTAACAAAACGCGTATTGAACCGTCCTTTTTTAGCGTGAACGTCAATGGGCTGCTATACGGAGTAGCTGACCTACTTATGATCCCTAACCCTTCCATTTCGCTTAGCTTCTCATCTAATTTGGCCCTGTACGCATACGGAACCGGATATGATCGCTTCATGATAATAGGATGTTTTCCCATCTTAATCTCATGCTCATAACAGTTGGCCCTTCCTAATTTCACCGTGAAAAGCTTCGAGTGTCTGTTGAATATGGATTCCAATTTTATCAGGGCCTCATGGTCCCTAATATCCCCTATTTTCACGTTAAAACTCCTATTTCCATTTCTCATTTCATTTGAATTATTCTTCTTTTGTTCCGACCTACTGATGGAAAATTCCAAAACCAATTTTTCTTGCCCATTTTTAATAAGTACACCCCTTGTTTCACTACTCAAGTCTAATATCACTTCATGTTTCGTCATCCAATCAAATCCTATTATCAGTGGTCGCGACAGGCCTGGTATAACCAAAAAGCTTGTGTCAAACACTCTATCTCCTAGTTTCATTGGCAAAAGGACCATACTTTGTATTTTCGCGCTTTTCTGCCCTACTGCCCCTTTTATATGAAAAGGTTTGACAGGTAGTATAGGTATTTTATCGACTTTATTCCTAATTTCATTCCAAAACTCTTCAGATATACACGTAACATCACTACCTGTATCCAACAACCCTAGCAACTCATACTGATAAATCTGCACCTCGATCTCCGACCTAAAATTATCATCCTCATCCTGCGGTTCGACGGTTTCGTCGAACACTGCATTCGATATTGGTCTTGCGAAGCTTCTTTCACTAAACAGCTCTGACCTCAATTTTATCCGATCTACAAGACACCTTGCTATGGAATCCCCCTCCTCGGCTTCCTTCTCCCACAACGAGCCTGTAAACCCCAATCCAGATCTATCAGTTTGACCTACTCCTTTCAAGGGTATCCTCAACCCCCTTCCATTTATTCCCAAAAGGTCACCTGGTCTCCAGCCCATTTTTAACATTAAATTTAACGGAACATCCCCTTTTTCTGAAGTTAACCCGGGGACGGGACAGTCAACTTCATTTAATTTAAATCACCCTGATTATCATTAGTACAATCAATAACAGCAGTAACCTTGCTAACATTATTATTGGGTCCCTTCCTAAAATTACTGTTTCCGGATTGTTCGGGTTTCCTCCAGCTTTGATAATTGCGTTGTATATCACGCTTACGCTTATCTATTGTACTCTGTTGCCCTGGTACCTGACTAACATTGCTATTCTGCTTAATTTCCTGTTTACTAATATCATCCAAACCCCTCAAGAACTCTGCCGTCTCAATTATTGTAGTTATTTTGGACAAAGACCATAAACTCTGTACATTCCTAGGGTAATGCCTAATTACGTCCGTCACTAATTGAGTTTCGGGTATCTGAAACGTGAGCATTTGAGCTTGTCCTGTCAACTGCAAGAAGTGCCCTAACATCGTTGGATGTTTCTGCTTATCCCATATGCTATGAACGATATTACGCCGAAGGATACTTTGTTCTGTCTCTCCCCAATAGATTTTTAGAAAATCTTCCCTGAAATCCTCAAATGTAGCCCAACGACTCTTGTAAATCCTAGCCCAATCCCTAACTTCTCCGATCAAACACTCGACTATTAAATCGATTTCTTTACCTTCCCTAGGTAACCTCTTGAGATAACTCTTTAAATCCTCAATGAAAGTTACAGGATGGATATTGCCCTTATTAGAGAACTTGGGCTTCTCCATATTTTGTACGTTACACATAGTGATAGCTGGTCTCAATACATTTCCTTCACTCAACTGTGGGGCTGACTCCATTGTGGCAGTCCCCGGCGCCTCTAACCCCTGATTATCTTCCCCGCCAACAATTTCCGAAGAGGGCAAGATTTGAGGAATCCCTAGCTCCGATTCGTCGTTTTGCCCCATCGTAGTGTCCTGGCTTACATTAATAGGTACCTGAGCTAATTTTCCCTGTTCATTTAACCTATCTTCTATACTATTTATCTTAGTTGAAAGCACTCCAAAAGTACGCCGCATGGAACGGTAAAGAAATCCAGTAGCGTCCATACGCCTCCTTTGTACTATAGGTGATACTGGTAACGATGTGGAATGGGCCATATCCACGAATCCTGTTCCAGTCCTGCCATTTTCCCCTATTACATTCCCCTGCTGTTCTGTCCCCCCTCCAGAATTTACTGTCATTGCCTCCGGTTCTGCCTCCAATTGTGCTAAATTTGGAGCACTTGTCTGAACCCCTCCCTGAACTGGTGTAGGGTCTGATTTCTTTCCCTTAGCCTTCCTAGTGGACCGCCTCATCTTCTCCTGAACCAAAGAGTGAACCTCCAAAGCGTTCAATACTCCGCAAATATGTACTATGAGAACCTAAAACATAATATTTAACTTAATTCGATTGCCCATGCAAAATGGATTTAGCATCGCCTAAAGTTTACGTGATGTAAATTTCCAATCAACAATCAATAACCAGTGATAGGAGATTCCCTCCTACCTATTAACATTTTCGAATGCTACACTTATACCAACACTAGTGCAAAGAGACCATCCTTTATTCTGTCAGATTGAGTGATTACTTTGGAATTTAGCCATTTTTTTTTTTTTTCTTAACCACAACAGGAACCGAACCTGCGACCCTAGTATGCGAAGCTACTAGCTACTCCTATAACATAAATAAATTAAAACTTAAAAAAAAAATATTTTTTTCAACCGCAACAGGAACCGAGCCTGCGACCCTAGTATGCGAAGCCACTAGGTACTCCTATAACGTAAATAAATTAAAACTTAAAAAAAAATATTTTTTTTCAACCGCAACAGGAACCGAGCCTGCGACCCTAGTATGCGAAGCTACTAGCTACTCCTATAACGTAAATAAATTAAAACTTAAAAAAAAAATATTTTTTTCAACCGCAACAGGAACCGAGCCTGCGACCCTAGTATGCGAAGCCACTAGGTACTCCTATAACGTAAATAAATTAAAACTTAAAAAAAAATATTTTTTTCAACCGCAACAGGAACCGAGCCTGCGACCCTAGTATGCGAAGCCACTAGGTACTCCTATAACGTAAATAAATTAAAACTTAAAAAAAAAATATTTTTTTCAACCGCAACAGGAACCGAGCCTGCGACCCTAGTATGCGAAGCCACTAGGTACTCCTATAACGTAAATAAATTAAAACTTAAAAAAAAATATTTTTTTCAACCGCAACAGGAACCGAGCCTGCGACCCTAGTATGCGAAGCCACTAGGTACTCCTATAACGTAAATAAATTAAAACTTAAAAAAAAAATATTTTTTTCAACCGCAACAGGAACCGAGCCTGCGACCCTAGTATGCGAAGCTACTAGGTATTTCTAATTTACAACCTAGATATATTAAGAACTAAAATAATATTTTTTTTTTTTTCTAAATTTGCCTCCCTCGGGACTCGAACTGGCGACACCAAGTTACGAGGCTAATTACAGACTCCTAATATACAATCTAACAAAAATAAAATTAAAATTTATCTTTAAAACAAATTACCTCTAACAGGACCGAACTTGCGACTGTGAATTGCAAGGCTACGGATATATTATTGTGCCATAGCGCACTAGCTTGAAGTTCCTACGACAATATCAAGAGCAAATCGCATGTCCTTCACAGACCTTTTGCGATTCCAACAACAGTAGGCATTCAATGTAACAACTGCTTCTTTTACGAAATGTAAATAACTTAAATATCACTATATTTCGATACAAAATAGTATATAACCTACCTAAAATTTACTTAGATTACCTAACCTATTAAATAAGTGCAACTTCACAGCCCCGTCTGCCTACATAAGTACACGCTATTCGTAACGCTCAACTACCTTATTTATCAATTATTATGAGAGACCTTTTTCTCTGAACTAAGTCGTTAACTACCCATCTTATACACCAACTAGAAAATGTACCTACCAAATATTTCTTTCGAACAAATACTTATTTAATTATTTACATCCGGAATTTTACTAACGGAGTATTGAGAAGAAACTATATTATCAATGCCTACTTCAAATACGCTGCCATATAAAAGAATTCAACGGGAGCGCTCACTCACTCGTCGACCCCTATATTAGTTCTAAGTACAAAATACGAGCTTCAACCCCCCGGATATAAGACAATAGCTGGGGTTTAAATTAACCTATAAACTATAAAACTACATAGGATAAAATAACAATTTTCTCTTTGTTTGATAGATTAATCATTCAGTTATAATTGTCATTCGCACCTCATTCCATTTCACGAACATCAAATTGTGGCATAAACCGAAGCCAACTAAAGTTATTTATCTATGTTTATCACAAATAACTGAACACAAAGTTTTATTATACAAAACGACTACCTACAAGATTCAGTATACGAACGCGAAAATCAGATGTCAGACATCCAAGTTCTTTGGTAGCACTGTAACCGTCCGTTTCCGCCCACGAACCCTGATTTTGACTATCCAAATGTAATATTTTGAACCCTCTTCTTATCCTGGTCACGGCTTATCAAATTGTAACACCCCACCCCGCCTATACATACAAATATATAAATATAGTTGAACCTACCTATAATACGCATACGTGCATACAACATACAACCTACCGCTATCTACCTATAAGAAGTATGTAAACTATACTTGATTTTTATTGCATTTTAAAATACGATTAAACGTTTGGCCAGATCGTCTAGAGAACCCTAAATTGTGATCGCAGTAACTCAGAGTCTTTTTGAAGGCGAATGACAAGTTATTTTTAAGAGATTAATCTATCACGTTGTGTTTGGACGAACGATGTAGTCTAACCTATAATTTTGAAGTATTTCGCGCAGAACCCTAATTTCCCTACTGTGATTGGTCCCTATTTTGGGCCCCCCCAAATTGGGAAGGGTAGCTAGCCCCCAGTGCTCGGAATAACGTAATACTTGACTGACGTCAGTACTGCATTATTTTGGTGATTAAAACAATGTACATCTAACTCAAAGTAATTGAACGAGCGATTTTAGCTCTACACAGATAATTATAACTACGTGAGCCCCGCTAGCTACTGTCTCTGGCAGGCCACTAAGGTACATGATCAGAGTCCACCCTCTTCAAGTGTATTTTAATTAAGCTACACGACAATGTAAAGTGTGCTATGCCGTGTTCCACCCGAATCCCAAAGCTAGTGTATATAAAACGCTTGTGAGGCGCCTTATTATACGTGTATAGTGTGAACTATAGCTGAGTCTTTACAGCCATAGCTTGTCCATCCCTATTCGTCAGGTAGGATTAATACCTTCGAGCAGCGATTGATCGCGAATACATATTAGCACTAGGTACTAAAATAAAGTAGATATTCCGACTTGAATGTCGCTCATCCTGTGAGAAGAGCACTACGGAATGTGAAATAAGTAGTTGATCTACTAATATGGTTCTTAGACCTGGAACTGTGCCATACAGTTGTATATAATGATATAAAGACCTGTGGTCTATATAACTAGAGCGAAATGGACACGATATCCATCGTGCCGCCGGCTCCAAAATAATACATAGTGTTAAAGCTCTGTCTTTAGACGTAGCAAACCCTTGATAAAGGGCGAAAGTAATGTCAGTTTAATAGTTTGGCTGAACGTGAAGAACAACGAACCAACACAGTCGCAACCCACTGTGAGACCCACGCGAATCATAGTCGCGGCATCACAATTAGGTCAAAGCGAGAAGGCGTGTAAGCCAAGTGTTTGGTCGAGGCGCTAGTTCAGGACGCAATAGGAGCCGACAGGACCCGGACACCGTGAACACTGCCCATAATATCCGAAAACCGTAGAATAGATTTAGTTTCTAAATCTAGCGCATATTAACTGACCCTGGCTACGGTTACCATCAGGATGGGTCGTCTACCTACATCATAATCGGTCTTGCTATAATCACTAGTAGTAAGGCGCGAACGCCCAACTATTCGTTTGCTTGCCCAATAGTTTCCTAAACGCTCGGTCCGATTTGGGTGAAATTCTGCCGAGGCATGCTTGTGACAAGCCACAGATAGGACCTACCTATCTAAAATTACTTTAGTATCAAAATAGGCGAGGCTCGAACGCCTATAGTTTGTTTGTTAGTCCATTGCATTTATCCCATAAAAGTGTGGACAGATTTAGCTAAAATTTGGTAAAATTAGGAGTTGTTCATATCTATGAACCACTGAACTACATAACTAGCCTATATTGCATGGAGCTTGGTAAACAGCCATCTCAAGTATGACATAGGCCTTCCCGCGACAGCATAGCGCCGTACTATCTCGAATGAGATTAGTGAACTGAGTGGACCACGTGCTCGCGGAACCCTAAAGCTTGTGATACCGCGTGTCACCTGCAGTGACGGCAGTTCGATAAAGTAAAACGTGGCATCGCTTAGACCTACCTACTATTTATTCACTAATATGACTCGTTTCTTCCTAACAACGTTATTCCAAAACCTAATTCGCTATTCCCTAGTAATATATTTATTAACTAGATTTCCTACAGATCGCAATCCCCCTAACTCAGCCCTAGTTTTTCCCTATCCTAGCGAGATAGCTAAGTATTACGAGAACTAAATTTTATTTTGATGTCCATGTTTCAACAAATAGTTACAACTCGTGGCGGCTTTATTCGTCTTTCCCCCGGGGTACTAAACCAACCGTGCCTTCGAGATGAACCAATTAGGTGTAGTGTGTCATGGTGTGGTGAGTACCTAAAGCTAACTTGTGTCCTAGTTCCCTACGGCTAAAGTGTACCTGCCCTGAATAAGAAATGCCGCTGCCACGACAGACCAGGTCTGCCGCTTCGCTGCACCTCCTAAACAGTGTGTTTGGATGGGATTTGGATAGGTAAGGCCTGTCCCAAATACGGTGGCTCCGTACATGAGTGCGCTAACGCTTGTCCAACCTGTGGTCCTCATGACGGTAGGTCGTAAGATGGTACAGTCAGGATGTTCCGGCCATAACCAAACTTGGGTCGCTAGCCAGGCAAGCCCTCCTGTCAGCTTGCTTTCGGCACTTGCATTGATAAACCCACGCTTCGTTGTCACGGTTGCGTATCCACGTGAATTAAATCAACTAGCCTTCCTGAAAACATGAACTACCAACCTGGTCACTTGACGATACCTTCAGCTAGCGACCGACCTGGCATCTTGTTTCAATTCCTAGATCCCAGCTCGATTGCCCACTGTACCTCACTTCCTAACTGCACTAAACTATGGCTTGATCCCAGGTAGGAGCCTGAACTTTCGAAGGCAAATAACTAGGATTTCGGCCACACTAAATTCTATTCTAAACTCACAATATAAAGTGAGATTCCTAAGTTAATTCGCGACTAATAAGTACTTGGCGTGACACTTGCCCGGGGCGCGCGGCAGCTGTTCTTCGGATACGTCCTCCTCCTCTGGTGGTCTGTTCGACTGAATCCCGCTACGTCCGCGTGTCCGTGGTTTTAAAAGCTTTCACACAGACGCAGCCTCGGCAGCGCGCGGGCCGCCGCACACATACAACCGACCTCGTGGTCGAACTGCGCGAGCGCCGGCCGCTGTCCGGACGCAGACAGGGCGGCGCCTCTATCCCTTTAGCCTCGGTTTTCGCGCCATTTATTACCTAAGGCAATCTGTTATAACGTGCGCACCGCGTGGTTCGAATGACGACCGACAGGCGGCAGTCTGGCTTCTCGGAAATAATCCCTGAGCTAATTTGTTTCAATAACTGTCTATTCACTCGACTCGAGGTTAATCCTCACCCGACCGAACAAAACTAGTTATGTTTTTCCCAATAGACAGATTCCTTTTAGTCTATCAAGACTTACTGTATTACCTATAGATATTTATTTATACATATGGATCCGTTACAACACCTTACGGAACTGAGACATGGTCGCTTACTATGGGCCTCATAAAAAGGCTCAAGGTCACACAAAGGCGTGCTATGCTCGGAGTTTCTCTGCGTGATCGAATCAGAAACGAGGAGATCCGCAGGAGAACTAAAGTAACCGACATAGCTCACAGAATCGCTAAACTGAAGTGGCAGTGGGCAGGGCACATAGCTCGTAGAACAGATGGCCGATGGGGCAGTAAAGTTCTCGAGTGGCGACCGCGCACCGGAAAACGTAGCGTAGGCAGGCCTCCCACGCGGTGGACCGATGAACTGGTGAAGGTCGCGGGAAGCCGATGGATGCGGGCAGCGCAGGACCGGTCGTCGTGGAAATCCTTAGGGGAGGCCTTTGTCCAGCAGTGGACGATTTGTGGCTGATATGATGAACACCATTTTTCGATTCAAGCATCCATTTGCGAAATATTAAGCTTTAAAGTGCTAAGTTTTGTTTTGTATCAACCCGGGCTTAAATTATACCAATTTATAGTAGAACTTTATAATCAATTTAAAAGGAAAACTATCACGGCTAAGTAGGCGTTCTTAGTTATGCAGTGATAGTCTACCAACTGCAGATGTGCAGTTGGATTTGTAAAAAAATCATATATTTTCCATACAAAGTATTACTATTACCAAGTGCATAAAGAATTTTGTTTTTAAAAATATTCATTTATTTTTTGACAAGATCACGGAACCGTACTTCGCGCGAGTGCGACTCGCACTTGGCCGGTTTTTTCCATTTTCTTTTAATTTTACATTTAGCTAAAGTAACTTTCGACGAAAAGAGCATTTCATCAAATTTTATTTTGGTCTAAGGACATACTTTACGATACCTATATTACTATAAAGGTTGGGTCGAGGTCTGTGGTTGAGGTTTTATTAGGGTCACCTTCAATAATGAACATCATATTGCATCGTGAATTCGTAAACGTTATGGGTAACCGCATCTAACTAAAAACGCTAAACACGTTAAAAAACCGACTTCTATCGCAACAACTTAGTACATTTTTGCATTATTATTTTTGGTTATGTTAATTTTCTAATAAAGTACTACACTGATTTTGATAAAATTTATTTTAATCGGTTCACCCAGTCAAAAATTCTGAGGTAACACACATAAAAAAAAACATACAGTCGAATTGAGAACCTCCTCCTTTTTGGAAGTCGGTAGAAAAACAATCTGCCTTAGGCCGCTTTGCAGTTGCTCTATGCCTATATACAACCCAACGAGCTGTATAGTGTGATCTACAGATAAGATCAACGATGGCTGACTCTTGTATTATACTCGTGACCGGGTGCTGTCCGTGTGAACTGGCCTACTCTTGTCAAATTTTAACTTCTCGTGTCATATTGTTTCCATGTCCTCAAGACATTATTTGTTTTATACAAATGATTTTATTTTGAGATTATGTTTTTTTACATTCAAGATTCCTTAAATTTAATCAAAATAGGTGAAAATTACACTCTTTCTGATAGTCATTAAATAATAATAACAATGTCATTTGTGAAGAATCAAGAAATAAACAATAATTAGTTAATAACGTCAAAATTCAATCCTTGATATAAATCAAATTATGTGATTAGAACATGAAAACAATATGACACTAAACGTTATACATAAAAATCATTGATAGTCATTAATGCCTTTCTGCACAAGGACAACACCCGGTCACGAGTATAACGCGAGAGTCAGCCATTTACGTAATCACTGTTCTATGACCATCAAAAAGAGTTATATTTAAGCAACTATTTTGAATACACATTTTGAAATGAATTGAATTGTAGCACGACCACAGTATATATTAGCACGACTTAGGGAGTAGGGTAGTTAGGTACGGTAAAGCGTGGGTAATAACCGTACTTGCCCACAGATATTTACAGATTTATTTACAGATGAAATATAAGACCCGAGATGAGTCTTAAGAAGATATCAGGTCTCAGATGAATATTTTACATATAAATTGTTTATTAATTTGGATAGCGTTTTGTGATGAAAATATTATGATTTTTGAATCATGTGTCACAATTTGTTTTCCAAAATGTGACAAACGGGTTGTTTAGTGACAGCGCATGAGAAATAGATCGAATGAAAGAACAATGAATATCAGCAACGCGTTGCCGCTTTACAGAATAAGAGAAATCGCTTACGCCCATGCTCCAATCTCCCATACGCAATGGATAATGCTCCCCCTTATATAAATAATTGAGATCGCCCGAAATTCAAAGTTCACGCAAAGTCGAAACGGTTATTTACTATTTAGAAGTAAGACGTAGGAGGTACTCCTCTGGTTTAAACTTGAGGCTTTTTGTACGGTAATGTAGGCAACCAACAAAACTCAATTAAGGCGAAAAGACGCATTTCACTCCAGCCAAAGCATACATATTAGTACTAACATACAGTATGGACACTCCTTGCCACTCTCTAGATTCCGAAAGAAATATATATTTTTTAAAGGCATAATAAACATTCGGTCCGCAAAATAACTACTTGAGCGGCAAGATTTCATGATTGAGCGGCAGAAAAACATGTCTATAAGCAGCAACTCAACACTGTAGGAAGAGTGTGGTACGGGGAGTTCTAAATGGAAGCGGGAGCGAGCGAAGCGAGCTCGGACTTGCGGAGCACCCCGACTCGGATCCGTTAGGTTCGGAGACTGTGCGGGGAGGCGAGCTAAGCTCGCCTCCCCGCACAGTCGTAGTGTTAGGTTTAACATGAGAACACAGAAGTAGGAGCCCCGAAGGGGCTCCGTCGACCACTCAACACTGTAGGAAGAGTGTAGTACGGGGATGTTTAAAATAATTACAGCCATCCAGAATGACATAAATTGCTGATTGATTTTGAAATGTTTGCTGACCATGAGTTGCTGACCAATTAGCTATTTCTGCTGACCGATTAGCTATTTCTGCTGACCGATTAGCTATTTCTGCTGACCGATTATATTTTTCTGCTCACAGAAATAACAATATTATGCTAACCATTTAATTGACACCCATTCCGAAATCACTCTGTCGCCACCCAGATATCGCCATACAGATTGGTACTAGTTTGGTTCTCGAACTTAAAGGATTTCGCCGTGATTTCGTTTGCTCCGTCATTGGTTTTTAGAAATGACATTCACAAATGACATGACTCGCCCGTTGTATGAAGTTTCCGGGGTGCTCCAGCCTTGTAAATAGTGAGCTGAAACTTAAGAATTTCCTTCAGTTTCTAGTTTTCTACTTTCATCACTGTGCTGCAGACCTTCATTACCTGCCATCGATCTAGTATGATGGTACGGAACCCTTTGTGTGCGGTTCTGACTCGCACTTGCTCGTTTTATTTTTGTCATGTGTCAACAAAGACATTTTGTTCTTACAATGTTTGAAATACGCGTGACGTCCCATATGTTCAGCGTCGTTAAGGGTCCCCAGGAGGCTCGAGTTTCCATACAAACGTAGTTCCGCTTTAATACAAAAACTACATGCCGGATTGAATCTAAAGTTGGCGAATATATTGAGAAGACACATATATAGTGGCAGTGTGCAGGACACATAGCTCGAGAACAGATGGCCGTTGGGATAGTGAAGTTCTTGAGTAGCGACCGCGCGCCGGAAAACTTAACGTAGGCATGCCTTCCACGCGGTGGACCGACAACCTGGTGAAGATCGCGGAAATCCTTGGGGCAGGACAAATCCAGCAGTGGACGTTTTTCGGCTGATATGATGATGATGACACAAATCAATGTTTGTAATTAGTTAACATCGTAGTAGATTTAAACATAACTAAACGAATATATACTCGTAACATATTCAATCCGGCATGTAGTTTTTGTATTAAAGCGGAAATACGTTTGTATGGAAACTCAAGCCTCCTGGCAACCATGTACATATTTGTGATTTTGAAGAATTAAAAATGGAAGACTTGATGGAAAACAAAACAAGTAAGGATTTTCAAAACTTCAGTAGGAGGGTAATTTAGTCATTAATTTTATATATACTTATTTTTGATGCAGTTATCATCCCAATTCACTAATTAATAAAATTAACGATTTTTTAATTAATGTAGGTCGTATGAGCGTTGGTGGCGTAATGACAAGGGCCGCTACCTCCTGTCGTGGTTCGAATTCTGCCACGTACCAATGTGTTTCGAATTTCGATTTCATATTTACGTTTATCCGACGCTCTTACGGTGAAGGAAAACATCGTGAGAAAACCTGCGCACGCCTGCGAAGAAACTCAAAGCAAAGTATATATATTAGTACTAATGTACAGTATGGACACTGCCTGCCGCTCTCTAAAGTAGACCTCACTTCCCCGTCAGACAGATTGGTTACTAGACTGGTTACCAACGTAAAGGATGAGCTACGCTGTGATTTCGTTTGGGAATTATTAAATCCAAATTTGGTAAACTGTTCATTTTACTGATGTTTTAGTTCACATAATGATAAAGGCAATAAAAAAAGCTTTTACAGATAGCCTTTGGATAAAAAGCAACACAAAAAGCCAGTTCATTATTTTATTTCGTACTTTTTGTGTTTGTACGAGTATCTGGAGAAAACGCATTAACCTTGCTTTTTTTTGTGAAGCTTCTTAAATATTTCATAATATTTAATTTTATTACAAAGCTTAAGATTATTTGCTAGTGTAGAAATAAAACCGGTCAAGTGCGAGTCTGACTTGCACACATACAATTCCGTACCATCGTAAAAGATTTAATTATCGCATTCCAAAAAAAATGTCTGTTATTGTAGGTACATAACCTACCTTTACGTATTTTTTAAGTTTATCACCTTTTTTAATCCACACACATTTATTAGTTTTTTAATCCACAGTTGATAAGTCCTTGGCATCATCTCACCTGATGGTAAGTGACGATGATGCCGAATATGGAAGCGGGCTTACCATGATTCTCCAATGGGGATCTGGCCATCTTATCTTCAATCCGGAACACATCAGTGCTGTTAGTATTGATGTTTGGCGGCAAGACTTAGATAAAATGGTGGTAGCTAGCTAGGCGGGCTATAAAAATGCCCCACCACCAACCAAACCGAGTCTCACAAGTTGACCCACGTTCACCAGAATTCACGTCAAAGTTTACGTAATTTGACTAAGTCTTCATTTTTAAAGTTTATCACATTATCCTTGATAATTATTATCAACAGTCGGTACCTCGAGGACAATGCTCTCCAGGTCACGTCAAGAGTTACGTTTTTTTTTTAATTTTGCGCGGGAATATTACGGACCCTCCGTGCGGGTATCATTGACCTATTACTAGCGGTTGGGGGATTTAGTTGTATTCGTAGGTACCTATTAAGCTGTGTTTGAAGAACAATTTGTTCGGTCCAAAACTTTCTGGCTGGAAAAATTTGGCGGCTTAAAAAAAAATAAAAAAGATGTCATCGCGATTGTCATTTAGTCTGCTTTTTCGAGTCTGGTTTTGGCGTTTCTGTTGGTTGTAGTTTTGATTTTACGGCGTTTTAACGATACGAATCCGGAAAACTTTCGAAATGATCAAATTGGAATATCGTTCCGTGATCAAATTCCTGACTAAGGAAGGGGTCAGCCCGACCGATATAAAAAAAAGGTTGGATGCCGTGTACGGGGATTCTTCTCCATCATTTTCCACGGTAAAAGAATGGAGTAAACAGTTTCGATTGGGGCGGGAATCCATTGACGACGAACCTCGCTCCGGCCGGCCTATAGAAGTACTCACCGAGCAATGTATTAAATTAGTGGAAGAGGAAGTTCTGAGTGATCGAAGACTAAAGACTAAAGAAATAGCGGCAAGAACCGGACTTTCCAAAACTTCAGTACTTAGGATACTACATGATCATCTTCACATGAATAAAGTTAGTGCTAGGTGGGTACCCAAACTTCTTTCGAGCTTGCAGCGTACTGAGAGAAAAGCGTGTTCTCAAGAAGTTTTAGACGCGTGTAGGCGTTACGGATAAAGTTATTTGGAGTCGATTGTTACGGGAGACGAAACCATGGTTTTGTACTATGATCCCCTGTCTAAAAGGGAATCGATGGAGTGGCGTCGTCTTGGTGAAAAGCCACATAGAAAGGCCAAGGTAACGCAATCCACCAAAAAGATTATGGCAACGGTATTCTGGGATTGTCACGGAATACTAATGATTGACATAAAAGAAAGGAATACCACGGTAAATGGCAGCTACTACGCCACCCTTATTGAGCAGTTGCGAGAGGCGATCAAGCAGAAACGACGTGGAAAACTTAGTAGAGGTGTTCGGCTTCTCCACGATAATGCTCCCGTTCACACTGCTGCAATTGCCAAAGCTGCTGTAGCTAAATGTGGCTTCGAGGAAATTCGCCACCCCCCTTACAGCCCAGACCTGGCCCCAAGCAACGACTACTTGTTCTCGAGACTTAAGGCAGACTTAAGGGGAAGACGATTTTCTTCGGATGATGAAGTGGCCCAAGCAGTTTTTACCCATTTCGAGGACAAAACTCCAGAATATTTTTATAAGGGGATAGAAATGCTTATCACGAGATCTGCAAAATGCGTTGAAATAGAAGGGGACTATATCGAAAAATAAAAATAAAATTGTAAATATATCTACTTGTTTTCTTTGTTAGGCCGGACACTTTTGGACCGCACCTAAGTAGGTAGGTAGCCACTGTTACGTGCAGTAAATATCTAATAAACATTTCGTGACCAATGCCGCCGGTGTGATTCAACCCTACCTGCATTCTTGCCTATAGATACGTCAGTTGTATATATGTATATCATTTCTCGCTCGTTTGTATGGAGTGTCCGGGGTGTGCTCAAAGGTTGTGTGTGAAGTCGACCAACCCGCACTGGGCCCGCGTGGTCGAATGAAGCCCGATCGCCCTAATTCAGGATAGGCTCGAGCCCCTCGGTGGGGACGTATATGAGCTGATATGATGATGACTATGGGTTCCTCGGGAATGTTCTGAACACAATATGGTGAGTAGAAGCTCCGGTAACACACTCTATATACATACATACGATACATCCTCTTTTATTAGTTTTAACGTTTGGAGTACATCGTGAGCAAACCGGCACGTTAAGGTCACAGAAGTAAAATTCCCAAGTGGCGACCATGCAGCGGACAACGCAGCGTAGGCAGGCCTTCCTTTTGGTACACCAATGACCTGTGAAGGATGTCGCGGGCAGCGCAGAATCGGTCGTTTGGCCTGTGTCCAGCAGTAGACGTCTTTTTGCCAAACGCTGACATGATGATGATGATGAAGCTCACAAAGGTAACTGGACAGATGAGAGACCTGACTGTACAATAACCTAACCAATTTAAAAATCGAAAACCTGAAAGCATAAACACATTAACCCTTTTTTTGAGCAGTTGGGTAAAAAGTAAACATGTATCCTTTATCACTCAAAGGATCAAGACGATTCTAACGACACGTCGCACTCCAAAATATATCTGGCTCAGCCAAAGAAAAAACAAAGCTACATACATATGTGCGTACATACATACATCTTTTAACCGTCTCCGTGGCGTAATGGTTAGTCCATTCGCTGGTGAACGTGGGTCAACTTGTAAGACTCGGTTTGGTTGGTGGTAGGGCATTTTCTAAGCCCGCCTGGCTAGCTACCACCATCTTATCTAAGTCTTGCCGCCAAACATCAGTGTTAACAACATTGATGTGTTCCGGCTTGAAGATAAGATAGCCAGTTCTCCATTGCGCTGGGGAATCTTGGTAAGCCCGTTTTCATCTTCGGCATCATCGTCACTTACCATCAGGTGAGATAATGCCAAGGGCTTACCAATTGTAAACAAAAAAAATATATCTGAAAAACAGTATCTTCCTTCTTACCGTTCGGGTAGAAACCAACATTCCTTCTAACTTACCGCCTATCCCTTTTAGAATTTCCGCAATTTTCTCCCCATTTTCACTTACTATGTTCAAAGGTCCTCCAGCTCCCCCAAGATTGCAGTCACGTCAAAAAACCTCTTTGTTTTTGGTATCAAAAGACAAAATCCTTGATTCACACCTTCAGGCTATGTTATGCTATTATTGCAAATTTACGTTTACCGTCTAATAAGTAACGAAAATACGTGCTCGCTCTTATCGTATTGCAATAGAAGCTGTTTTGTTATGGGGTTTTAGAAATTGATGGTAAAATAAATTTTGCCTCTACGTTCAAAAGACTGATTGTGACGGAAGCCACCGTTGGGATGGTCTGTTCCCGTTTTCACTTAAATAAATGCTAATATTATGTTCAAGGATTCGATGTAGAACCACTTTGGCAGTTCGGGCCACTTTTTAGGGAATGGAACTTTGCTAGAGTTGGTATTTTACACAGAGTTAGTGCCAAGGTGATAGTGATGCTTATCAATTGTGTATAAAAAACAGATATGATTTGAAAACTTTTGACAGTAGGAACTACCACTAGAACTACTTACAACCCATTTCTGGTGGATCTTGTTACCACTATCTTATCTAAGTCTTGACGCCAAACATCAATGTTAACCGCATTGATATGCTCCGGCTTGAATATAAGATAGCCAGTTCCCTATTGCGTTGGGGAATTTTGGTAAGCCCCCTTCCATCTTCTTCATTATCGTCACTTACCATCAGGAGAAATGATGCCAAGGGCTTACCAACTATAAATGAAATAAACCGGCCAAGTGCGAGTGAAACTCGCGCACTGAGGGTTCCGTACCAAAAACTAATTCTCATCTACAGCGCCATCTATAGATATAGGTAAAAGGGAACTAATTGCTGTTGTCGTATTCCTACGAAAATTAACTATGTAGAAATTAACTACTAGGTGTCGCTAGTTTCTAAACAATCGGACTATGGAAATTAAATTTTTCTTGTAAGAACGAAAAAACTTTACATAGATTTTGCATAGATTTTCTTGTAATCTATGCAATTGTCTCAAATACTGTCATTATTTCAAAATTTTAGGCTTAGTAGTTTCGGAGACAAGGGGGGGGGGGAAGGACAGTTTTTGCCTATTTTCTTAAATAACTTAAAAAATATTTATCTTAAAATTTCAAAAAAAATATATTTGAGATTATTACAAGACTTTTTATTTGATGTCACCCAATATAGTTTGAAAAACTTTTTTATTTATATTTTCTAATTTACCCCCCACAATTGGCCTCCATATTTAAAATTATTTTATTTACGTTACATGTCCGTCTTTGGGTCACCGACTTACGTATGTGTACTAAATTTCAACTCAACTGGTCCACTAGTTTCTGAGATAATCGGCTGTGACAGACGGACAACAGACACATGAGTGATCCTATAAGGTTTTGGTTTGATTCCTTTTGATTTGCGGTACCCTAAAAACCCTGAACTTGCCCCCCATGTGCGTTGGCTTAACTTCCCGGAAGAGACTCCTGCCCCAAAATTATGTTTATGATATAGCCCACTGACCGACCCTTAGGGTATACAGTGAGGGCTGCTACTCCTGCCAACACCATGAGGCGAAGGCAAGGACCAGTTGCGGTAGGTCTTGCCGCCAAGCCGCACGACCACACTTGCCCCAGCAGTAGGGAATTTACACTACTATTTCCAAGACAAGTTGGCAGAAACAGGAGTACACCTGAAGTGGTTACAGCAGCCCCTTTGTACTGCCGCCTGTAGGCGCAGCACTCAACGTTTGTTGGTTTTTATGCGAAAATTCTAATATATTATGTACCACCTACCCACTAAGAAAACGTGAAAAAGGTTTTCTTTAAAAGCGTTTTTGACAGGTTTTTCGTGGAAATGTTATTCATGAAGGATTAACAGATTTGATAAAGGTCGCGGGAAGCCGCTGGATGCGGGCAGCGCAGGACTGGTCGTCGTGGAAATCCTTGGGGGAGACCTTTGTCTAGCAGTGGACGTTGGACTCATATGATGATGAACATATATTTAAAGTAACCATTTTGTTGTAACCTAACTGCATTACTAAGTACATACTCGTATATTAGTACTTACTTACATACAGTATGGACACTCCCTGCCGCTCTCTAGTTTGTGACCTCACCCCCTCGTCACCCAGATTGATACAGATTGGTTACAGTTTGGTTGTCGAACGTACAGAATTTCGCCGCCATTTTGTTTGTTCCGTCATTCCGTTTTTGAAATGTCATTTCTGGCCTGTTGTATGAAGTGTCCAGGGTGTGACTTAACTGTGGTCCTTTGATTTTGGGGAGCCGTGTACAAAAATACGTAAATTATATACTTAGGTATTACGGTACTGTACCCAAAAGCTGCCAACGAAACCCTATTTATCAAGCCTACAGCCTACGCAATCCGTTTGCCCGCTCAGGGTCCATCTTTTAAACCGTAAAAGGTAGCCTCTTACATAACACTAAATTAAAAAAAAAATCGGGCAAACAATAAAAAACAGATAAACGGTGAAACGTTTTTGGGTAACATAAAATCGGAAATTTGAAATTAAGATAGATAACCTAATTACTTGTGACCGAAACGGCATGTTGGATTTTGAAGTGCGAGGTGTCTTTAGATTCGCTTTGATCCTGTGAATAACATAGAATACATTTTTACCCAACTGGCCATAAAAAAGGGAGTCAATTTTTTAAGTACTCGGGGTTTTAAATTTTTACCTAATTTGTTAATTCAATTTGCATGGAAGTTATGTAGGTACCTTTTTTAAATTTTTCCTAGACATGACACTTGAGGCATTTTATCTGAGATATAAGTAAGTTTTCTGCGAAAATTTGAAGTAAAATTGTTGTATGTCAGGTACCATTTTTAAAGTATTCTTAAGACATATTACGAGCATCGGTGGCGTAATGGCTAGGGCCGCCGTCTCCTGTCCGGGAGGTCGTGGTTCCAACCTGCCACGTACCAATGTGATTTCGAATTTAGATTTCATATGTACGTTTATCCGACGCTCTCTTACGGTGAAGGAAAATATCGTGAGGAAACCTGCACACGCCTGCGAAGAAACTCGCAGATTGTGTGTGAAGTCGACAAACCCGCACTGGGCCCGCGTGGTCGATAAAGGCCCGATCGCCCTAATTCAGGATACGGTCGAGCCCCTCTGTGGGGACGTATATGAGTTGATATGAAGACATATTTATACCATACGTCTGTGATACATTTAAGGTGTTAACAAGTGTTGCCGATGACAAGAATTTGAACAAGATCCTTAGCGTCTTTTTTTAAAAAACTTTCTTTTTGTAAGGGAGGTAAGTACCCTTAACATTTTGAAAAGATTATTTCTCGCGTAGCCTTCAATATCTGGTGTGGTCATGAATATTAAATTTACTTAGTAGCAATGAAAACATCGTGAGGAAACCTGCACAGGCCTGCGAAGAAACTCGAAGGTTGTGTGTGAAGTCGACCAACCCGCACTGGGCCCGCGTGGTCGACTAAGGCCTAATCGCCCTGATTCAGGGTAGGCTCGAGCCCTCGGTGGGGACGTATATGAGCTGATATAATAATAATAATAATAATGAATAGCGAGGTACCTAACTCTATACTCAGACTTGACGGACTCTATCCGCTATAACAACAAATACTAAAAATTAGAAAAAGTGATAGTCTCCATACAAAAAACGTGTTTTTTTAAACGTGAAGAAACTAGCGCCATCTAGTATGATGGTACGGAACTCTTTGTGTGCGTTTCTGACTCGCACTTGGCCGGTTTTTTTTATTTATGAATCATTTATTTCACAAGTAGTCCGTATTAAAGTTAGTATTACAGAAAAATCATAAAATCAATATTAGTATCTCAATTATAAATTCACAAAATAAATTGAATTTATTAGTCATAGACAATTTAAAGGCTTCGGGCTGCGGTGGATCAGAGGCCTTAGCGTTCGAAAAAGGGGGTGTGACGCCCGCTCCAGGTACTATACCTGCTGCAAAGATTTTCTATTGCCATCAAGCACGGAATCAATGTCGTAGGCGTTATGAAGGTCTATTTTCTATTTATTGATCATTTTAGTATTTCAAAAGTAGTGCGTATCATGGTTAATAATATTAGTAACTCAATTATAAATATACAAAATACATTAAATTAATTAATCATATGCAATTTAAATGCTTCGGGCTCAGAGACCTTGGCCTTTCGCCTTCGAGAGAAGGGGTGTGACGCCCGCTCCGGGTCCTACCTGCTGCAAAGGTTGTCTATGGCCATCAAGCACGGCAACGCGATGTGTGTCATGGGCTCTTTTGCGGCTGGTACGTCTCGAGGATCTGATCTATACTAATATTTTTATTATTCATCATATCATCTCATATACGTCCCCACCTAGGGGCTCGAGCCTACCCTGAATTAGGGCGAATTTTTATTATTAGATTTATATAATAAATAAAATGAGGTTTTAAATTAGATTTTTAATGACATATTTAGATATAATATTGTAATTTTCATTATTTATATTATTCTGTTTTAGAAAAGCGATACAGTAGCCTCTTACAAAATACTAATTTTTTATCTAAAAACTTTTTTATTTAAAAAGTACCTTATTTTCGATGTACTAATATAAAACGTAAAAAAATAAGAGCATTTTCAAACTTTCAGTACAAAACTAATTTAAGCGTTAGTTTAGTTACGTTAAAATTTACTACGATAAAAACTAATTATAAAAATCGATATGTGTCTACGCAATATATTTACAAAGTTTGGATTCAATCCGGCATGTAGTTTTTGTATTAAAGCGGAACTACGTTTGTATAGAAACTCGAGCCTCCTGGAGACTCTTAAGTCTTATTTTCCACTTTTTAGTATAATGTGCATTAAAAGCGTGTTTTTTAGTTTTTTTTAAGTATATTTATTGTACTGATTTCTACAGCAAGTCCTTTATTGTGCAATCTGTTAGGCTGTGGAATTCACTGCCTACAGACATCAGGATGTCTGAATCCCTAGGAATCTTCAAAAACAGACTTCGAGATCATTATTTCAAAATCTGCAATTATTCTGTACTTTTCCTACTCTATTTAAGTGTAACTTGTTTTCCTCCTAGTTTATCCTTAAGCATTCTTTGTGTGCATATATTGATATTAATTGTTATAGTATATATATATTTATATTTTTTTATGTATTTGTAATTTATATATTTATCTATATATATTTATTTATGTATTTGTAATTTATCTTTATTATTAAGTATTAATTTATAGTTACACACGCACCCACCCGCTATCGTTCCACTTTCTCGTCTCCTCCATTCACCAAAGGTCGGATGGAACAAATCGGTTAAAGCGATAAGTTCGCCTTTGCATAACATTGTGTATTTTGCTAGTTAATAAGTTTTTTCATTTGTGTATATTTGGTGTGCAATAAAGTATATTTATCTTATCTTACTTGTGAACAATTGTTTGTGTATTTGTATTGGATAAATCATTTCTAATATTGTAAATGTAAAAATATGTTTGTTTGTCATCTTTTTACGCCTCTTTTCTTTCAACACCTTGACTAATTTAAATTAAATTTGGCATGCAGGTTGCCTGTGCTACTGGGAAGGAAATAAGGTAATTTTTATGCGGTGAAATACGATGGTCCAATGCAGTTCCTGAGGGAACTGAAAAAATACTCTTTTTTGGTTAATTTCTTTGAGATCGCAACAGGACATTCCCTCTCGTATATCTACCAGATACGCTAAACAGCCAGGTTTATGATATAGCGTCCACACTCACCGACAGCAAGGTCATATAGTGAGGGCCGCTATTCCTGCCAACACCATAAGGTGAAGACAAGGACCAGTTACGGTAGGTCTTGCCGCCAAGACGCTTGTCCTGGTACTCTGCAAGGCGAGTGACTCGTGGAAGAGAACCACTACCTACTGTCCAGGTAGGTCCCGGAGCTGTAGGCGCGGTCACCTCCCGCGGCTTTCGCTGCTGGCGGTTCGATCGCCGCTCGGGACGCCAGAGAAGCTGGCTCCCACATATCCGGTGTGGTATCGGAGCTGTAGGCAACAGGACAATGGATGGTTGTGGTTTATTGCACAGAGATGGTTGAGAAGGTAGGAAATGACATAATTTACTAATTATCATATCTGGACATAGTTCCCGAGGGATCTGGGGAAAACTCATTTCCACGCACTCGATCCGCTTGCGGCTCGCGCACCACTCACCCTCAAAGACAGTCATAAAAACGATGTCCACGCGGGGGTGAAACCGCTGGAAAAAGCAAGTAAATAAATTAAAAAAAAATCTCTTGGAATAACTCAAATTAGAGTTCTTAAAAAAACAGTTAAAGAAATTTTTTTCGCGTTGCACACGTCCGTAGGAGTAAATCTTAATGCCGTATACGTGCCCGCGGGTGACGATAAGTGCAACACCAGGCAATTGCCGTATTTTATAGTAAAATATATAGAACCTCATTGAGCCACATGCATCCAGACTCCAGCGAGCTTTACACCCTCGTCCGCCCAAGCTCAAAACACCAGACTAGTGCGACACCCCGGACACTGCATACAACGGTCGTGAAATGACCTTTTTAAAAACAAATGACGGAGCAAACAAAATTACGGCGCAATCCTTAAAGTTATGTTTTACTATAAAATACAGCAATTGCCTGGTGTTGCACTTAGCATCACCCGCAGGCACGTATACGGCATTTAGATTTACACCTACGGACGTGTGCAAAGCGAAAAAAAATTCTATAACCGATCTGTATCAATCTGTGTGTCGAGGGGGTGAGGTCGGAATCTAGAGAGCGGCAGGGAGTATCCATAAATATACTTTGGCTATGATGAGAAAGCGTGGTCTGTAACATCAGACTGGGTAAAATAATTAACTATTATTATTAGGTTAACTCGATGCACGAAGCACAACAATGCGAACAGGTTCAGCAATAACAACGCAGAGAAGTGCAATAAGACGGCTCTACACGCCCGAGTTTTTCCTGTCTTGCTACGTAAACGAAGCTAACTTTTTAGGGCTGCCACAGCTGGCACAATAATCGAGCGAGATAAATATAAATTTTCTACAGTCCATAAAAGGCCTGAACCTCTATGAAACAGGTCATTATATCAGCTCATATACGTCCCCACCGAAGGGATCGAGCCTACCCTGAATTAGGGCGGGACCACGCGGGCCCAGTGCGGGTTGGTCGACTTCACAACCTTCGAGTTTCTTCACGATGTTATCCTTCACCGTTAAAGCATTCGCTCTTGCGCACCAGCACAAAACATTTGAGGTATCAGAAGAACAACTCACCACAGACCTACAAATACTCAACACTTATCTAAAAATGTGGCGGCTGGTGCCAAATGCCAGCAAAACCGAGGTATCAACTTTCCACCTAAACAATAGACTAGCTTCATACAGCCCGACAGTCAGCTTTGATGGTAAAGTCCTTGGCTACAACCCAACCCCTAAATATCTCGGTGTGACCCTCGACCGAACCTTGACTTACTGCCCCCATCTCATTACATTGAGCAAGAAACTGGGAACCCGCAACAACATCCTGCACAAATTGACAGGCACTTCGTGGGGAGCTAGTGCGGATGTTCTGCGTACAACAGCGCTCAGCTTAGTTTACTCCGCTGGGGAATATTGCGCGCCGGTCTGGCTCAATAGTGCGCATACGGAGAAGGTCGATGTCCAGCTGCGAAGGACTATGCGCTGCATATCCGGTACGACACAGTCAACCCCCCTTCAATGGCTGCCAACCCTGAGTCACATACCTCCACCACACATCAGAAGACAACGAGCACTGTTGGTTGAAGCTAATAAAATACTGAATAACCCAAACCTGCCAGCTTGCCAAGAATTTCTGTGCCCTCCGCGACACCGCTTGAAATCTCGTCACCCGCCTTACCAGTCGGCGCAGAGTCTGTTGGAACGACCTTTCAGCATAAACACTAGATGGAAAGAGGAATGGAAGTCAGATCCACCTAAAGACACTCCTTCGGATTACGACCCTACACATAAACTCTACGGTTTTACGGCCCCAAGACGGGAATGGTGCAAGCTGAACAGACTCCGAACTAAGCACGGGCGATGTGGGGAGTACCTGTCCAGATGTGGGTGGCGGGACACTCCGGCATGTGACTGCGGTGCACCTGTGCAGTCCATTCACCATATCATACACGACTGCCCAAAACGGAAGTACACTGGTGATCTCCTGGATCTTTTAACCCTTAATAAAGACACAGCCCAATGGGTGAAGAATTTAGATATAATACTATAATTTTCATTATTATTATTATCATTCTGTTTTTAGAAAAGCGACTTGGAAAGCCATACGAATAAAACAAAAACCGTTAATGTAATGTTGAGCATAAGTACGTAAGTTTCGAAAAACTTATTGGTATATATTACCGGTTGAGCTACCGACGCTTCAAACATGAAATGATGATACAGGTGGTGTATCAGAATTGGTGACGGACTCTCAGGGCATCTAGCAGGTTTGACACGCCATTAATGGCTACTAACGAAGCCATCAAGATGATGTACTGAAAAACAAAAACAAAACATAAACATATTTAAATATTAATTATTCTATGATTTTTTATTGCCCACTATTACCCCAAAATAATGATTTTTCATGTTTTCTCCGCACAAAGATTGTCTGGAAGAGATCGCTTGTTAGCGATAAGACCGCTTATATTTACAACCTCCTCAATCACTGTAACTTTTTTTTCCTCTTATGTAGTGCAATAAAGTGTTTTCAATCAATCAATCAATCAAAGACGTACCTAAAGACAGACATTCAAATTGATTCAGACTTTTTAAAAACAGTTTTTTGGGATCTTCAAGGCCAGAGTGAATATGCATTATTTGAGTTTGCGTGTACCATCCTCGACTGCATCATCACTTACCATCAGGTGAGTTGCAGTCAAACGCACTTATTTTTTTTTTAAAAAAAGGAGTTCTTAGATATAGGGCACAGGGCGTCAAAAAACTTAACAATAAAAAAGGCCTATTTTGGCGCCTCCCCCCTTCTCATGTCCAACGCCTAAAGCAGTTGCTCTGTTCGCCATGAAAACTTATTTCCATGATGTAGTTTAAGAGCCCACTGGAGTTCACAAATCCCATACAAACGTTGAAAAACTATACAGGTTAATATTGGATTCCTGTTTCGTTTATCAAAAAAATAAAGCGATACAGATACAGATATAAGTCATTCGATTATCGCTATAAAATTATTTCAAAATCGGTTGTTTGGTTAACAGTGGGCTCTTAAGTGGCAACCCTGAAGTGAAATCATTAGTGAGCGGAGTCTGTCGATAGACTGCCTCGTTTAACGACGCGCTGCGTTCCTCTCCTGACTTACAAATATATTACAATGCAAACTTTTGAGCCTTATTGTGTTTTTAATAGATTGTTATATTGTTTTAAGGAGTTTTTGTTTATTTTGTTGTGCCAGTAAGACGTTTATTAAACAAGTTATAATGTTAAGCCTTTTCTGGCCCAAAGTTGATGTTGCTACGATAATACGTAGGCGTCGTAGCGCTTAGCGAGTAGCAGCAAGCCGGTGGGCTCTACTCATGAAACTGAACAACTTTCCCTAAGAAACCCATACTTAAATCGCGAAAAATAAATTTACTCTCCATACAAGGTTGACTAATCGGAATGAACGGTTTATATGAAAAGTCCAAAAAAAATGCGAATTCAGTATGGGTTTCTTTGGGAGAGTTGTTCAGTTTCATGAGTAGAGCCCACCCTTAACGGCCTGCTCGGTGTTAAAAAACACCCGGTGTGTAAATTCTTGTAGTTGAATTCAGGGTTCCGTATCTAAATAGGGTGCCAACTATTATTATAAGGACTACACCGTACGTCCTTCTGTTGGTCCCAATAAAGGCCTATGTTCGTATTTTTTGAACCGTAATAGGTAGTGGGGATAACTTTCACAGAACGTGTGTTTTGTGAACACATTTCAAAGGAAATTCCTAGGAACCACTTTTGTTTTGCAATGAAGTGTAGCGAACTACCCGTAGCAGCTAAGTACTCCACACGACTGCAGAGCACGCGTACTCGAAACAATTTATTTGCTACACTTGAAGACTCAACTAAAACTGCAGGCGAAGTTTAAGCTGGGGCCGAGCGTTACACTGTTATGGATTTGTTGACGTGATGATAGGGTATATGCGTGAATTTTATTTATATTTATTTACCTTTATAAGGGGATTGGCCGTCGCCATATATATATATGTACTTAACAAAATATGAAAATTCCTTAAAAAACAATGTCGAAAAGTGAAATGAAATTTTAAATCGGCTAAGAAATACGGAAATATAAGCATTTTCAACTACGAATTAGACAGAGAGATCCGATATGTAAATGTGACGACATAAAACACACGGTTCATATAAATTCTATGCTACATTCTGTTTTGCTAGAAAGAGATAGAAACAAATCTTAAATGGCTTATATCTTGGTTATTTTTATAGTTATTCAAAAATATTTTTGTATACCGTTTCTTAATGAATGGGCTTTTATTAAAGCAAAAAAATCATTCATATTCTCCATTGATCAAACGCTGGACAGTTAAAAACTGACTTGAATAGCAACAAACAAGTAAATTTTTTTTTACTTTTAGTGAATTTTCTAAGCAAGTTCTGGACTGATATTAATAAAATTTGTATGAAACCACTCTGGAGGCATAACCTGTTTAATAAATAAAAAGGAATATAGAAATCGGACTACTCTGTAAAAAGTAATGTGTAGTAATTAACGTGTTGTTTTTTTTTTCTAAATCGATAAATTTTATACTAAGCTACAAAACGACACTAAACTATCTACCATTACTTACTTACGCAATGATGCAAATTGATGGTTAAGAGACCCTTGTGCGGAGTTGTGACCATCCTTTAATCGTAATTCACAACTATTTAACATTTTTACATTTTTTTAAACTCAAACACTACTTAAAAAATTGTTCGAAATGACTGATTCCATTCTGTAGACACGCTGTAGCTCTCACTATAGCCTGCCGTGTGGCAAGTAACAAATCGCCTGGGTCGCGTATTAACCATAAATTGGCACACTTAGTAATAATCTAATGGTACATAATTTGGTGTCGTTTTATAGCTTAGATCAAAATAAATCGATTAAGAAAAGAAGAACAAGGCGTCAATGACCTCGTTTTTTCAATAGCTTAAAAAAAGGGAAATTGTAATTGCAAAAACCATTTCTTTTTTGCATTTTTAACCGACAAAAAAAACGGAGGAGGTTCTTAAGTCGACGCGTATATATTTTTTTATGTATGACCACGCATGCATATTTTTTTACAGAGTAGTCCGATTTTGATAACTCTTTTTTATTGGAAAGGGTATACCCCAAAGTTGGTCCCATTTATGGTTGGTTACCTACTGCAATCACACGTAAGTTTTGAGATCTTATATGTACGCTTCGGTGTCACAGACGGCCCCTAAGACCCTAGACGGAAGAATATAATACAACTTGTTTGCATTTCGCGAAAGAATCGAGTTTCGTCGCCCGCGTTTCCAATTCCATACAAAATAGTCTCTATTCCATACAAAACACAAATAATCTGTGTTCTGTGAAGCGTTGAGTTTGCATTTCCGGTAACATAATATTTATGAGATGTGTTAAAATTGGTCTCTGTTTTAGCAAACAATGCATTATTTTCAATCGTCATTTTTGTTAAACTAGGTATCTAAATGTGGTGTTCATTTAATTTCCGCCTCCGTGGTGGGGTGAACTTGTAAAACTCGGTTCGGTTGGTGATAGGGTATTTTCTAAGCCCGCCTGGCTAGCTACCACCATCTTATCTAAGTCTTGCCGCCAAACATCAGTGTTAACAACATTGATGTGTTCCGGCTTGAAGATAAGATAGCCAGTTCTCCATTGCGTTGGGGAGTTTTGGTAAGCCCTCTTCCATTTTCGGCGTCATCGTCACTTACCATCAGGTGAGATGATGTCAAGGGCTTACCAATTATGAACAAATAAAAAGTAAAAAAAATACGGAATATTTTCGCAGTCTTTCTAAATCACCGAGGTGTACCCCAGAGTTCTATCTTAGGGCCGCTGCTTTTCATAATTTATAGCGCTGATAAAGAGACTAGAATTCATAACTCAAACTTAATCTTTATGCTGACGATGAAATATAACATACCTGTTGCTTTAGCTAATAATGATCATTCTTTAAATGCTATTAAGGCCTTAAGATGGGTCAAGTTACAATATTCAATTCCAATTATTGAAAGACTGTGTAAAGCTATCATCATGGAAAAAACATATAATATACTAAAAGTAATAAAAAATCCATTTAATTGAATACAATTTTAAAAATATTGCCACTTTTGATGTAAAAAAATATACTGTATACCCTGTTTTTGGCATTAACTGCAAAATTTCTCGAAGACTAATAGTTAATATTGAATGAAACCAACACACAAAAATCAGTTACTTTAAGACCTTTCCTTTTAATTGAACACATTTTTTAAACTTATTTGAAAGTGATGAAAAGTAATAAAAACATGTAGAAATCGAGGATTGGGCGTTCGGTTTCAACGTAACAGCCGCGTTGAAGCCGCATTGATTTGAACTTAAAATGAATGGACTTACTTTAGATATAATCGAAACACGTATCAACCTGCTCGGATTGTGTGATCTTAGAGCCTTAAGCAAGAATCCCCCCCTGCTGGCCGTTAAAACGCCCATTAATTTACAGGCTTTTATTTACTTTCACCTGTCCCGGTGACTTTAATGAAATCTTGCAAGTTAAATTTGACCCACTTCCTGTTTCCGATTGTGCTGAAATTTTGCTTGCATATGTTCATCATATCAGCTCATATACGTCCCCACCGAGGGGCTCGAGCCTACCCTGATTTAGGGCATCGGGCCATAGTCGACCACGCGGGCCCAGTGCGGGTTGGTCGACTTCAACAACCTTCGAGTTTCTTCGCAGGCGTGTGCAGGTTTCCCCACGATGTTTTCCTTCACCGTAGAGCGTCGGACAAACGTACGTATAAAATCGAAATTCGACAACACGTGGTACGTGGCAGGATTCGATTCACGACCTCCCGGACAGGAGCTAGCGGTCATAGCCGTTACGCCACCGACGCGTACTTCGCGTATGAGCCTTCTGCGTACGTAGATACGAAATCAGGTGAAACGATGTGAATGGTTTTACGAGTAGTTATACTAGGTTGATGAAAGCATAAAAAATAAATTATTAAACTGTTGATCACTAAATTTCCCTCCTACTTAAATTTTTGAAACCTCACTCCCTTTGTTTTCCATCCAGTTTTTAATTTTTTATAAGCTATTGTATAGCTTTTATCGCGGGCTTTGAGGGGACCGAATCGAGAAATTTCGTAACGAAAATAAAACCTGACACCCCAAAAAATAATAATATTGAATTCTAAAAAACTAACAGTGCCATCTATCTATCCATCATGATGATGATGATGACGATGACGATGACGGATGACGGATGACTGACGATGACGAATGACAAATGACGGATGACGAATGACGGGTGAAGAATGACGGATGACGAATGACGGATGGCGAATGACGAATCACGGATGCCAATGACGGATGACGGATGACGGATGATGACGGATGTACCTGAGGTCCCTTATCACGAATCCGCTGCCCGAATTGAAAAAAGTGGCCGCCATGCTTCCAAAATCGATATCTGGGGGTCCCTGAGGTCCCCCTCATCACGAATCCGTTGTCGGAAGAAAAAAAAGTGGCCACCATTTTGAAATTTTTAACTTTCTGGACCGATTGCTTCCAAAATCGATATCTGGTGAGGTCCCCTAACACGAATCCGCTGCCCGAATTGAAAAAAAGGCCGCCATTTTGAACTTTTTAGCTACAGGACCGATTGCTTCCAGAATCGATATCTGTCCCCTGAGGTCCCTTATCACGAATCCGTTGTTGGGAGTGAAAAAAGTGGCCGCCATTTTGAACTTTTTAGTTATTGGACCGATTGCTTCCAAAATTGATATCTGAGGGTCCCTGAGGTCCCTTATCACGAATCTGCTGCCGGAATTGAAAAAAGTGGCCGCCATTTTGAACTTTTGAGTTACTGGACCGATTGCTTTCTAAATCGATATCTGGGGGTCCCTGAGGTCCCTTGTCACGAATCCGTAGTCGGAAGTAAAAATAGTGGCCGCCATTTTTAACTTTTTAGTTACTGGACCGTTTGCTTCCAAAATCGATATCTGAAGGTCCCTGAGGTCCCTTATCACAAATCCGTTGCCCGAATTGAAAAAAGTGGCCGCCATTTTGAACTTTTTGGTTACTGGGACCGCTTGCTTCCAAAATTGTCGGCCATATTTATTAAATTCTGGCAACGGATTCTTGATAATGATAAGGGACTTCAGGGACCCTCAGATATCGATTTTGGAATTAATCAGTCCAGTAACTAAAAAGTTCAAAACTATATGGTACTTTAATCAAAAAGAGCACACGAAAACAGTAACACATCAAAAAATAATGAATAAATACTGCATAAATAAAAAATAAATAAATAATTATAATTGCTTAAGTTGATAAAAAATGCTATGCAATAGCTTTACCGCGGCAGTCCCCGAGTGCCACACGCTTTTATTTTATTATTTATTAAAATAAAAAAAATGCTACATAAATGACTGAAAAACTATGACGTCATTTTATATTCAATTTTATTATCCATGATATCTTCTAAACGGCTTGATGGATTTTAGAATGCAAGGTAACGTTACAATTGTCTTGATCCCTTAAGTGACATAGAATACATTTATCCGAATTCACAAAAAATACGAAAATTATGTTTTGTTGCAGTCGTGATTTTATTAAATTTTTAATTTTAAGTTAATTCAAATTAACATTTCAAACACATTTCTCCTACAAAATAAATGTAAGAAAATTCAGGTACACACTGAACTTTGCGGAAATTCTCCATTAATTTCGAACTATTACAGCAGCTGGCGTTGTTGGAAAATTAGTATTCCCCCTAGAGTAGGGAGAACAGAGGTTCTTAGTTAAAATAAAAAATAAAAACGTAGGCAACGTAATCCTCGTTCTTAAATACAATGTTATCCCAAAGATTTTGAGATAATACCCTCTCTACAGTAGAGCATTGCTCTACAACAACGTGGGTTGACAGACCATGAGAGAGCGGTGCTCGTAAACAAATATAACAATCAAAATATCAGTTTTATTCTTGATGGAATTTCGTTGGTTCCGATTTTAATACTATTGGTTTCGATTTCGGTCCCGTGAATTCTAATTTCGATCCGGTTGGTTCCAATTTCTGTGCTATTGGTTCCAATTTCGGCTTTGTGGGTTCCGATTTCAGCCTTTAGGTTTCATATTTCGGCCTTGTGGGTTCAGATTTCGGCCTTGTGGGTTCAGATTTCTGCTCTGTTGGTTTTGATTTCGGTTTTGTTGGTTCTGATTTTGGCCGCACTCAGATACAGTTCTGTCGTACTGTAAGAATATAATTATGACGCAGGGGGGAGGTCGTGTCATCCTGAATATACGTTGGGCAAGTCCTGATTGGGGTCGTAGTGGCTAACTACTTTCAGAACTTTTTAAGTCATAGCGGTCGGCCACACGATGTAACAGGCCGGTGCAGACGAGTAATTGACAGCAAAACTGTTTACCATGCAAACATCCTGTATACTAAACCAGACCTGAGCAAAATTTGCACAATTAAGCAAGTAAGAGTTGACAAATGGCTTTTAGAAAATTGTTTTTTTTTTTCGATAAAAAATTTAATTAAATTTTAGAAAAAGTAAAACAATTTAATCAATATTGACATGTTATTTTAATGTTTAATTAAATATTTGCACACCTTTATGCAGGTTGATCATTTAAATGTTCTTTTATTTATACCTAAAGTATTTTTGCAAATAAAGCCGTCTGAGTTTAAGCATATGACCAAAGCGATGTGATACTCATCATTAGCTTCTCATCTTTAATGGCTTTTCCAATGTATACCAATTCTTGCTTCAAACAGTTTCACTTCTCTTCTCTTTACATCAGCTCATATATACGTCCCCACCGAGGGGCTCGAGCCTACCCTGAATTAGGGCGATCGGGCCTTAGTCGACCAGTGCGGGTTGGTCAATTTCACACACAACCTTCGAGTTTCTTCGCAGATGTGTGCAGGTTTCCTCACGATGTGTTCCTTCCCCGTAAGAGCGTCGGATAAACGTACATATGAGATCGAAATTCAAAAACACATTGGTACGTGACCACGACAGGAGGTACGAGTTAGCGGCCCTTGCCATTACGCCACCGACGCTCTTCGTGATCAGCCCTCACTCAGATAGATAATAATTATTATGATTATTAATATTATAAGAATATAAATTTCGGCTACGCTGCCCACTTGCCACGAGGCGAAGTGGCAGGAGCACCTCCAGCGGAAGCACAGTTAGCTGGAGTTCAGTGCGACGGGGAGCGAAAGCGTCGGAATATCCGGGAATTGTCGAGGAGGACCGCTTTTTGTAACGCCGCAGGCTCTAAATACAAGAATGCTTGGTACAGCATCGCTGGGTAGCCCTATGACGAGTTGTTAATAATTATTAGCGTAGAGTTTTTTCAAAGTCTATTCAATTCAATTAAATTTTATTCCATTAACAAAATACTTTGTGTAGGAATACAATATTAAAAATAATCACATATTACGTTATATCACATTAAATAAATCATAAAACATCACAAAAGTATTAATTAACAACACAGTCACTAACTTTTAAAAAACTCATCAATACTATAATATAGGGTTGCCATGCGTCCTGTTTTCCCAGGAAGTGTCCTGCTTTTGGGGTGTCCTGAATAGTTTTTAAGTAGTGTCCTGGGCTTTGGGTGAATTGTCTTATTTGAGAATCGAGTGTATCTATACGCAGTAGAGGTGCGAAATACATTGAAGAGCATCAAAAAAGCCAAACACAAGACTACGATGATAGCCTTAGAGGCTTTCTCTAAGAAATTGTCGATAAATGAGAAAACAGTACCTAACTTATGAAGGGAATGCAGCTTATTTTTGCTATTAGTTGAGTTTCATTGATCCTATATTCATTGCGTAATTGCTATTAACTATTGTTCTTATATTGCGTCCTGTTTTTAAACAGAAATGTCCTGGTATTCCGAATTTGGGGATGGCAACCCTACTATAATACCATTTTTTACAAAAAGCGCTTTAAAAGTCTTTGGAATACACGCACATTACTAATCGCCTTCAAGTTGGATGGGAGACAATGGAACATCTTCACCGCCTGATGTCGGGTACAGTATTCTCAGTCTTGGAATTATTGAGTGGGGAATATCACGTCGACGCGTCGCCAAACGAGTTCGCCTTTCCTCTGGTGTTTCATATTTTTTCGGCCATTTTACTAAATATGTGAGCAACACAAGGATATACGGTACCACTCTGGTACATCTGTTTTATTTGTTAAACAAAATTTTTAATATTGATTTCTTTACGCCAGACCGTAAAGTCTACGCGTAAAAGTATGTACAGCATATCTGCACAACTTGTTGCAAGGTTTTTTGTTGATTGTTTATTTTAGACGATCATCTCAGTATTGACATCTCTTAATTTGTCATAATATTGTAGAAATATTCTATGAGACAAAAATACTATTTGTTTTATATTGTCTATGTCTCTGGTACCATATCAAGCAAAAACGGCTGCACCGATTTGAGTGAAACTTGGAAATACTTTATATCCTAGAGTGACATCTAAGATACTTTTTACCCCGGGAACTTGACTTGGGTTCTCGGAAGAAAAAAAACTGAACTTATGAAATTGAGATTTTTTTGCCCCGAGATAATCAAAAGGTTCCCGTAGAACAGGAAAAAAAACCGCAATGACTTGATGTATTAAATCTTCTTTGTTAGATTAGACTTATTCAATATGGTACGACCTAGTGACAGTTACAATAACATACTTTTGATCCCTGAAAATTAACAGGTTCCTGAGGGAATCAAAATTACCATTTGATTTTCCTTCGCTCGAATATCAAACTCAAACTCAAATAACTCTTTATTGTACATCAAAATAAATAAATACATATACAAAATTTAATTAACAACTAAGAGACGTAGAATTTAAGCAGTCTTATCGTAGGTAGATATCTCTGAACTCCCAACCGCCTCCGTGGCGTCATGGTTAGTCCATTCGCTTCACACCAAGAAGTCGCGGGTTCGATTCCCGGTGGAGTTAACTTGTCAGACTCAGTTAGGTTGGTGGTAGGGCATTTTCTAAGTCCGCCTGGGTATAGCTGCCACCATCTTATCTATGTCTTGCCGCCAAACATCAGTGTTAACAACATAAATGTGTTCCGGCTACAGTTAGAATTTTTAGCCTACTTATTTATTAAGTAAGCGTTTTTCAGATAAATAATTTGTAAAATATTTATTTAGCTTTATACCCCCTCTTAAGGCCTCTACTATTGACCTCCACTTAATAGCATAGCATTCAGCCGCTTCTTGCGAGCTCCAATAGATCATAAGTAGTAGAGGACCATCCGTCTAATAAATTTTAAAAGGTTCTTCCGATCATAAGATTATATTAGCTTATATAAGTCCCCACCGAGGGGCTCAGGCCTACCCTGAGTTAGGGCGATCTGACCTTAGTCGGCCACGCGGGCCAAGTGCTGGTTGGTCGACTTCTCACACAACCTTTTTCGAGTTTTTTACGAAATCGAAAACACATTGGTTCAAGCAGAGGCGGATTAAATGTCGAGAGCGCCCTAGGCAAGCACCTCATCGGCGCCCCTCCAGAGGCCATGTATTACAAATTTATCTCGTAATTAAATAATTAATTATTTTAATTTAATTTCGTTATTTAATTTAGCAAAAAGTACTAAATAGAACATTATATGTTGATTGCTATTTTAATTTACCTAATTTTATTATTCCAAAGTTAAGGCTCAGGATCGGCAAAATAACCCAAACTTACCTACCACCTAGAATAAAAAAGTAAGTCCTAAGAAGGTATCTGTAGTAGTATCAAGAAGTCTGTATATCTGTATAAGAACAAACTATTCTTGTATATCTTTATGTCAATTATAATTTTATGTTTTAATTTTAACTGAGACAAGGTCGCTTACTATGGGCCTCATAAGAAGGCTCAAGGTCACCCAAAGGGCAATGGAGCGTGCTATGCTCGGAGTTTCTCTGCGTGATCGAATCAGAAAAGAGAAGATTCGCAGGAGAATCAAAGTATCCGAAATAGCTCACAGAATCGCTAAACTGAAGTGGCAGTGGGCAGGGCACATAGCTCGTAGAACAGATGGCCGTTGTGGCAGTACAGTTCTCGAGTGGCGACCGCGCACCGGAAAACGTAGAGTAGGCAGGCCTCCCACGCTGTGGACCGACGACCTGGTGAAGATCGGGGGAAGCCGATGGATGCGGACAGCGCAGGACCGGTCGTCGTGGAAATCCTTGGGGGAGGCCTTTGTCCAGTAGTGGACGTTTGTCGGCTGATATGATGATGATGATGGAATTTTATGTTATTCATAAAATACATTACATTGTCATTAAAATTAGCGTAGACGTCAATTTACGTTAATGAATCCTTTCATTAATCGTTTGCTTAATTAAAGCTGCCATTCTTTGTAAATGTCGTAATATTAAACTAAGTAAACTCACAATGTCGAGTGGATAAAATTTTAACCCTCCAACTGCAAATTAATCAATATATTGATGTAAAGGAAAATTCCTCACTCATCAACGCCCAGTCCAAACCCTTGAACCTAGAAAGCTGCAATTTTGCACAGAGGTTCCCTTTATGAAGGAGAAAAGGAATTAGGCCAGTTTTTTATAATTCCTACTAATTACAGGAATCCCCTAGTTGTCTTATAAAAACATAACAGGTTGCTTTAAAAAAAGACAAAGAGTCTGGAAATCATTGGGGGTGGCCTATGTCCAGCAGTGGACGTCCTTCGGCTGATATGATAATGATGATGAAAGAGTCTGACATCGACAGCAATGGCCTGGTATTCTACTAGTATACCCTCACTTCCAGTCGTCGTGTTATGACATTGTATAATATAAAAAAATCTGCCAAGTGTGAGTCGCACCCGCGCACCGAGGATTCCGTACCACCACACCTCTTCACATAAGCACAATAAGGATATTCTTATCATCATCATCATATCAGCCGAAAAACGTCCACAGCTGGACAAAGGCCTCCCCAAAGATTTCCACGACGATCGGTCCTGCGCTGCCCGCATCCATCGGCTTCCCTCGATTATGGCAACCCCTCCCCTATGAATATTCTTATCATATCAATAAAAAAAAATAAACGAGAGCGACATATTTTTTTTTTATAGTACAGCATTCTTAGCAGGACTCACACTAGGCCGATTTCTTAACTAGCTTTTGCCCGCGACTTCGCCTGCATGGAAATCTTTTATGTGAATGTTTCTGTTTTATCCTATACCTTCGAGAACCAAACTATAACCAATTTTCATCAATCTGGGTGACGAGGGGGTGAGGTCGGAATCTAGGAGAGCGGCAGGGAGTGTCCATATTGTATGTTAATAATTTGCCGACACTGACCTCAAAAAAGTTAAGCCCCTAATTTAATTCTTACCCACCTTTGATTTCGTTATTGTTGGTTAATGTCGTGTATTTAAGTATACTAATATTATTTCATACTTTTGAGTAAATTTCATTTTGAAGTCGTTTTTCAGTTTTTTTAAACTTTTTTAAATTCAAATAGACAAGTTATTTTTTTGCGTTATGTCGGAACGTGTCCATAAAAATGGATAAAATTGAAGTTTGTGCGGTAATAAAATAATTATGTCTGCTTAATTTTTTTTTACTGCGGAGCACAAGACTTAATAGACACATTAGGGGTTCATGCTCTTCCATATTCTATGGTCGCGCGTTGGTGTGCTGAGTTCTAGCGAGAAAGAACTTCCACTAATGACGACCCACGCACGGGACGCCCTACATCGGCAGTGAATGAACAAATGATTAAAAAAGTTAGTATATCTAGTCTTGGCGGATCGTCGTGTTACTGTTCGTTTTATAGCAGAAGAACTGAAGATTTTGATAGGAAGTGTCCAGTCCATAATATTATACACGACCATTTGGGTATGAAAAAAGTGTCAGCGCACTGGCTGCCAGGGAACCAGACAGAGAATTTCACAAAGCTGTTTGGATTTGTTACAACAAGATCCTGACCTATTTTTGGCACGATTCATAACTATGAACTGGCTCCATCATTATGACCTAGAAACGAAAAAACAATCCATGACTTGGAAAAGAGCGTCATCTAAAGATAAACCTACAAAGTGTATAAACCTGAAAGATGACTACTTCGAAAAATAAAATAACATTTAATATAAGTTATTATACCAACCCGCACTGGGCCCGCGTGGTTGACTAAGGCCTAATCGCCCTGATTCAGGGTAGGCTCGAGCCCCTCGGTAGGGACGTATATGAGCTGTAATGATGATAAGTTATTTGCGTCATACATTATCACTTTTTATTAAACACCTCTCGTATAATATAAAATGACATCCTGAAAATATTATTGAGATTTTCTTCCAAAACATTTCAAATACTAGCCATGATCTGTAACAGTCAAAATTTCAAGTCTCTTCTACAAAATTTAATGAACTTTTTATTATCTGTGGCACTCCTAATAATAGTCCGTCCATTGCCGAAATTACAACGGATTTCAAACTTCGAGCACATTCGATATTCAAAACTGACAATTGGCTGTGTCATGAAATCGGCATTCGAAATTTGAACAAGCTCTTATCGTATGACTTTATAAATTAACATAGAACCATAATCTGGATTATTCGCTTAAGGCGATAATATTATAGATTTTCGTTATTTTTGACCTCAATTACGATAGAAAACCCAAGGTTGAAAAAAAAAAACCCTTATTGTTGATAAAGTTAAAAGCTAATAGAAACATGATTGAGTAGATTTAGCTCGATAAAAAAAACCCAAAGATAGGTCTACACCGTTACTTTCAACTCTAGTATAAGTATAACAATATTTGATAGGATAATACAAAGTGAGTAATGTTATTATTTTTTTTACTTTCATTGTAGTTTTTGATTGAAACTAAAAACCATTGAAAAAGTGTGTTTATTTTCTTTACTCTTTACACGTAAAGAAAAAGACAGAGACAAGTGTTCCAATCAATACCGCGCCTACTCAAATGTATGTCAGTTTTTTTTTTTTTTTAATTTACAATTGGTAAACCCTTGACAACGTCTCACCTGGTGGTAAGTGACGATATAAGTATTTTTTATAATAGGTACGTAAATATTATGTATACTGGAGTTAATGGTGACTAATTAATTAAGTTATCAATTTGCTCAGAATAACGCCCAGGTTTATGAACTTGACAGTCGAAGGCCAAAGTTCAATGACCGTACCGACCCGCAATGGTACCTATTCTGGCGTATTCCGCACAATTTAATATTTTTATAAAAAAAAACAAACGCGAATTGACCATGGGTTTCTTGGGGAAAGTTGTTCAGTTTCATGAGTACAAGCTCCGGTTAAAAAAGTGCATACCTTTGTCAAAGTATATAGGATGACTTTTAATTAGTTCTTGATAGCAAAGGATATGAATGTACTCGTGATTACAAACAACTTTCCCTAAGAAACTATATGTCAAATATGAAAAAAAAAAATTGGTCCTTCATACATTTTTGTCGATTTGATAACTTGTTATGTATCGAGGACCTAAAATTTTTTTCTGATTCGACTTATAGTTTCTTTGGGAAAGTTGTTTGTAATCACGAGTACATTCATATCCTTTGCTATCAAGAACTAATTTAAGGTCACCCTGTATACATACTAACAGTAATATATAAGTCACTGATACTAACATACAGTATGGACAATCCCTGCCACTTTCTAGATTGCGACCTCACCCCCTCGTCACCCAGATTGATACAGATTGGTTACAGTTAGGATGTCGAACGTATAGGATTTCGCCGCCATTTTGTTTGTTTCGTCATTCTTTTTTTGAAATGTCATTTCTGGGTCGCTGTCCAGGGTGTGCTTTTGTTAAGACCTTGTATAGGGCCTTCGTGATCCGACGCGATCCCTCCCATACTGCTACTCGCGTTACGCATCGCTGGTACTGTCAGGAGCTGGCGTGGCTCCTCACTTGGGATGCGTATAGCTGGATGGAGCTGTTAAGAAACTATTAAATTGGAGTTTAAGATATTTAATTTTACTTTCTTTTATTTTATTTCACTTTTTAACTTTGTATGCTTGCTGATTATTAGGCAGCGATTAGTTTAGTACCCATATAGGCGTTCCAGAATTAATGGAGAGGATCTGAGAGTTTCTCCCTGGACTAATAAATAATGAATCAATCTTCCTAGAAGGGATTCCAAACACGAACCGTTACAATTTATAATTTATTAACTACGGAAACTTAAAAAAAGATAAACCTTCTGTGAGGCACATAGCTCGTAGAACAGATGGCCGATGGGGCAGTAATGTTCTCGAGTGGCGACCGCGCACCGGAAAACGTAGCGTGACCTGGCGATGGATGCTGGCAGCGCAGGACCGGTCGTTGTGGAATACCTTGGGGGAGGCCTTTGTCCAGCAGTGGACGATTTTCGGCTGATATGATGAAACCTTCTGTAAACTATAGACACCAGTAGCAGTATAAAGAATTGTCCGGGTTATAGCAGGTCTGTCCGTCTAGCTAGAGAGCTAGAAATAAATAAGCAAGTTTTCTTATGATTCAAGCTACAAAAGAATGGTAACAAAATAATCTGTAAATGTAGTCATCATTACAGCTCATATACATCCCCATCGAGGGGCTCGAGCCTACCCTGAATCAGGGCGATGTAAATGTAGTAAGGATACAAAAATAACACATGAATAAAAGGCCAAGTGCGAGTCGGACTAGCACTCCGAGGGTTCCGTACCACCACACCTGTCCACACAACTACATAGCATAATGACAATAATACCTATTAACATTTTTAATTAAGACAAAGACATCAACGCGAGCTACAAAAACATACTTTTTTTGTCATGCAGTACGACACATACTTGGTCAATTTTATTATTTTTTGTTTTACTTCTGTAATAGCACTATAATCATACCAAGTTTCACGACTATATGTAATACCGTTTTTACCATAGAGGTTAAAAAAAATCATTTAGAAAACCTACAAAAAACGCTTTTTTTGTATTGAGACTCCCTTTTTTTCACTTTTTTTAATTTTTAGTATCTGCTGCTATAGTCGCAATAGAAATACAATTTCTGTGAAAGTTTCAACAGTCTACCTATTACGTTTCATGAAATACAGCCCGCTGACGGACCGACAGACGGACAGACAGCGGAGGCTTAGTAATAGGGTCCCGGTGGTCACCCTTCGGGTGTACAGAACCCTAAAAATGATCAATCTGAACAAATATATTTAAATTACCTCCTACTTCTACCTACTGTCCACCTAGGTGGAACATTTATTTCCCACGATTCACCTAGGTGGAACATTCATTTTCCATGATCCACCTAGGTGGAACATTTATTTTCCATGATCCACCTAGGTGGAACATTTATTTTCCATGATCCACATGGGTGGACTAAGGTGGACCATGGAAAGAAAACCGACCAAGTACGAGTCGGAATTGCACTCCGAGGATACCGTAGCACCACACCTCTCCACACAACTATGACAATCATACACTTATTCACATTACAAGCAAAAGACAACAACGCCTGCGACAGAAATATGTTTTTTTAATATGCTTTTTTTCATTAATTCCTTAGTGCAAGTACGACTCACACTTGGCCGGTTTAAATTATTTTTTATTTTACTACAGGATGAGTAATATAAATAACACCAAGTTTCACGCTTGTTGCTTGTATAGTTTCGTCATGTCTGTCTGTTCGTCTGTCTGTCCGCGGCCTAGATCCTAGACTATTAGAAGCTAAGAGCTGAAATTTGGCAAAGATATAATATATAATAATAACGTGGAGAGAACATTTTTAAGGATACCTCCCCTACAAGTAAAGTGGGGAAAAAAAAAAATATACAGTCGAACTTAGTACCTCCTCCTTTTTGAAGTCGGTAAAAATAAGAAAAAGTGAAAGTCTCCATACAAAAAACGTGTTTTTTTTAAACGTGAAGAAACTAGCGCCATCTAGTATGACGGTACGGAACCCTTTGTGCGCGGTTTTGACTCGCACTTTACCGGTTTCTGTGATTTTATTTTTCCTTGACATAATCTCACCTGATGCCAAGTGACGATGATGCGAAAGATGGAAGCGGGCTTACCAATATTGGGAACTGGCTATCTTACCTTCAAGCCGCAACAGATCAACGCTGTAATGCTTGGAGGCAAGACTTAGATAAGATAATGGTAGTTAGCCAGGGGGGCTTAGATAATGCCCTTCCACCAACCAAACCGAGTCATACTAAGTTAGACTCCGCCGAGAATCGAAAGCGCGACCTCCTGATGGACTTAACCATTACGCCAACGAGGCGGTTAAAACAACCTGATCACCTAGGAAGATGTTAAAACCCGCGTGAAGTCTCCCTTACTATTCCATATCAGTAGTAGGATAATCAGCTGTTTAATTTGTATGAAAATTTACTTAGGCAAGTCAAATATTTTGGTTTGGTAAACATCGGCGGCAGATCGTAAAATTCAGGCAGATCGGGATCTGACCAGACATTCTCAGGCAGATTGTGAAAAGCCCAGGCATTTCATCGCGGGGCTTCGAAAAATACTAAGTTGACGGAGAACCGATTCGAAAGACTGCTGTCTACGGTAGCATCAGATATGCTAAACGAACCTAACCTTTTATTAATATTTTTCGGAGCCCAGCGATGAAATGCCTGGGCTTTTCACGATCTGCATGGAAAATCTGGGCAAATCGCGATCTGCCGCCGACATATACAATCATTTATAAATTTATACTTATATTTTGTTTTCTGAGAATTGGACCACACGAGAAATATGCTGAAATGAGAATGGAGTCGATATGGCGCTCAGGAACAGACAACAAAATTGTTGAATTTGATTCGATTTTAAAATAGACCACATCCATCGCATATCTGATGTCTCGTCTGGTACTCTTTCGTTAGGTATTATAAGATAGTTTTACTGTGTTGTCCTAACGGTGGGAGGTTAAGAAAGTGCTCTTACACACCGCATTGGCTCGAAAAGGGTTCCGTATCGACGTATAATAGGGGATCGGACTGCTAGTCATTTGAGTTACTTTTTATGATCTGTCAAAACCGAAATTTTGTTCTAAAAATATTTGAAGTACCCACAAGTGACGTCATAGATTTTAAACATCATTGACGAACTTATTTTGTGAATTTGATCAATTAAAAATTGAAGACGTGATGGAAAAACAAAACAAGTAAGGTTTTTTGAAACTTCAAGAGGAGAGCGATTTAGGAAATCATATTTCAGAATTTATTTTTCATATAGTCCGATCCCCTATTATATTTTTTTAAAGTGTATTTGAGTTTTTAAAAAAATGGTGAAGGAGCCGTTAACTAGGTCTTCTACTCATCATACTGAACAACTGTTCTTAAGGGATTCATAGTCATTTTGCAAAAAAGTGAACTGAAGGCGATCAGCAGATTGACCAATTCTGGTCATTTTTGTAGGAAGTTCATAACTTTTTTTTTGAGAATTAACTATGGGTTTCTTAGAGAATAGGGAAAAGTTGTTCAGTATGATGAGTAAAACCTCACGAGTTCTGCACCAATTTTGTTACACCTGAATAAACACAGGATGTAACGAAATTGGTGTAGGGACCGATAAAACCGCCTCCGTGGCTCAGAGGCAAAGTTCACTGGCTTTACACAGGAGGTCGCGGGTTCGATTCCCGGCGGGGTCAATTGTAAGACTCGGTTTGGTTGGTGGTAGGGCATTTTATAAGCCCGCCTGGCTAGCTACCACCATCTTATCTAAGTCTTGCCGCCAAATATCAATGTTGATATCATTGGTGTGTTCCGGCATGAAGATAAGATAGCCAGTTCCCCATTGCGTTGGGGAATCTTGGTAAGCCCGCTTCCATCTTAGGTAACATTGTCACTTACCACCAGGTGAGATGTTGTCAAAGGTTAACCAATTGTGATTAAAAAAAATAAAATAAATCTTTGACACCACACAAATCAAAATAAGTAGCTTTGTTCACGAGCATTGCCCTTCCGTGGCCCTTCCTCATGACCAGTCACACCAAATTTATAGATAACCAAGTTTTTAGAATAATTATTTCAGTCCGTAAAAGCCTACAATCTCCACACATTGCAATGTTTCATTCCGCATAGGTTCAATAGAAAATAACTAAATAATACTCCGAAAAATAGAGTGTCGAAAAACTAGCAATAACACAAAAACAGTGCCACTCGGACGTGCGTAAAAAGGGTTCCAAACCATTATGTGTTCAGTAAGAACGTTAAGAATTTTCTTTGGGTTTTCCTGTAAACTATAAAAGAGGTCCTATTTTCTATTTTTATTTTAAAAATTTTAGACAGTAGTTTCGAAAATAAAGGTAGGGAATGCTAAATAATCATAATTATTATTTCCCTTAATAAGTTTTTAACTATGCATTTTAAATTATATTTGTATTCATTGTAACGATATCTTTAATTGATACATCACCGGACCTGATGCACTTAAACATTATTTTTTAACTTTCTAATTTGTCTCCCAAAATTAGTCCCCAAAATCAAAATTCGTTCATGTGACCTATACGTGCGTTATTGGGTCATCAATCAAGTATCAAAACTCACAGATACAGGCGGACGAATGGGTAGACAGACATACAAGTGATCTTATAAGGGTTCCTTTTTTCATCGAATGTACGGGACCCTAAAAAGTGTTCGGTAGTGGAAATATCAGTGGATGCACTACATCAGTTCATCCTCATACGCATCCGAGGCCACAATTCGCGTCAGGGTGAAACTTTTCACCTGATATCGACAGGTACGGATAGACCACTCACACTTTGAACTTCATAAAATCCGGTAGCTGTTTATTAAAAGTTTTAATATCACCTTTTAAACGTTGGGCTGGCTTCAACTGTTCGTTGACAATAAGTAGCCCCTCGTCCGGATAAATATTGAGGATTACGTATAATTGAAAAGTGTTGATAAATGCAGGTGTTCGTTTGCCAATATACACATTGCTACAATCATGAAGACTGTAATGGGCTTTATTTTATTATCTTTTACCTACTCCTCATATCAGCTGAAGTACGACCTCTGTTGGACATAGGCCTCCCCCAAGGACCTCACGAAGACCGGTTCTGCGCTGCTCGCATCCAGCGGCTTCCCGCGACCATCATCTGCCCACCGAGAGGGAGGCCTCCCTACGCTACTTTTTCCGGTACTTTTTTCGACTCAAGAACTTTACTACCCTTACCATTTAAATTGTTTCCTGATGTCGCAGAAGGCATGGAGCAGGTCTGGGTTGAGCCGAACCATGCAACGTCGCAGTTGCTCATGGGGCATGGACGTTTTAAGGCAAGACTGCATAGGATGGCTCTGTCAGAGGACGCAGCCTGCTACTGTGGAGCGGCGGAGGAGACGAGGGAGCACGTACTGTGGGAGTGTGTGCTCTATGGTGTTGAGCGGGAGTTGATGATGGAAGGCATCCGGGAGGGCCAACTTGGACCGGTGGGCCACGCAGACCTGATACGGAACGATAGCTGCTACAAACACTTCGACGCCTTTGCAAAGGTCTGGCAGCGAAAACGAGCTGCAATGGAAGTGGACAGTGCCGACAACGAAGCTGTGAGAGTGTTAACCGCCCCAGAAGGGGGAGAAGGTCTTACGGGACAAGGAAAATAGATAGAATTTGTAGGGAGTCAAGAAAGTGCAACGCGGAGCGTTGCACCTACCGCGATTTGGCCAGTATAACCAAGACGGTTGGAAGGGCCATGGGAGGTGGTGGGTTTACCCCAACGGCCATCTGTTCTACGAGCTATTTGCCCCGCCTACTGCCCTTTAAGTTTAGCAATTCTGAGAGCTATGTCGGTTACTTTGGTTCTCCTACGGATCTCCTCGTTTCTGATTCGATCACGCACGCTCAATGCCCTTTAGGTGACCTTGACCCTAAGAAGGCTAAGAATGAGGCCCATAGTAAGAGACCATGTCTTAGTTATGTATGTCATCACTGACAACACACACTGGTCGGAGACCTTGGTCTGAATAAAAAGCTCTTTTAATTACTAATTTGGTGTTTGAATTTAGAACACAATAATATATTTGACATCCATCTCAATGCTAAATAAGGTTGTGTAGTGATTAAAAGAGCTTTTTATTCACTGTTTTCCGTGCATAAAATAACTTTTTAGAGGGGCAATTGTATAAAAGTTATTTAGAGTTACTGAACACAAAGAGTGTCAACGGAATAACTCGAAATCATCATCATATCAGCCGAATTACGTCCACTGCTGGACATAGGCCTCCCCCAAGGATTTCGACGACGACCGGTTCTGCGCTATCCGCATCCAGCGGCTTCCCGTGATCTTCACCAGGTCATCGGTCCACCGCGTGGGAGGCCTGCTTACGCTACGTTTTCCGGTGTGCGGTTGCCACTTAAGAACGTGACTACCTCAACGGCTATCTGTTCTACGAGCTATATGCCCGGCCTATTGCCACTTCAGTTTCCTTTTTTCCTCATTAAATGTCTATTTTCGCCAAAATGTTTCTTTTTATCGGAGTCATGGTATAAAAGTATGCAACTTTTGAATACAACGGTTTTATATCGAAGGTTTATAGGATGCTAACACTTGAATCACTTGCTACGCTCGTTAGAATCCTTCACTTGCTCGTGATTCATCTATGGCCCTCGCTTTAAATCGTCCTTTATTCACTAGTTGCATAATATACTATTATTGATTGATTTACATAAGGTAAACGTAATTGACCAATTGTAATTGTAATTGATTAATTAAACACATTGATATCTGACGCACTCTCTGGCTTATTTGTCACAAGATAAGTGAATTCATTGATGCTGTATTCTTCTTTTTTTTTTAAAGGGTCTTTTTATTGGCGTAGAAGAGAAGCGTCATTTTCATTTCGATGCGAGGGAAGGCGCGTGAAGTCTCGCGAATGCTCGAAAATTCTCACGACTGCGCCTTGTGGTTGGAAAATATGTTATATGATCTTAACTTGAAGTTGAAGTTAAAGTTAGGGGCGGGCTGATTTCCGCAACCAGGCGACCACTGCGCCCATTTTGCGTGTTTGGCCGGCATCACTGCCAGCCCAGCTCCTCCAAGAAGCCCAGTAGCCCCAGTAGGTTGCCGACGACTTCCTGGAGTAACCTCGGGTCACCGAGGTGCACGACCCTGTACTGTGCCAGCCCCTCGCAATCCAGTAGGATGTGGACAGCAGTCTCCTCAGCCTCCATACACGCTCTGCATAGGAGGCTGTCGGTGATACCTAGAGCGAATAGGTGTTTATTAAAATGGCCATTTCCAGTAATAGCGGCTGTTACCTTGCGGAGCTGAGCTCTCCCAAGTCTCAGAAGCTTTCTGGATAGACCAGGGTTAGTAGCCGGAAGGGCCACCCTCGCTTGCTTGATCTTTACCTAACAAAGGTGGTGGCCTCTGTCTGCGCCACTTCTCGAGCATTCTCTCAGCGTTGCCAACGGACATCGTGTGATTCACAGGAATGCTTGAGAATAACAATTGAAGACGCGCATAGTATTTAACCTCACAATAATTTGTACGTTACTTTTAGAGTAAAGCGACTTTTAGTGCCACTTTCCTCCGTCAAGTAGATTACTAATGCTACAGACACTACTGATGCTATTCAACGTACTTGACAGAATAATGTAATACATCAATTTTTCTTTGTATGCATTAGTAGCTTGCAAATAAAGTTAACTTTCAACTTTTCTTTAACTTCGCAGTTTTAGTAGCTACACCACACTTTGGAGCAGTCAAATACCAAATACCAGGTGAATTTTGATCCCAGCCCGACGCGGGGTGGAATTTTGCACTTTATTTATCTACTAGCTCTTGCCCGCGGCTTCGCCCGCGTGGACATCATTTTTATGACTACCTTTAAGCGTGAGTGGTGCGCGAGCTGCAAGCGGCTTGCGAGCGTGAACATGAATATTCTCCAATACATATGCCAGATCGGGCTATTCTGATTAGTAGTCTAGGTCATTTCCCACTCCCTCAACCATCACTGTGCAAAAATCATAACAAACCACTGTTCCTTTGCGATATTAAATAAATGAACCAAAAAAGAATATTTTTTTCAATTCCCTCAGCAATTGCATCGGACTGTGCTATTTTCAGAGTTTAAAAAAAAGTAGCCTATGTCCTTCTCCCGAAACACAGACTACCTGCATGACAAATATCATGAAGATGCGTTAAGGTGTTGAAGCGTAAAAAGGTAACCAACAAATAAACAAACACACTTTCACATTTATAATATTACTTGCCCGCGTCTTTGAGGGTAACTCCCCCCCTCTCCTCATCCCCTCAACCATCTGTGTGCAAAAAATCATATCAATCCATAGTTCCGGTGCGATCTATAAGAAATTAACCAAAAAAAAGATTATTTTTACAGTTACTTCAGGAAGTGCATTGGGTTATGCCATTTTCACGGAATAAAAAGTAGCTTATGTCCTTCAGTCACAGGCTACCTGGATGCCAAATTTCATCAAGATTGGTCAAGGTGTTGAAAAGTTAACAAACAAACACATTTTCACATTAATAATATTAGTTAGGATAGTAAGGATTCGTGTTCAGAACATGCCAGGCTTTTTTGAAAGCACTATTTTATATTTCGGATTTCTGAGAATGGTAAATAATCGTTTTTTCATATCACACGCTCGGACAGGTTTTGTTTGTCATCCAATTTTAGCGCGCAACTTTAAGTTTTATCCGCTAGCGAGGAAAAAGTTTTAAATAAGAAAAAAACAATTCATTAGAGGTCCGCAAAAGAACCAAAGTAACCGACATGGCTCACAGAATCGCTAAACTTCTTTTGACAAAAAATGCATTATATGTGGTGATTTTAATGTAGATTTTGAAAGTGACACGAAAAAGGAGAAATGAATTATTAAATTTATTACAGTGAGTTATTGAGAAAGGCACGCTCCGATGGTTCGGTCATGTAGAAAGGATGAATGATAGAAGATTAACTAGGCAGATATACAAGGCGAGTGTAAATGGTAATACTGGAAGGGGTAGACCTAGACGTACGTACTGCGACCAAGTCGAAGACGTATTGAAGAAGTGTCAGGTCAAGAGTACCCTAAACCGACGAGCTTGTATGAAAAGATTGATGAATGTAGAGGAAGCGAGAGAAGTATGTCAGGATCGTAGCAAGTGGAAAAATGTGGTCTCTGCCTACCCCTCCGGGAAAGAGGCGTGATCTTATGTATGTATGTATGTCATAACTTTAGACATCTTTTATAAGAAGCTACTTTTAAACGTAATGACTCTTCCTCCTGTATTGATAACTTTATTATAAATCTATGTGAAAGTGATATATTAGATTACAGCGTAAACCATGACGGACTAGCAGATGGACACCGAGGCTTAACATGTGAAATCCGAACTGAAATTTGTATTTCGTTATTATATGTGTACTTTCAAACACAATGTAATTTGTTCTTGAAATAAATAAATGAATGAATGAATGAACTGAAGTGGCATTGGACGGGGCACATGGCTCGTAGGACAGAAGGCCGTTGGGGCAGTAAAGTTCTCAAGTGGCCACCGCGCACTGGAAAACGTAGCGAAGCAGGCCTCCCACGCAGTGGAACGACGACCTGGTGAAGATCGCAGGAAGATGCTGGATGCGGGCAGCGCAGGACCGGGCGTCGTAGAAAATCTCGGGGGAGGCCTTTTGCCAGCAGTGGACGTTTTACGGCTGATATGATGATGAATTAACTAAGCGGTTTATCTTGCACCTAAAAATTTCCTCGCCGTGGTGAGGTGAAAAATGGTGTGTTTCGCTCGGCAGCAAAGTCATTTTGCGTCTCGTACCTTTGAAGCCCTCCTACGCTCAGGAATATATCTTTTGATATCTATTCTATCTATCCTTCGCTTCATCATATCAGCCGGAGGACGTCCACTGCTGGACATTCGCTTACTCAGATTTAAATAGAGGTAACTCGCGCCAAATACTATTTTGCAGCCTTGAATAACAAATAACAACTTTGCAGCCTTGCATAACAAATAACAACTTTGCAGACCTGCATGACAAATAACAACTTTGCAGCCTTACATAACAAATAACAACTTTGCAGCCTTGCATAAAAAATAACAACTTTGCAGCCTTGCTTAACAAATAACCACTTAAGCCTTGCTTAACAAACTACCACTTAGCAGCCTTGCATAATAAATAACAACTTTGCAGCGTTGCATAACAAATAACTATCGTTACTAATTTCTCGGATTAACACTTTACAGACCTACAAAACGAAAACGCGTTGTTAATGACTACGGACTATCCGCTGAACCCTGAACAATAAAACAACAACAATCACAATGTTAGCTTCATCATCATCATATCAGCCGAAAAACGTCAACTGCTGGACAAAAGCTTCCCCCAAGGATTTCCACTATGACGACCGGTCCTGCGCTGGCCGCATCCAACGGCTTCCTGCGATCTTCACCAGGTCGTCGGTCCACCTCACGGGAGGCTTGCCTACGTTACATTTTCCGATGCGCGGTGGCCACTCGAGAACTTTACTGCCCCAACGGTCATCTGTTCTACGAGCTATGATGTGCCCCGCCCAGTGCACTTAAGTTTAGCAATTCTGAGAGCTTTTTCGGTTACTTTGGTTTTCCTACGGATCTCCTCGTTTCTGATTCGATCACGCAGACCCGCACCACACCCTGGACACTTCATACAACGGGCCAGAAATGACATTTCAAAAAAGGAATGACGGAAAAAACAAAATGGCGGCGAAATCTTATACGTTCGACAACCAAACTGTAACCAATCTGTATCAATCTGGGTGAAGAGGCGGTGAGGTCAGAATGGAAAGGGAGTGTCCATACTGTTGTACTATTATATATACTTTGCCCGCACCATATCTAGCACAATTAAATTAGTGACAATAGGTCAAGGTTAGTTGTAGTATATAAATAATAAAAATATGTTTTTACCACTAGTTTAGAAAGACAAGAACAATAAATATGGTGAATAAAACCAACGAAAACGCTAGCACATCAAAAAACCGATTTCCATCGCAACATTTAAACTCTTGAGTAATAATTTACTTCGTAGTATATTATAGTCTGATAAAACCATTTTGTGATTATTCCTTGTGTGCAATAAAGAATTAATACATACATACTTTTGGTTATTGTTAATTTTAAAAAAAAGTACTGCACCGGTTTTAATAAAATTTATATGGGACCGATTTGGCAGCATACCCTGTCGAATTAAATAAGACTCATGAAAATCGGTTAACAATCTGCGAAGATATCGCGTAACAAACGTACAAAAAACAATATACAGTCGAACTTAGTCGAATTAAGAAGCTCCTCCTCTATGGAAGTCGGTTGAAAATAGAACAGTCAAAACATGGTCGATGACTCGGAATAAAGAAAAAACCAGTAAAGTGCGAGTCAGAACCGCGCACAAAGGGTTCCGTACCATCATACTAGATGGCGCTAGTTTCTTCACTTTAAAAAAAATACGTTTTTTGTATGGAGACTTGCACTTTTCTAATTTTTAGTATTTGTTTTTATAGCGGCAACAGAAATACATCATCTGTGAAAATTTCTACTGTCTAGCTCGGTCTATCACGGTTCATGAAATATAGCCTGGTGACAGACGGACGGACAGACAGGCGGACGGACATCCCGTCCCGTTTTTACCCTTTGGGTACGGAACCCTAAAAATAACAGAGATGAGTGGAATTTTGAACGACGTAGTGACAAAAACAAATAATAAGAAATCAATATTAAATAAGCTAAAAACAAACCAATTAGTATGACTTCGTCACATGGCCTAACATTCCCGATTTTGGGAAGAGACCTTAGCCCTGTGTGTGTGGGAACATTTTTTTATCCACAATTTATAAGCCCTTGGCATCATCTCACCTGATGGTAAGTGACAATGATGGCGAAGATAGAAGCGGGCTTACCAAGATTCCCCAACGCAATGGAGAACTGGCTATCTTCAAGCCGGAACACATCAATGTTGTTATCAATGATGTTTGGCGGTAAGACTTAGATAAGATGGTGATAGCTAGCCAGGCGGGCTATGAAAATGTCCTACCACCAATCAAAGTGGGTCTTACAAAGTTGACCCCGCCGGGAATAAAACCCACCATCTCCTGGTGTGAAGCGAATGAACTAACCATTGCGCCACGGAGGCGGTTAACTATATGGGTTATTAACGAATACTGCAAAGTTTTAGTAATTTCCTCAAGTTTGTCACTAACAAGACTAAAGCTCTACCTAATTTAAAAGTCAAAAGTGTTACAACATACATAATGGCAACACTATACCATGGCTGGAAGCGGAAACTACGCGGCGAAGTTCACAACAACGGGTTGGAGCTTATTACGTGAGTGCATTATTTTCGTTGAGTTTCCTATCGTCACGGCAATCTCATTCTTCTTCTTATCTTTTACTTTTTCTTTAGCCTTTACAGACTTACCCGCTGGACCAATGGTCAGCGCTCCTGTCTGCCGAGCTGAGGGTCTGTGGGTTCATTTCCCACTGGTTGGATGTTTATTTTTTTAAAATATAATATAGGGTGTAACAAAATTGGTGTGGGTCCTGTTAACTGGTGCTTCTACTCGTCATACTAAATAACTTTTGTTCTACGAGTTTGCTGAAATCCCAAAAAAATTGTTTACTCTTCATATAAATCGATCAGCTGATCGACCAATTTTCTGCATTTTATTACTGGAAAGTTGTTCAGTATGTCCTACATGTCCTACACCATTTTTTTTTTCACCATGTAAATTGGCCTATGTCCAGGCAGTGGACGTCCTTCGGCTGATATGACGATGATGATGAATGTTTATTCTACATATACTTCTAGGGATACTTGTAATTCAACGAAATCCAAGTAGTCATTAGCAATCGATTGAAACTTACTAATCTTTTATACATTTCGCAAAAGTGAATCATTTCTGAGATAAATTAAATTTAAGGTTTTTGTAAAAAGTCTCCGTTACAAAATCATCTATCTATACTTATAGGTCCCCCGCCGCACCTGTCTGTCTGAACGCGATTAACTCAAACACTACCCAACGGATTTTTATACGGTTTTTACCAATGGATGGATGGAATCATGAGAACGGTTTAGAAACCCGCGACCGTCTAGAAAAAAAAAACTCGTACTTTGAATCTGTTTTTATTGTAAGATACTGAACAAAATATGTGTTGATATGTAAAGTATGCTTAATTAAATATTGTACGATGGTATGGAACCCTTCGTGTGCGAGTCCAATTCGCACTTGGCCGGCTTCTTTTGAATAATAATTAAAAAAATATTAACCTTACTAATTCTTACTAATGTAAAAATGTGTTTGTGTGTTTGTTACCTTTTCAGCTTCAACACCTTTTGAAAAAAAAGTGTGACACGTGTTAGTCAAAAATCTAAAATTATTTCCATCCTTCAATCATTTTACCTATTGCAGCATAATTTAATTAAAATGGGTTAAATAATATAATAGAGATGCTACATGATACGTAGAATTTTTACTCCCTGCCTAAATATGAATTTCGGAAAGAAAATAAACTTTGGGGTAATATGGAATACTTTTATTTTATAAGATTATAAATATTTGGGTAAAGATATAAACCAGTGGATAAGTTAAAGGTATAAAGAGTGAATGACCGTGGAAATAACCTAAATATAAAAACAACACATTACATAATTTTAAAATATAAAAAAAGGTTAGGTAACGATCGATCGTCCCCCCGGGTGTAGAAAATGATCTAATAAATTCCTAAAAAAGTAAATCGAGTTCAATTATTGGGTGTCGAAATTACACCATAACGTTGTAGGTAAAAAAACTTTGGGTGTACCATACTCTTAATAAATTTTAAATCAAACGCAAAATTATTATAGTAAACGGAAGACAGGAGAACACGCAGGCCAGCAGCTGTAGTTGGAGGACGACAGCAGAATCTTGTCGGGCAGTAGTAATGTTTGGTGACTAGCGACAACAAAAAGGCGCGGGCAGGTCGTAATACTTGATCACCAGTAATGGTATTTCGTCACCAGTAACGCTCAACTCCAATGGGTCTTAAATTAGATATATACAAAAATTCCACTTCCCTTTGGGTTAGCGGCAGGCAGTTGCTGATCGGCGTAGTAGGCAATAGTCCAGGGTATAGTGGTAGTATGCCGATTTGTTCGGGCCGTGCGGAAGACCCGTGTGGAAGACCCTAAAACCATGAATAAAAATTTAGTTCGTAACGGCACTAAATAAAAATGGATAGCTTTCTCTAAGCATAAATCACTTACCCCAGTTAAAAATAGGAGGTCTTGAAAATACCAAGAAGAAACACAAAACTTTTAAAATATTTATACTAAAAATAGCTATTTCGATGGTCAACACTCCTCAATTGTTTTCACTCTTGTCAAAAGCTCGCAATCATTTCTAAATTCTATTTTTATGGACGAACAAGATCAAAAGAGATTTTAATTATGAAACGCAAGAAAGATCGGCTCGAAACGATAGTTTGCGTTTCACTATCCAACTTTCGCTATAAATTAAAATAAAATCACTTGTACATAGAAACTGTTGTGTTCTCGGGTAAGATAAAAAAAGTACACAGGAATTAAAAAAGCATATATTACTTTTTTAATTTCTGTGTACTTTTTTTAAGGTCTTTTTATTCCAAAATAAACTGTGATTGTGTGCATACACGGTTATTATTACACACGCCCCACCATACCTACCGAACCTACCCTTCCCCTCCCCGTGACGTGCCATAGTTTTTACAAAGTAGTTTATCAACGGTCTAGCCTGTTAATTAAATTACTAATTTAACCATTCAGCTCTTCATTATCATCATCATATTAGCCGAAGGACGTCCACTGCTGTACATAGATTTCCATGAGGACCGGTTCTGCGCTACCCGCATCCAGCGGCTTCCCGCGACCTTCACTAGGTCATCGGTGCACCGAGTGGAAGGCCTGCTTAGCTTACAAGTATTTTATCCATCCTATCCCTATCACTTATGTTTTTGTCTAACAACCGATTGCTATCAACAATCGACATTACTTCCTATCATCACACGGCCATCCTTAAAGGTCTGTTCACTAAAATTTGCAGGGTAACAACGTCAAGTGCTGGATGGCAATTGACAGCGACCGGTTAATTATAGAGAGAGACGGTTATATGCGTTTATTTAGTGCTAGCTAGAGAGGGATGGATGACGGGTAGAGTTTCGATTCCCGACGGTAGTTTAGATGGATGTGTTTGACTGAAATAGAGTTAGGGCGGTGTCTGGTCGAGGCTGGGCAGAAAATGGTATTTGAGGTATGGAGGTATGTCTAAAGTTACGGTGAAGTTTGAAACGTTTCCTCTGCTGAAGCACGGGTCCTTTTCCAAAGTCGGGAAGGCTAAGAGCGTATTCACACAATCGTTCCCCATACAAACTTAAAATTGATACCTCTTGAAAAAGGATGGGCCCTTGTAAACTTTAAAAACATTAGCAAGTCACAAAAATCTAGTCTGTGAATAGATTATAATAAAGCCCTTTTATTCCGAACTAGACTGATTTTATGAGTTTTATATCTTACTAGCTGATTCCCGCGGCTTCACCCGCGTGGACCACATTTCTATGACTTTTCGAGGGTGCGCAGTGCGCGAGCCGCAAGCGGCTCGCGAGCGTGGTAAAAAGTAGCCTATGTCTTAACCCAGGTCCTAATCTGTCTACCTACCAAATTTCAGCCAAATCCGTTCAGTAGTTTTTGCGGGAAAGCGTAACAGACAGACAGAGTTACTTTCACATTTCACATTTATAATATTAGTAGGCATGATATTATATCTCGCAGTTCGGCGTTCCTTTTGGCATTGGCCTCCTCCAGCTCTCTCGATTGAGTGAATAGATTGCATTTTAGATTTTTTTTAAAAGATAAGCGATTTTTAAGATTACTATGGAAACCTTAAATCGCTATTATTTAGTACTAGCTGTTTCCCGCGGCTTCACCTGCGTGTACAACGTTTCTATGACTTTTCGAGGGTGCGCAGTGCGAGCGAGAAAGAAAGTAGCCTATGTGTTAATCCAGGTCCTAATCTGTCTAACTACCAAATTTCAGCCAGATCCATTTAGCAGTTTATGCGTGAAGAAGTAACAAACATACACACTCACACACTCACAAACTTTCGCCTTTAAAATATTAGTGTGATTTTTTGTAAATGTAATCTATCCAAAAACTAGAATTAAAAGACTTTCATATTTTTATAATCGGCCCATCCATTTTCAAGAAGTAGTAATTTAAAGTTTGTATGGAAAACGATTTTGTGTACACGCTTCTAAGCAAGTGGGACCAAGTCCAGTTTAGTGGAGGTTTTAGTGTAGTGTTAGTGGAGATACGAAAAAAAACACAGATAAGAAAAAAAATTTTGCGGTGAACCCCACAGAAATACAAAGACTTCGAACACTTGGATAAACGACTGACATATAGTGATATGTAGGCACGGTGGCGTAGTAGATACTTTTCAAGTAGGGATTGTGAGTTGTTTTCATTTTCATTCATCATTCATATCAGCTCATAAACGTCCCCACCGAGGGGCTCGAGCCTACCCTGAATTAGGGCGATCGGGCCTTAGTCGACCAAGCAGGCCCAGAGCGAGTTGGTCGACTTCACAAACAACCTGCGAGTTTCTCCGCAGGCGTGTGCAGGTTTCCTCACGATGTTTTCCTTGGGTATGATTTTATCGATTGTCAATTAAATAGATTCGATCACTAAATAAAAAAAATGAAATTCCCTAAATAGTATAGTTTGTACTCAAAATAGTAGATCTGTCACCAAAGTAAAGTCATCAAACAACACCAAAACAATACTCAAAAGGAAAAGATTTATCACCAGAAAAGTCTTTTAACGATTGTCAATTAAATAGCTTCGATCACTAAATAAAAAAATTGAAATTTCCTATATAATATAGTTTGTACTCAAAATAGTAGATCTGTCACCAAATAAATGCCTAAAATTACTAACAAAGGTGACCTACAGATACTCCCACATCCTCTTCGGATCCCGAAAGTTTGTTGATGTTTGAAACGGGCGGCGGGGGCTACGCCCCCGTTAGGGGTCATCTTCCGATGATTTCTTCTGCTGCGAAGTAATTTTGTACCCAGGGTGGGGAGCCTCGCTTCGCGAGGCTCTTTGACTTAAATCAATCAAACCTGACCGAACCTAACATCGCTCGCTTCGCTCGCTCATTTATTTATTGTTTTTGACCGATTACCCCCTAGTTTTCGATTTGTTACCATGCAATAGCTTTACCGCGGCAGTCCCCGAGTGCCACACGTATTTTTAATGACAGATCTATCAATTTGATGACAGATCTATCAATTTGGTGACAGATCTATCAATTTGAGAACGAAAATATTGAATAGAGATGAATCTATTTAACTGGGGACGAAAAATATAATTTGATGACAGATCTATCAATTTGGTGACAGATCTATCAATTTGAGAACGAAAATATTAAATAGAGATGAATCTATTTAACTGGGGACGAAAAATATAATTCCCGTTTTCCTTCACCGTAAGAGTGTCGGATAAACGTACATATTATAAAATATAAATTCGAAATTAGATTGGTACGTGGCAGGTTCGAACCACGACCTCCCGGACAGGAGGCGGCGGCTCTAGCCGTTACGCCACCGACACTTTCATTTACTAACAAAAAAAACCGGACAATTAAGAGTAGGACTCGCCCACCGAGGGTTCCGTATAAATTTAATATTATAAATCATACATAACAGTGCAAACTGTTAGGTATTCTACATACGCCAAAATTATTAGGTACCTACCTATACATATAAAAAGGTTTTTTTTTTATTCTGCGTCACTAATCGAAAACTATCAAAAAATAATAAAAAATCTGTTTAAGCTTGAGCCAATGAAGCCCTTTCATACGATACCCCACATGACACGGTTAACTGAATTCAAAATTACGACCGCCGTTCCTTGCATAATTGATTACGTACTTTAAATAAAGAATATTTTTTTTTATGATTTAATTACAGATGTATAGTTTTCAGACGTTTCCCTATACTTGTAGAATAAGACAGTATTACTTGCCAAATTTCATATAGTTCTCGGTCAACGTGAAATATCCTATGAATTTTGATTCCCTTGAGAGTGTCGAAATATACGTTTTCTGCGGCATAAACGGCTGTGTCTTTTTTACTCTAACTTAAAAGTTTATATTTATACATTATACTATATAACTTAGACGTTAATAATGTAGATGTTTAATACAACAATCATTGCAAAAAGTGGGGTAACGCTTGTTCTATTATAACGTATGCGTGGTTGCCTCGATTAATGTTACGACACGTGATAGGTCTTATCCTTCACTGTAATTGAGACATGTCACAGCACGTTTCGGCATGTTGACGTTAAGTTTCCCAATGCGTGACTGTAAGGAAAACTCTGCTCCGTCGTGGTTGGAGCACAGTTTTTCATACCTCATTTTCAAAGCGCTAACACTAAATCTACCTTTTATTTTTGATCTGAGACCCTTGGCATCATCAAACCTTAAGATAAGTGACGATGACGCCTAAGATGAAAGCGGGCTTACCAAGATTCCCTTAAAAGGAATTGAAGAATCTTATCTTCAAGCCGGGACACATCAATACGGTCAACATTGATATTTCGTAGCAAGACTTAGATAAGATGGTAGTAGCTAGCCAGGGAAATTCCCTTCAACCAACCAAACCGAGTTCTACAAAGTTAGACTTTACCGGAATCAAACTCGCTACCTTGATGTGAAGCTAATAGACTTAACAATTGCGCCACGGAGGCGGTTAATGACGTGGCTACTCTAAGAATGGGTCAATGGAATGGTAACTTTAACGATAACCAAACCATAACTAGCCGTCAAATCGCCGGTATTTGACCATAACAATAACAATTACCGGTCAAAATCGAGCGGTTAACGTAAGCGTTAAGTTGTGACGTCATTTTAACCGTTTTTAAAATGGTGCAACCCATTTATAACCGGCGATTTGACGGCTGGTTAGGTTTGGTTATCGTTATGGTGCAACCCACCCTAAGGCCAAAGTATATATATTAGTACTAACATATAGTATGGACACTCCCTGCCACTCTTTGGATTGCGACCCTCGTCACCCAGATTGATACAGATTGGTTACAGTTTGGTTGTTGAACGTATAGGATTTCGCCGCCATTTTGTTTGATCCGTCATTCTTTTTTTTGAAATGTCATTTCTGGCCCGTTGTACGAAGTGTCCAGGGTGTGCTAAGACATTGTCGGCGGTCAAACCCGCACGCACCACAGTCGTATCAAAACGCATATTCAGCGAGCAAGCATTCTGTTTTTTGAAGCATACGTACAAAACAGTCACCTTCATTACTCTGAAGTGATGTTTTTAAAATCAAAATATGGAAATGAAGACGCCATGTTAAAAATTCATTCTACCTCTATGCCTGCGATACAAGGTACTGTCAGCAAACAAAGCCTCAGTTTATTCTACACTATTTTGTATAGGAGGATAAGATTGTCTGTGTGTCGCTGAGCCAGGCGAAGACAGTTTTTTTATCTCTACTAATATTATAAATGCGAAAGTAACTCTGTCTGTCTGTTACGCTTTCCCGCAAAAACTACTGAACGGATTTGGCTGAAATTTTTTAGATTTGGTAGATTAGGACCTGGCTTAAAACATAGGCTACTTTTTACCACGCTCGCGAGCCGCTTGCGGCTCGCGCACTGCGCACCCTCGAAAAGTCATAGAAACGTGGTCCACGCGGGTGAAGCCGCGGGAAACAGCTAGTATTAAATAAAACCGGCCAAGTGCGCTTCCGACCACGCATAGTATAGGTTCCAACCTACACTAAATACTTTAAACTCGAACTCTTGACTTTCATATTTTGAAAACTGTTACCAACTTGAAACATTTCTCATCTAATAATAATATGTTCTTAAAAACTATAAGGTATTGTCCGTAGGCCCACCCCTTTTCCTTTTTCTCCCCTCCCTTAAACCCGGACAGAATCTCAGCGCTATGGTTTTAATAACAATACAACCACATCACAATGCTAAGTCTTGGAACTATTCGGCATAAAAGTTTTAGTTTTTAGTGTTAATCTTTTACTGTACTTATTTTTCTATTTTGCGAATAAACTTCATTTCATTTAATTTTTCATTTCAAGGTTATTATTTTTAAAGACCTATATGCTCAAGGTGTGGAATTTACAATTTCGCATTTTTTTTTCTTATAAAGTAGTACACCGATTCTCATAAAATTTATACAGGACCACACGGGAAGCACAAGCTTTCAAATAAAAAAAGAATGATCAAAATTGCTTCACCCAGTCTGAGTTCTGAAGTAACAAACAAAAAAAATACAGTCGAATTAAGAACCTCCTCCTTTTTGGAAGTCGGTTGAAAATCATTGAAATTAGTAGAAAATAATGTAAGACTGTCGCACAACTGGTTAAACTGGTAGAACAATTAAACATAGAGTCACAAAAAAAAAACGTTGAAAAATACTAAATTCCCGCCATAACTTAGAAGGTGTTTTGCTGACGCTTCGACGTGTGATTATGTCACAGCGAGTCGGCGGAGGGGAATGCATACATACTAATCAGGTGCCCGTGAAAAACACGAGAAAATGCTGCCCATAGCACAGGTATGAGTTCGTTAACACTCCGTGGCGTAGCGGTTAGTCTACTCGCTTCACACCAGGAGTTCACGGGTTCGATTACCGGTGGGATCTAATTTTGTAAGACTCGGTTTAGTAGATACTACTAGATACTAATAGTGTAGACTAACATATTATGGACCTACGATGGTCTTGACAGGCGGGCTTAGCAAAAACAACCAAACAATAAAAAATATTTTCATACCTCTTTTTTTATTTACAATTGGTATGCCCTTGGCATCATCTCACCTGATGGTAAGTGACGATAAAGCCGAAGATGGAAGCAGGCTTACCAAGAGTCCCCAACGCAGTGGAGAACTGGCTATCTTATCTTCAAGCCGGAACACATCAATGTTGTTAACACTGATGTTTGGCGGCAAGGCTTAGATAAGATGGTGGTAGCTAGCCAGGCGGGCTATGAAAATGGCCTACCACCAACCAAACCGAGTCTTACGAAGTTGACCCCGCCGGGAATCGAACCCGCGACCTCCTAGTGTAAAGTGAATGGACTAACCGTTACGCCACGAAGGCGGTTAATGGTAAGTTTCCAATATTAAATGTAATTCTAAAGTCTGAAATATCAATACCCCAGACAGCATCTTTACATCGAGAAGAACTTAGCTTTGACAGTTTGCGCCGCAGCCTCCGACAAATGGAACGGTTCAATATTTATTTAATAAATATTCGAGATGGCAATCAGACAGGCGAGAGCTTTGCGTTCAAGATGTAGGAAAAGGGATTTAAATGTCTTAAGATATGGCTATGTCAGCTAGAAGGTTAGGTTTAGAACTAACCTTAGGGCGAAATTAGGTGTAGACCAAGCCAGAGAAGTTAAAGAGACTGAGATGTGGCTATGTCAGCTTTCTAGCCCTACGGTTAGTTCTAAATCTAACCTTCTGGTTAAACCTAACCAGTTCCAATATTAAAGGTAATTCTAAAGTCTGAAATATCAATACCCCAGACAGCATCTTTACATCGAGAAGAACTTAGCTTTGACAGTTTGCGCCACAGCCTCCGACAAATGGAACGGTTCAATATTTATTTAATAAATATTCGAGATGGCAATCAGACAGGCGAGAGCTTTGCGTTCAAGATGTAGGAAAAGGGATTTAAATGTCTTAAAATATGGCTATGTCAGCTAGAAGGTTAGGTTTAGAACTAACCTTAGGGCGAAATTAGGTGTAGACCAAGCCAGAGAAGTTAAAGAGACTGAGATATGGCTATGTCAGCTTTCTAGCCCTACGGTTAGTTCTAAATCTAACCTTCTGGTTAGGTTTAGAACTAACCGTAGGGCGAAAATAGGTGCAGACTACGCCAGAGAAGTTAAAGAGACTGAGATATGGCTATGTCAGTTTGAAGGTTAGGTTTAGAATTGACCTTAGATCGAAATAGGTGTAGAGCAAGCCAGAGTAGTTAAAGAGACTTAGATCTAGCTATGTCAGCTAGAAGGTTAGGTTTAGAACAAACCGTAGGGTGTAAATATGTGTAAACTAAGCCAGAGAAGTTCGATAGATTGAGATATGGCTATGTCAGCTAGAAGGTTAGGTTTAGAACAAATCGTAAGTCGAAAATATGTGTAGACTAAGCCAGATAAGTTAAAGAGACTGAGATATGGCTATGTCAGTTTGAAGGTTAGGTTAAGAACTGAGCTTAGATCAAAAGATTCCTTTCCCTCTAATATGGTTGAAAGGAGCGATGGCTGACTCTCGCGTTATACTCGTGACCGGGTGCCGTCACTGCGTGAACTGGCCTACACTTGTCAAAGGCGTTCATGACATTCAATAATTTTGATGTACCTATAACTTCTCGTGTCATATTGTTTTCATGTTCTAATGAAATTTTTTTTATATAACGGATTGTATTTTGACGTAATTAACTAATGATTGTTTATTTCTTGATTTTTTACAAATGTAATTATGTAATCACTTTTTTTATGACTATCAGAAAGAGTGTAATTTGCAACTATTTTGAATAAAAATCTTGAATCTTGAAAGGTGTAGAAGAAGTCAGAGAAGTTAAAGAGACTGAGATATGGCTGTGTCAGTTTAAAGGTTAGGTTAAGAACTGAGCTTGTACGCCGTGGTTGCGTTGCCCGTGAATGGGTTACAGACAATTCAGCTATTCACTATGATAACACACACGCATACACACCCACACATACACAACACTTTGATATTAATTTTGTTTCAATGTTGTTTGTCTTTTTCTACTTGTAATGCTAGTATTAATTCGTTTATTTTCTAGTAGCTTCTAGACAACGTTTTTTTATGGCTGTCTTTGAGGTTGAGTGGTGCGTGGACGTAAGGTTTCTCCAGATCCATCGGTAATTACGTCTATATCGGGCTATTCTATTTGTTTACTCTATGTCACTTCCCGCCTTCCCAACTCTCTGTGCATAAAATCTCAACAATCCGTTGTTGCTCCGTTGTGATGCTAAAGAAATGAACCAAAATAGAGTTTTTTTTCTCTCAGGAACTATATTGGACTATGCTATTTTTACGTGATTAAAAGTAGCCTATGTCCTTTTCCGTCAGACAAGCTACTTGCAGGCCCAATTTCGCTAAAATTATTTGAGGTATTGAAGCGTGAAGGGGTAACAACCAACCAAACAGACATACAAACACATTAGTAAGAAATATCCTCATTTTTTGTTGTTTGATTTGTTCCTTAATGTGTGTTTGGTGTCAAGTAATCAATACATTTGTACAAGGATACCACACGTGTATTTTTCTACAGTGGAAGAACTAAGAAAAAAATGTGTTTTTTTTGGTTACATTAAAAATAAATGTTCACTTGTTAAACACTTCCAAATAGCTGGTCTGTTTTACGAAATTTTGGCACGCGTGGCCTTACCGTGCTTTACCCTGCCCGCTATATACAATACCACAGTATATATATTAGTACTAACGTACAGTATGGACACTCCCTGCCGCTCTCTAAATTCGACCTCACCCCCCCCGTCACTCAGATTGGATGTAGATTGGGTACCAAACGTAAAGGACGAGCTACGCAAGCGCGATAAACGTCACTTATATTCACTTTGCGCGCCGCTGTGATTTCGTACACCGGAATAAAAAGCAACTAGTTACCGAACCTAAAGGACGAACTACGCATGCGCGATTAACGTCACTTATATTTACTTTGCGCGCCGCTCACCGCTCGACGCCAATAGGCGGCCGCGCCGTCTCGGCATGCCTCGTATCATGATTGGCTGACCACCAATATTATACGACCAAATCTAAGAACAATCAGTTCCAAGAATCTTCATACTAGCTGTATCTTTTTTTTTTTAGAAATGTAGTTCCTTTATGTTTTTCATATGTCAGATGCAGAGATTTGTTACTATATAGCATATCTCTGGTCAGATGTCAGTTTGTTATTGTGGCTTGTGAGATAATTTTGTTCGTTTTATTTATTTAAAACGATGATTGTTTGTAATAATTTGATTAGATGGTGTGAAAGTATGAGTTGTATAGAAATATCTAGTGGTGTGATATTATAAAATGTGATCTCGGAATTATAGATTGGATTGACTATTATTGTAGGTTGCTAAATGAGATTGTTTCACTGACAAAAGCTCCTGTGTTTGAAGAACAAATGAACAATGTTATCCATGTAAGTTACTTAATCATGTAAGATAACTGTTGATTGTTGCTTGCAGCACAGTATATATATCTTGCAGTGTGCATGCAGTAAATAACTAACAAACATTTCGTGACCAATACCGCCGGTGTGATTCAACCCTACCTGCATTCTTGCCTATAGATACGTCAGTTATAATTATGTATATCATTTCTCGCTCGTTTGTATGGAGTGTCCGGGGTGTGACAATACTATTAATCTTAATATTAGGTTGAATTAAAAAATTACACGAGGAGCAGGGGGGGTACTCAAGTACCCCATTACCCCACCAATTATCTCCAGGGGGGGGGAGGGGGTGTAAAAGTAGCCGAAAAAACCTCGCGTGATTTGTGCACAAGCCCTTACCTGATGGTAAATGATGATGATGCTAAAGATGAAAAAAGGCTTACTAAATGCAATTTATTGGGTCCTAAACCAAATTTATTACACCTGTATATATGACCTGCTTGAGTACATATCAACGCTACCGACACCAATGATTGATTTTCCTCTTGCGAAACACGGCAACACTATAGAAAAAAAACACTTTGTCTAAGAAAAAAAACCACAGCCTCTGAACCTGTTTGTAGTTGCTCAACTTGCAATATCGATTATACTCTGCCCCATAAGCCCACGAACCTTTTTTTCATTTTTTTTATTCACAATTGGTAAGTCCTTGACATCATCTCACCTGACGGTAAGTGACGATAATGCTGAAGATGGAAGCGGGCTTAAAAAGATTCCCCAACGCAATATCTTCAAGCTGGAACACATGAATGCTGTTGGCACTGATGTTTGGCGGCAAGACTTATAATATGGTGGTAGCTAGCCAGGCGGGCTTACAAAATACCCTACCATCAACCAAACTAAGTCTTACAAGCTGACCCCACCGGGAACCGAACCCGCGAACTCTTGGTGTGAATCAAATGGACTAACCATTACGCCACTAAGGCGATGAAATTACTTTCCAAAAGTAAATACATATGTCATATCCAACATCATTCTGAGGTCCACGCCCCAGCGAGAAGCAAGTCAGGAACAAAATTAGTTGAATATGGCACACTTGCTAAATCAACCAAGCACAGCTTTGACTTGTGTTATACAGGGTGTTATGAATGTTGTTGAAATTAAGTACCTACTGAACTTTATCTCTAGAGCGTCGGTGGCGTAACGGCTAGGGCCGCTACCTCCTGTATGGGAGGTCGTGGTTCGAATCCTGCCACGTACCAATGTGTTTTCGCATTCCGATTGTTGTTTAAATTAAGTACGTACTGAACTTTATCTGTAAAGCGTCGGTGGCGTAACGGCTAGGGCCGCTACCTCCTGTATGGGAGGTCGTGGTTCGAATCCTGCCACGTACCAATGTGTTTTCGCATTTCGATTGTTGTTAAAATTAAGTACCTACTGAACTTTATCTGTAGAGCGTCGGTGGCGTAACGGCTAAGGCCGCTACCTCCTGTCTGGGAGGTCGTGGTTCGAATCCTGCCACGTACCAATGTGATTTCACATTTCTATCTAATATGTATTTAATATGTTTATCCGACGCTCTTTGTAATTGTAATTGTAAGGACGGGCTGATTTCCGCAACCAGGCGCCTGAGCGCCCATTTTGCGTGGTTGGCTGGCATCACTGCCAGCCCAGCTCCTCCAGGAAGCCCAGTAGCCCCCTCAGGTTGCCGACGACTTCCGGGAGTGTCCTCTGGTCGCCGAGATGCTCGGCCCTGTACGCCGCCACCTCTCTGCAATCCAGGAGGATGTGGGCGGCTGTCTCCTCGGCCGCCATGCACGCGCGGCACAGCGGGCTGTCTGTAATCCCCAGGGTAAAAAGATGTTTGTTAAAGTAACCGTGACCGGTAATGGTCGCTGTTACCTTACGAAGCTGGAGTCTCCCGAGTTTCAGGAGCTTCCTGGTCAGGCCAGCGTTTGGCGACGGTAGGGCCTGTCTGGCCTGGCGACATGCTTCCAGTCCTGTCCAATATCGGTTATGTTCTGACCTTGTACGCAGCCGTAAGGTGGATCTGAACCAGCCCGAGGGGAGGGGTAAAATAGGTTCCGGTCCCACAGCTGCAAGTTCCGACCCTCTCCTGGCCAGTTTGTCGGCTGCGTCGTTTCCACGCGAGTTACTGTGTCCCTTGACCCACTGTAGAGTTACATTGCTGTGGTAACATACCTCTGTTAGTCTTTGGTGACACTCGTGTATTAGCCCCGAAGTGATGACATTACTTTGGAGGGCCAGTAAAACCGCTCGACTGTCTGAAAGGATACGAATGGAGTAGCCCTGTACCCTTCTAGCAGCGATTGCATTAGCAGCCAGAATGATGCCCATACACTCCGCCTGAAAGACTGTGTTGTACGCACCAAGTGGTTTGGATATTTTTATGTTTAGGTCTTCTGAGAAGACCCCGCAGCCGGTCCCAGCTCCAGTTTTGGACCCATCGGTAAAGATCCGCAGGTCCAATAGGTTCTGGCCTTCCCAGGGGTCCTCGTAGAGCTGAATTTTGTATTTCTTGTCAAAGACGAACTGTTTCGGGATCCTATCGTTGACAGCTGCGAACAGCGGTTCTTCCGAGACAATATTGTTCAGAAGTTCGACGTGAGGAATCCCTTCATTGGTCCAGAGGTTCAGCAGCTTTAATCGTACCGCAGCGCTGGCTGCCTCTTGCTGGATGAACAGCTGCAGGGGCGGCACGTTCAGCATCGTCTCCAGAGCTGCTGTTGGTGTTGTTCGCATGCAGCCGGAGACCGCCATGCATGCTGTCCTTTGGAAACATTAAAGTTTACTTACGACAGTCGAAAGTTTGGTGCGTGGCCACCATACCACCGCGCCGTAGCTTACCATAGGGCGAATAACCGCTGTATAGAGCCATAGCATGATTTTTGGGGTAAGGCCCCATTTCTTACCCACCATTCTACGGCACTGCCACAGAGTTATCGTAGCTTTATTTAACTTGCAGTTTAGATGACTGCTCCAATTCAACTTGCTGTCAAGTATGACCCCTAGGTACTTAACTTCTGGTGAGAGTTGGAGATCTGTGTTGAATAGCTTATCCGACGCTCTTACGGTGAAGGAAAACATCGTGAGGAAACCTGCACACGCCTGCGGAGAAACTTGAAGGTTGTGTGTAAAGTCGACTAACCCGCACTGGGCCCGCGTGCTCGACTTAGGCCCGAGCTCCTAGGTGGGGACGTATATGAGCTGATAAGAGAGAGATAACTTTATCTGGCTTATTAGCTAAAAGACGTCCATTGCTGGGCATAGGCCGCCCAGAAGTTTTTTTTTTATTTTATTTAAAATTTGAATGCGTTTGACTATATCTCAAGTTGGAGGTAATTAGATGTAATAATTGTTATTTTAAATTTGTACTTCAAATGACAGATTATATAATAGGACATTATTTTGACTTGACATCTTTTGTAACATATAATTACAAATAAATGAAATTTGAATTTGAATTTAAATCGCTAAGTTTTCCAGGTGGGTTGGCGATCACAGTGTGCAGTGTGGTGGCACAATACGCGGAAAAGACGTTGCTGCCCATTAGGGTTGCCACCTTTTGTTGTCGGCCTTAAGGGACCAACGATCATAAACCTTTTTTTTTAATTCACAATTGGTAAGCCCTTGGCATCATATCACCTGATGGTAAGTGACGATGTTGCCGAAAATGGAAGCGGGCTTACCAAGATTCCCCAACGCAATGGAGAACTGGCTGTCTTATTTATCTTCAAGCCGGAACACATCAATGTTGTTAACACATATGTTTGGCGGCAAGACTTAGATAAGATGGTGGTAGCTAGCCAGGCGGGCTTAGAAAATGCCCTACCACCAACCAAACCGAGTCTTACAAGTTAACCCACCGGGAATCGAACCCGCGACCTCCTGGTGTGAAGCGAATGGACCAACCGTTACGCCACGGAGGCGGTTAAAGAAATCTTAAAAAATACGGGTTTTTTTTTATGCACAATTGGTAAACCCTTGACAACATCTCACCTGGTGGTAAGTGAAGATGTTGCCGAAGATGGAAGCGGGCTTACCAAGATTCCCCAACGCAATGGGGAACTGGCTATCGATTTCTCTTTTCCACCCGGGGCAAATAAAAATCATAGCATTTTTAGTCAAAATTCGTTTTATGTAGACTTAAAACTATACTTCGTTACAGATTTTACTTCATGTAACATATCTTTTTGTCTTTGGACATGATTAACAAATCAAACAAAGTCAAAATCGTAGTTAAACATGGTTATCAGTTCGGCTTTTATTAAATTCGGCCTGCATTTGTTACGGACGGGCGTCAGTCCTTTTTATGTTCATTTGCGAAAATACTCTTTCGACAAAACAATTTGAGCTAGGAATACGGGACATGGGTTGTCCCGGCGGGCGTAGAAATTTATGCAAGAAATACGGGACGGTTGGCAAACACTGCTGCCCATCCTCCAAGTTAGTTAGTGCCTTAGTCACCTCTTACGACACCCTCCGGAAGAGATGGCTTGGTGCTATTCCAGGGACGTACCAAAGACATCCACTGCTAAAAAAACGGCCTCCTCTAGGGATTTCCACAACGACCGGTCCTGCGCTGCTGGAATTCAGCGGCTACCCCCGACTTTCACGCATTCAGTGGCTTCCTCGACCTTTACGCATTCAGCGGCTTCCCCTACCTTTACGCATTCAGCTGTTTCCCCCGATATTTACGCATTCAGCGGCTTAATCCGACCTTCACGCATTCAGCGGCTTTCCCGAACTTTTCGCATTCAGCGGCTTCCCCCGACCTTCACACATTCAACGGCTTCCTCGACCTTTACGCATTCAGCGGCTTCCCCTACCTTTACGCATTCAGCTGTTTCCCCCGATATTTACGCATTCAGCGGCTTAAACCGACCTTCACGCATTCAGCGGCTTTCCCGAACTTTTCGCATGCAGCGGCTTCCCCGGACCTTCACACATTCAGCGGCTTCCCCGAGCTTTACGCATTCAGCGGCTTCTCCCGAACTTCATGCATTCAACGGCTTCCCCTGCCCTTCACCAGGTTGTCTGTCTGGTCATCATCATATAAGCTGAAAAACGTCCACTGCTGTACAAAGGCCTCCCCCAAGGATTTCCACGACGACCGGTCAATCCTGTGCTGCCTGCATCCAGCAGCTTCCCGCGATCTTCACCAGGTCATCGGTCCACTGCGCGGTTGCTTTACTGCCACAAAGGCCATTTGTTCTACGAGCTATATGCCCTGCCCACTGCCACTTCAGTTTAGTGAATCTGTTGAGTTGTCTGTCTAACGATTGGAAAATGTCACTTACAGTCAAACCTATCCAGGTAATAACCGTACTTCAGGTCAGTTAACTTACGTTATCGGCCCAACCGTTTCACTGAGCTACGGCTGCTTCACTAAAAATACCTACCCACAAATATTTTACAGGAAAATCAATACCTTAAACGATCGTTCCTTATTCAGCACCCTGTATTTATGACACGCCGTCTTCGTCTGATTAAATTTTCGTCAGATTTTTGAATACACTCATACTAAGTACTCGTACGAGTGGGAAACGCGAAATATTTTGACGAAGCTCGTTTTGAGAATATTTACGTCACGATTTACATCATAAATTGGTTTAGGGAGGAGAAGAGGCAATTTTATTTTTTGGAGACAGAGACGTCTTGACTTTGAATGCGCTTTATCTTGAGCCTTTAGGAATCATAAGTTCTAAATGTTCTTTTTACTTTACAGCTACGAAGAAGTATACAGGATGTATAAAAATTAGTGTAGAAACCGTTAACTGGGGTGCTCCTCTTCATACTGAACAACTTTCTCCAAGGAATCCATACTGGTCTACAGTAATTTTGTTGCCCTAGATGTAAGATCCGATTTTGGATATATTTGATCACCACTCATTAAACTATCAATGATTTTGTAAGATTTGCTCTCGTTTTTTTTTGCGCAGAACTCTTAATCATGACTGGGAAAATAGATTTTATTATTAACAAGCCGATAATTGATCAAAATATAAGATATGCAATAATTTTGACGAAGCTCGTTTTGAGAATATTTACGTCACGATTTACATCATAAATTGGTTTTAGGAGGAGAAGAAGAGGCAATTTTATTTTCTTGGAGAAAGACGTCTTGAGTTCGAATTCGCTTTATCTTGAGCCTTTAGGAGTCATAAATTCTAAATGTTCTTTTTACTTTACAGCTACAAAGGAACATAGAGGGTGTATAAAAAATAGTGTACGAACCGTTAACTGGGGGTGCTACTATAATAAAAGGAAACTATTAGTAGGTTATCTTCATACAATGGTACATCGCGCGGTTTGTATGTGTGCGGACAAGAGGTAGCGACCGTAACTGTTGCTCCACCTATTAGCATAGTAAAATGAAACAATTAGTAGCTTATCTTCATACAACTTTGTATGTGTGCGCATCTCAGTAGACACGCACGCACGCGACAATAATAAATAACGTTGCAGTAGTCTTAAATCCATTTTAAATTATTATTATTGTAGTGTGCGTCCGTGCCTACTGTCACGCACACATACAAACCGCACGATGTACCATGTATGAAGATAACCTACTAATTATTTCCTTTTACTATGCTAATAGGTGGAGCAACGGTTACGGCCGCTACCTCCTGGCCGGGAGGGAGGCCGTGGTTCAAATCCTGCCACGTGCCAATGTGTTTTCGAATTTCGATTTCATATGTACGTTTATCCGACGCTCTTACTGTGAAGGAAAACATCGTGAGGAAACCTTGCACCTTGAAACTCGAAGGTTGTGTGTGAAGTCGGCCAACCCGCACTGGGCCCGCGTGGTCGACTAAGGCCCGATCGCCCTAATTCAGGGCAGGCTCGAGCCTCTCGGTGGGGAAGTATATGAGCAGATAATATGAAGAAAAGAAGACCATGGTGCTACTCATCATACTGAACAACTTTCTTCAAGGAATCCTTAATCAATTCTAAACAAAACACACAAAACGCACTGTTGTTCGATTTATATGAAGAGTTAAATATTTTTTTGCCATTTCAGCAAAGTCGTAGAACAAAAGTTGTTCAGTATGATGAGAAGAAGCCCCAGTTAACGGGACCTACACCAATTTTGTTACACCCTGTACAGAAAGTTATGTATGTAGTCGTCCGAAAATTCGACTTCGCGATTTTGATGAAAATGTATTTAATATCACTATTAGACACCAAAAAAGTGGCCAAGAATTTATTTTGTGTGTGTATAATGTTACAGTTATAACCCATTCTTAGTTACAACGCGTTTTAACTAGTTAAAACTAGTTTTCACTAAATGCATTTGTTAAAACTAGAATTTCTACCGGTATAGGGATATGTGGAAATTGACAGTGCACATATCCGTACCGGTAGAAGTAAACAACACAAACACACACACACATACACACACACACATACACACACCTTTTATTTTTTCTTTCTAATAAAACCTTATCATTCCTGTTTTAATCTACTTATTTCTTTAATATTTGACTAGCATAATTTTTCTTTTTTTTCTTTTTGTATAACTTTCTTAACATTGGATGTACAAGTTTGTTCTTCTTAATTATCTAACTGTGGAAATCTGTAAAGGCTTTAGAATTTAGTCATACCATTTAGTTATATATGTACAAGAATAGCTGTTGATTTCCCAAACTTTAAAAATAAAAATAAAATAAAATAAATAAAACACCGACGATTTCTTCTTCTGCGAGCATTCTACTGCTCAGGGGTGCTTCGCGTGGCTCTTTGACTGTAAAATCAATCAAACCTTGTAATGCGTTACGCGTTGCTCTTATATGTTCTCTTTTCTTTCGATCTTTTTCATCTATTTCTCATGCGCTGGCACATAACAATCCATGTGTCACATTTTGAAACAAAGTGTGACACATGTAATTCATAATCCAAGTTCTATCATCCTTCAATATTTGTCACCGTTATTCTGTAAAATAAAATATATGTAATAAAACAACTAAAACCTGATTCTCTCTAAAGTCCCATCTCGGGTAAGATACATTTATGTTTTTGAAGTGAAAACTTCTTTAGCGGCGTTGTGCACTTTTTTTGTAATGGGTAAAAAATGTTAAACTCGCGTCAGGACACGTGACCTGATCGAAAATTTGTAAGACGGATGGAGTTGATTTTTTGTTGATTTTTCTGAGATATAAACTTTTTAATGTAATATAAATGCACAACGTTAATATTCAAATTTTTTACTTCCGCCGGCACTCCCGGAGTGCAACCCTTTTTTTTGTGATATGTGATATAATTTAAGTGTGTATTGTTTGCTGGGTAATTTAAATGTTGCGTACTTTCATTTCATGGCCTTGCGTTAGGAAATAATATTTTAAAAATAAAACTTTATTGTTGGGCTAATACTCACGGTTATAATTCACAACCCACAGGTATCAATACACGTTTATTGTAAAATATGACTAATCACTATTACAGTTGGTACAGTAATCCTTCACTCTTTAAACTTTTGAACAATAATGATCCTATCAAAACGCTCGAACCACGTCGATGTGGGCTCGTGTTCTTGCCCCTCCGACCAGTCGAAGGAAAACACGAGGCGCCATCTATAAAGCCTCATTTACACGCTTGCGAAGGCTTGGCAGTCGCCCACAAACTCCAATCCTTCACAAACTCCAATCCTTCACAAACGCTCGAATGCCATTTACACGCTTGCGAGTGCGTCAGTGATTTCCGGACAGGCAAGCATGGCGGACAGGGACGCAGTTGTTTCGGCTCTTGCTTTTAGTTTTTATTGCAAATGTAACTTCGGCAGAGAAGATGGAGGATGTTGAAAATTCAATAGAAATATAGATCGAAATCGAAATGTTACTTAGCACTGCACAAAAGACAACCATACGGTGCAAACTCGTGAGGGGCACTAACCTCGCGCCAACGTGTAAATACGTCACAAGCGGCGAGCGCAAGCTTCCTTTGGTCTGTGTCCAAAAACCGACACCGGCCCGGGTCGGCAACAAGCTATCACAAGCTCACGCAAGCCAAGCCAAACAGCCCGTTTACACGCTTGTGTTTGTGGAGGCTTGTCGAAGTTTGCCAAGCGTGTAAATGAGCCATAATAATAATCGAGCTTGTTGCATAAATAATAAGCAAAATTCTTTAAAATATATAACGCAAAAATTATTATTTATTACCATAATTAATTAAATTAATTATCGTTAATAAACATTCGGTAAATACCCATTATATTCGCATAACTAAATTGTACACAGTTATTAAGGAAACGGAAGTTCAATACAATATTTGCAACAGCCTTGAAATCAAGTGTTGTTAAAATAACAATAGGTGTTCAGATAAATTAAAAATATTTAAATAGTATTTGTGAGTTATGTACCTTTAATATTTATAAAACAAAATTGTAATATTATTATTTATTAGCGAAAACGAAAGTTCACCTTATTTTTTTGTAGTAAATAAGAAATTCTGTCTTACATACTAAAATAATATTCAGTAATATAGCATGAAATATAAATAGAACAGTCGGCCATCCAATTAGAATTTTCTGGCCTCGGAAAATATTAGAACAGTTTTTTTTAAATAATTTACAAAAGTAGGAAAACAATTATAATTGAAACATTCACACATTTGTATGCAAATACAAAGATTATGTTGTTAATCAAGCTTATAAATTATTTAAGTAGTTTGTTACTAAGGGCATTATTTCATGGCCTCAATTAAATACATTTATATAGGGCGTTATTTCATGGCCCCAGTTATAAATAATCTGTGAAGTATTAATCAAGTATTATGTTGTTTCCAAATCAAGCTTATAAATTATTTTAGTAGTCAGAATTCCCTATTCTAACTGCTCACTGCTCGCTGTCGTCCTCACTAGAAGATAAACTTCAACCATGGCTTTTTTTTTCATATCAAGCGCGTAAGCGTATTCTGTGATCGTCTGTTTCGCAATGACAATGAACTACTTTTTATTTTTATTAAGGATCTCAAATGATTAATTTCCATGTGGTTTTTACCATAATTTTCATAATGTGTCGTGTTTACATACGATAATTTTAAACAAAAAAAAAAACGATTTCTAACGCGCTAGTCTCTATTAAAATTTTCGAAAGTTCCCCTCGATTTCTCTGGGATGCCATAATCAGATTCTGGTTTCCGTATCATGGTACTAACCTCGTGATATCTTCTTTTCAAGAAAAAAATAATCATCAAATTCGGTTCATAAACGACGAAATTAACCGCGAACACACATAAAAAATATATATACGGTCAAATTGAGAAACCTCCTCCTTTTTCTGAAGTCGGTTAAAAAGTCGCGGGTATCAGCTAATCATAAATAACTTTTTAGTTTTTTAACATTTAACAACTCTCAACGCTTTTCATCGGTAGAAATAAGTACTTACACCATCCACTGGAAAACCATTTGTAATTTTCTATAATTTTTTAATAGTTTATTTTTGTCCGAAAAAGACAAGTGAAAATCTTAAAAAAGCATTAAAAAAAGAAAAACCGGTAAGGTACGAGTCAGAACAGCGCACGAAGGGTTCTGTACTATCATACTAGATGGCGCTAGTTTCTTCACGTTTAAGAAAAAGACGTTTTTTGTATGGAGATCTTCTTTTTTTAAAATTTTTGATAATTTTTGATATTTGTTGCTATAAGCTCCAGCTCCAAAAGCGTCCTAATGATGATAGCGTCGGTGGCTCAACCGGTAACGACTCGGTCCATCTAACCAGAGGTACCGGGTTCAAATCTGGACGGCCAATGTACCAATGAGTTTTTCAAAAACTTACGTACATACTTACCGATTGCTTTAACGGTGAAGGAAAACATCGTGAGGAAACCTGCACACGCCTGCGAAGAAACTCGAAGGTTGTGTGTGAAGTCGACTATCCCGCACTGGGCCCGCGTGGTCAACTAAGGCCTAATCGCCCTGATTCAGGGTAGGCTCGAGCCCCTCGGTGGGGACGTATATGAGCTGTAATGATGATGATGATGATGATTGCGGACAGGGTAGACTGTCCGTATACCTATGTTGAAATGCTGCGACCGACAGGTCACACGCAATCAGAAATAATACTATTTTTATCTCCATTTTATTATATTTTTTACTAACATAGTCCATAAGTCTACTAACACACTATGAGTTTGAAACCTGCACACGCCTGCGAAGAAACTCGAAGGTTGTGTGTGAAGTCGACCAACCCGCACTGGGCCCGCGTGGTCGACTAAGGCCTAATCGCCCTGATTCAGGGTAGGCTCGAGCCCCTCGGTGGGGACGTATGTGAGCTGATATAATGAGTTTGTTACTCGAATCAAATTTGAAAATAAATAAAATAAATAAATAGCGGCAACAGAAATACATCATCTGTAAAAATTTCAACTGTCTAGCTATCACGGAAATACAGCCTGGTGACAGACGGACAGATAGACGGACAGCAGAGTCTCAGTAGTTAATAGCACGTTAGTACTAATATATATATATATTGGTCATAGGGTCCCGTTTTAACCTTTTGGGTACAGAACCCTAAAAAACTGAAAATATAAGCATTTTTCGTGCATTCTGCTTCTTGCAGTATTTTTAGGGTTACGCATCCAGATAGGAACCCCATAAGATGTCATTTCATCTATTGCCGTGATGTTTTAAATGCAGTACCTAAACCACGGTACTGCATTTAAAACATCACGGCAATGGACGAAATGACCAAAGTTTTCCATTGAAGTGGAAATACACTTGAAATGAAAATGAACACAATACAAGTGATTTTCAGGCGCCTCGCGCACTAGACGGCCACGATCACGGCCAGTGGCCGCAACGACCAAACTAATATGAGATGAAACTTTATTAGTTAGTTACCGACATTCTGATCACCTACGTGACGTAATGGTTAAGTTTTTAGCTTCACTTTAAGAGTTCGCGGGTTCAATTTCAGTCGGTGTGTAACTTTGTAAGACTTGGTTTGGTTAGTGGAAGGGCATTTTCTAAGCCCGCCTGGCTAGCTACCACCACGTTATCTAAGCCAAACATCAAAGATAACAGCATAGACGTGTTCCGGCTTGAAGATAAGATAGCAGCTCCTAATTGCGTTGGGGAATCTTGGTAAGCCCGCTTTTACGGCATCATGGTCACGTAAGTAATATCAGGTAAGATGGCTTACCAAACATAGCTTCGCCAAAAAGTTTTGGGTCTTTTCAAACAAATCGGTCTACTGATCGACCAACTTATTATAGGAACTCCAATTTTTTTTGTGAATCGATCTCAGGTATCTTAGGGAAAAATGTTCAGAGCCATGAGAAGAAGCCCACAATTCGCCATTAATTTAGTAAAATGTAAGAAAAATAAAATAAAATGGTACTTACTGAATTCGTAAGAGAGATAAACTCACTTTTATGAATGTGTTTAATTTTGCTATTATTTTCAAAATACTATTACACTCCAAAGCACAAAACTCCGCTACACTACGACATTAAACATACAGTCGAAGTAAATAAAGTTAGTGTATATTAAAAAGTTGATATCTTGAATGCATTAATACTAGAAAACACACAAATTCATATGTCAATCAGCCACGAGTTTTGGAAATACTGAGAATTAATATCGAAATGGGTCGGGCGCTACGATGTGCCTTTCTGAATTTTGAGAAAACAAATGATCACCTAAAACTGGTTCGATTCCCGGCGGGGTCATTTGTAAGACTCGGTTTGGTTGGTGGTAGGGCATTTTCTAAGCCCGCCTTTTTTTTATTCATAATTGGTAAGCCCTAGGCATCATCTCACCTGATGGTAAGTGACGATGATGCCGAAAATGGAAGCGGGCTTACCAAGATTTCCCAACGCAATGGAGAACTGGCTATCTGGTTAGCTACCACCATCTTATCCAAGTCTTGCCGCCAAATATCAATGTTGATATCATTGGTGTGTTCCGGCATGAAGATAAGATAGCCAGTTCCCCATTGCGTTGGGGAATCTTGTTAAGCCAGCTTCCATCTTCGGCAACATTGTCACTTACCACCAGGTGAGATGTTGTCAAGGGTTTACCAATTGTGAATTAAAAAAAACATAGGTGTCACAGCTGAAAACTAGTTAAATATGAAGTGAGAAGAATGACGTCTTGGGACTGTGTAAAAAATGTTTAAGACCGTGGTGTAGGACCCGTTAACTGGGGCTTCTACTCATCACACTGATTTACCAAAGACCTATTGGAAACTCTGGTAGTTCCCCGCTCCAACACCAAATTCTTCTCCAATTCCTTCACTGTTGAAGCTGCGAACCTCTGGAACAAGTTACCCGCAAACATTCGCGGCTGCCCCCCTGTCAACACTTTCAAAAGTAAACTCAAAGAGCAATTTTTTTTTCTACATAACATGTAAGTTTATTTGTATAGTATTTATTTTAGTAAGAAGAATAATTATTATAATTTTATTTATGTATTATATATGCTAATTATTTATTTATTATAAGTATGTGTTATTTATGTACATAGATTAGGTTAGTTTATATTTAATTGTATTTTATTTAGTTTATATGATTATTAAGTACACACAGGTTTGCCTCCCATACTTTAAAGAGATCTCTTATAGAGATAAGTCCACCTTTGTACACGTCCTCTCTAAGTTCTTGTCATTTAAATGTTTGTGTACAATAAAGTATATACTCGTATATTAGTACTAACATACAGTACGGACACTCCCTGCCGCTCTCTAGATTCTGACCTCACCCCCTCGTCGTCCAGATTGATACAGATTGGTTATAGTTTGGTTCTCGAACGTATAGGATTTTGCTGTGATTTTGTTTGCTCCGTCATTTGTTTTTAGTAATGTCATTTCACAGCAGTTGTATGCAGAGTCCGGGGTTAGCCTATAGTCAGTTCGCAAAAAATTGAACTCTTCAAACAAATCAATCAGCTGATTCCCCAATTTTGAGAATTTTTGCATGAAGCGTTAAAAATTCATTCCGATGATTGAATATAGGTTCCTTGGGGGAAATTTGTTCATTATGATAAGACGTATGATAAAAAAAAAACGAGACCTACAGTACTCGCATATGATGTGTAACATGTGACAAAATACTTATGAAATTAATTAATTATCGGGTCGTACATTCACGGGCCGACCCTTCGAATAGTAGTATGTCATCTTTGCCTTTGCCATCACACTAGGCGGCATGGCTATGACAACCTTAGTTTTCGAGAATTAAAAAACGTTCGCATTTCCTGTTACACATTTCCGTCCCATTTCACGAAATCACTCCCACAAATTGCAGGAAAGCGAGAGCAAAGATGTTACACATCAAAAACCCCAGTAAACGGTTCTTAGCTTGATACGCAAGGCCGAAGATCGGTATAAGTGGCGAGCTCTGGGGAAGGCCTATGTCCAGCAGACGGGCTGATATAATGATAACCACTTCATCATGATCATCATATCAGCCGAAGGACGTGCATTGCTAGATATAGGCTTCCTCCAAGGATTTCCACGACGACCGGTTCTGCGCTGCCCGCATCCGGCGGCTTCCCGCGACCTCCACCAGGTCATCAGTTCACCGCGTGGGAGGCCTTCCTACGCTACGTTCACTTACGCCAATTCAGTCTAATTCCCTATATTATAAGATTCATTATAGAACCCTACTTTTCTACGTTGCACAAAATTCACTTAATATTTTTTATTTCCATACAATCAGTGGATAGCTTCACAAAGAGCTCGTTCTTTGTAGCGCACGCTTTGAGTGAAACTGGTCGAATGAATATTCATATTGCTAGTTCAGCTTTTCCGGATTTTGCAGTGTTAAGCCGGCTTGTCTAATCTTATTCCCTAGTATCGGTTCGACCTGCGGATGCGCCCGCGTTTTTTTTACAAGATCACCCGCTGGGCTTATCAGCTGTAAAACTGACTCTAGCGCTTTAAAACTAAAATATGAGCATATTTTGCCTAAAAATTGCGATTTTTGAGGTAAAAAAATTCGCCGTCATGGGTTTAAAGGCACCGTGCTTTCAAAATAAATAACATGTTTTTAATTTATAATTGTTTAATGATGTTTTAAAAACAAATTTTGTTTTAATAACAATTGTTTTATGTTAGTAATAATTGTTTCGAATTAACTAATTCTTGTTTATTTCTTGATTTTTTCACAAATGGCATTGTGTTTTTATTATTTTATGACAATCAGAAAGAGTATAATTTGCACCTTTTTTGAATAAATACCTTGAAACTTTAATCTTGAATTTTCCTTTTTGAATTTAAATCCATTCGGTAATTTCATAAGTAAATACTTGTTATTTTGATCAGATATTTGTTCGGTGAAGGACCGAGGGGAACAATATACTATTGGTCAGACAAGACAGTACTTACGCCTGTTTTACTTTGGAACACTTTTTTTTTCGAAAGGACAAGCTTGTTGTTGGCCGTGGGGGTCTTTACAACTTCAGCGGACAAGGGGCTTCACCGTCCACACTGTTATTATGTCTTTGTCTTTGAAACGTATGAAAATACAATTGTAAGGAAATTATTGGTGGTAAAATTTAACAAAAAAATTTTTTTTTGCTTGGCGTTCGATAGAATCATTATTTGACAGTTGTCAATAGTGCCAATTTGGCCAGAATATTTTTTCAGATACTATTTATTTTAATTATTTGTTTTGAATTAAATAACATTGTTAAAATTTCAAATAAATACAATTAGTTTATTTAATTAATGATAAATACAGAGATAAGTTATTAACTGTAACTTTTTAAGTAATGATTAAGTCTTGATACTAAATGGAGGCTGTCTACCAACATAAAATACTAAGCTCTGATTGCCTGTTCGATATAGTCACGTAATTTTACCCCACCAATTGTTTTTGTAATATACAGGAAACGCACAGTTTTCCCCCTCCTCCGGGGACCTCCGGGGACCTCCGGGGGGGGGGGGGGGGTCCGATTGACTTTCAAAGCAGCCAAGCTGCCAAAGCTACAGGGGGGGTTGTTAGTGGGTAGTGCGGTCCTGGGCCTGTGTATCTGTATACATATATACTTTAGGTATATGAGTAGGCTTGCCAGATGTGAAAATTGAAATGTCGGGATACATTTTCAAAATGTCGGGATTTTGGGGTTTTTATCGGGATAAATAAAAAAAAACTGTGGCACTCGGGGACTGCCGCGGTAAAGCTATTGCATAGCATTTTTTATCAACTTATGCATTTATAATTATTTATTTATTTTTGCAGTATTTACCAGTACCATATTAAAGTCCTTGGGGCGCGGGATGTTTATGTAATAATTTAACACTAAGAAAGTTACACCAGTAAAATTTACTAAGTCCTTTTAGTACTGCAAATCGCTAAAAGATGGCACTGTAAGTTTTTTTAGAACTCGGCCGAGCGTGGGGTGTTAGGTTTTATTTTCGTTACGGAATTTCTTGATTCGGTCGCCGCGCTCAAAGCCTGCGATAAAAGCTATGCAATAGCTTAAAAAACTAAATCAAATTTTACTTTTGTGAGCTGCTGGTGCGGGTTTTCTTTCTAGTATGTAAAGGATAACGTCTGGAGTGGAGTGCGGTCTGCGGGCTCACAGCGAGATAGCATAGCGCGCGCGCTATTTTAACTACCTACGATTATATAATTCAAAGTTTTTAAAAAGTCGGGATATTTTGTAATTTGTCGGGAGTCGGGATATCATATGAAAAGTCGGGATTATCCCGTCGAATCCCGACCATCTGGTAACCCTATATATGAGTCCCACATAACTAGTACAGCCGGCTGTTGTTTTGCTATGCGTAAATGCATTTATCCCCCTCACTCCTAGGTTTCTGAGGAAAAAAATAACCTAGTCGGGCAGTCATACTTTTGATATCGGAGTGGAAAATAAACTAAGTGCAGTGAAGAGTTACGTCCTTACGTCCGGATTATACGCTTGTAAGCGGTCCAAGGGATTGCCAACATTTGATTTTCAGCTGATTATACACTTGTGCGCGTAGCGGTCCAAGGGATCGTCAACATTTGATTTTCAGTTGATTATACGCTTGTGCGCCAAACGGTCCAAGGGATCGTCAACATTTGATTTTCAGCTGATTATACGCTTGTGCGCGTAGCGGTCCAAGGGATCGTCAACATTTGATTTTTAGCTGATTATACTACAACAACGCTCGCTCTCATTCTTTGGACACTGTGCACGCCGTCCCAACAGCTTAGAGTACCAAATCATGACGGGAAAAGTAGAGGGCAAAAGAGCTCGAGGAAGACCTCCTGCCAAGTGGTGCACCCAAGTCACCAGCACCACTGCTCTGCAGCTACACGAAGCAGTGCACGCAGCGAGTGACAGAGCCCGGTGGAGAGCAATCTGCGCCCCCTCGATGACATGACGGTAACGATCCCCAGCATTGGGGGAACGACTGATTGGATTGGATTGGATACTCTTGTGCGCGTAGCGGTCCAAGGGATCGACAACATTTGATTTTCAGCTGATTATACGCTTGTGCGCCTAGCGGTCCAAGGGATCGTCAACATTTGCCTCAAGCACCACATCTCGAACGATTCTATTATCTGTCTCAGTCCACGTCAATTTCTGCCCCGTTAATTACTCATTTACCCTCAAAACCGCTTGAAACCGGTTTCCGCCTACATCCGCCCACAAATCGGCAACACGAACTTAACTGATGACTGGGTTGCTGAATCACTACCTATTTTAGAAATCTGTCTGTGTGTTGGTATGTGAAAAAATATGATAAATCAAAATCACTTGATAATATCCTTCTATACAGATATATGCTTTAAATAAACTAATCCCTACTAATATTATAAATGTGAAAATGTGTTTGTTTGTTACCTTTTCACGCTTCAACATATTAACCAATCCTAATGAAATTTGGCATGCAGGTCGCCTGTATCACTGGGAAGGACAAAGGCTACTTTTAATCCCGTGAAAATAGCATAGTCCGATGCAGTTTCTGCGGAAACTGAAAATATACTTTTTTTGGTTAGTTTCTTTAAGATTGCAACGGAACAATGGATTGCTGTGATTTTTCGCACAGAGATGGCTAATGTAGTTTGTAGGTATGTATGTTACTCTTTTACGCTTCAACCATTGGACGGATCGGGATGAAACTTAGCACACATATAGGTTAGGTACTGGAATAGGACATAGGCTACTTTTTACCCCGGGAAAAGTCTTATTCCTACGGGAAAATCAAAAACAACGTGGAAGTAGCCGCGGGAGGACGGCTAGCACTCTATATTCTCACAACTAACTTTCATTTATTAAGTGGCTCAACACAATAAAATTGGTTAAGCCGTTTTAGAAATATGGTAACATGATAGACAAAAATTCGTGCACACTACTTACACTACATAACGTACTTTGAACGCAAATACTCTTTCTATTCCGTTGTGGTTGAAAAGGTGTCATAAAAACAAAAAATAACAATTTTAAAAAAACACGTGGCACTCGGGGACTGCCGCGGTTAAGCTATTGCATAGCATTTTTTATAAACTTTTGCAATTATAATTATTTATTTATTTTTTATTTATGCAGTATTTACCAGTACCATATAGGCCTTGGGGCGCGGGATTTTTATGTAATAAATTAACACTAAGAAAGTTACACCAGTAAAATTGAATAAGTCCTTTTAGTACCGCAAATCGCTAATAGATGGCACTGTAAGTTTTTTAGAACTCGGCCGAACGTGGGGTGTTAGGTTTTTTTTGCGTTACGGAATTTCTTGATTCGGTCGCCGCGCTCAAAAAAAATTAAAAATTAAAATTAAAAATTGTTTATTAGGTCACTTTTACAACATCTCAAAATAGAGGTTGAGACCTCCTTTTAGGTTTTTTTTGTAAACCTGTGTCAGGAGGACTCGCACTTCCATAACAAAAGTCTGATAATAAACAATGTGAACACATGTAAACAAGATATTAGGGAAACAAAAATGTAAAAAAAGAAAAGCTTGTGTATCTATGTTTTGTGTTTATTTTAAGTGTTTGTGTAACGAAGTATGAGTATGAGCTCAAAGCCCACGATAAAAGCTATGCAATAGCTTAAAAATGTACTAAGTTTGTGACACACAACCCTAGCAACCACATGGAGAGCGGCAACCCTACGTCTCACAAATGGAAGAAAGATGCACCCCGCAAACCGAAGAGATCCAGTCGACCCTCCACCCCCCGCCGCACAATATAAAAGCCGGAGCTCAACCAACCTCTCGAGCACAATAAGGAGGTCCTCACGACGTCGCGTTGCTAAGGGGGTCTACTGATTGTCTCCACTCTCTCTCTTCTAACTTGCTGAGATCTTAACTCAGTGCGGGTCTCGTAACTGCTCGACTTGTACTAAGGTTTCAGCAAGTTTTCAGCCTGTCCTCCTTGCTGGGTTCTTGACTCAATGCGGGTCTAGTATCTGCTCGACTCGCATCAAGGATTCAGCAGAGGCTGGCTTCAGTACCACTCCACTTGTGCTGGTCTGTGTGGCGTTTGGCCGGGTCGCACTAGTAGAGGTTCCGGGATAATAAGGTATCCAAGACTATTTCTGATCAGGGATTCCCGTAGGTCCGTTCGCTCAGTGTAATAACGTAACTCAGAAAATCCACAGTAAAGTGTGTCTATAGGGTAGGGTCACGTCGCGGTGTTTTATCCTATTTCTATAGTTAAGTGAAATTGTATTCTTGTGAATAAAACCGTGAGTTCAGTTTTATCATCAGTGTGTCATTCCGATCCACATAGGAAACCCTCCCTCAGGTACCTTTAATGCTGATGGTACAACCAGGCTAGCCGGCCCGAAAGGTGTACCGTCACAAGTTGTTGCGATGGAAGTCGGTTTTTTAACGTGTTTAGCGTTTTAAATTATTATGTACCTATAATATAATAATATGGCACTATACGTTGTACTTTGTTACCTAGATATAAATAAATTAGCATTACTTTAACCAAAACGACACCAGGCGAGTAAAGTCAGGCTACGTCGCTAGTTAACCAAATCGATGATCGGTGGGGCTCAGATTTCTAGTCAGAACTATCTGGCACCAGTCTCCAATACTGCAGGTACAGTGCGCTTTAAATTGAACTAGTTGTATTGTAACTTCCTGGTATTGGGTTCGGTCATGGTTCGGGGTTGCGTTCATTTTTAACATGCTTATATTAGCTTCACCTGTATGTATGTATGTATGTTTGTAACCGACTCTTTTGCACTCGATTTTCACCCACTTTAAACGGACAGATTTAATTCAAACTTTGTACATTTATCAAAAATCTGTGACAAAATTATATGTAATTTCATAAGTTTATCTCATTATATCCTGAACTAAAAATTGAAAAATAAATATAGTTCAAAAGAACTAAAAAAACATGCCTTTAAAGCACATCAAACTAAAAAGTGAAAAATAATTCTTAATATAATCTGAAAACAATAATGAACGAAAATTACTAGTATTATAATGAAAAAAGCATGGGGCGCATTGTGCCATATTTTTCGTATACCGAGCAACCCACGCTTTAACACAATAACACTAGTATTTTTCGTTCAATATTGTTTTCAGCTTATATTAAGCATTATATTTCACTTTTTAGTTTGATGCGCTTTAAAAGCGGGTATTTTTAGTTTTTTTGAACTATATTAATTTCCATTTGTCATTTTTTGTAAACGCAATCTATTATTTGTTTACTTTGGTTACATTTTTGTGTGTTTATTTCGAAATCCATTTGTGGAAGTTTTCTCATTAGCTCATAGTTAATTTTGTACTGTTAACATGTAATATATCATCATATCAGCTCATATATACGTCCCCACCGCGAGGCTCGGGCCTTAGTCGACCACGCGGGCCCAGTGCGGGTTGGTTGGGTGGGTCGAGGACGTCTTTCGGCTGATGTAATGATAATGATCATGATGACTAAAGGTACGGTAGTTGACAGAGAAGAATCATGCAATCGAACAGACTCTATCTCTGTCACAACCTAATTGAAACTTAAGCTGAGCCTACACCGACACAAAGTGGAGTCATCAATTTATAGCAAGAGATGGACAGGCTTATCAGTTTCACCACAACCATTGTGTCACAGGCCTGAGTACAGTTCAAAACAAAGTAGGTACCTTACTTAAATAAATATAGTTTAAAAAACTAAAAAACTCGCTTATAAAGCACATCAAACTAAAAAGTAAAGAATAATTCTTAATATAAGCTGAAAACAATAATGGACGAAAAATACTTAGTATTATCACAGTCTAAGAATCCATACAGTCGTCCAACGCCTTTGATAATCGCGTCATCGCAGACATCACGAGTCACTGATCACAGTACCAAGGGTTGTCACAATACTTGACAATATTAAAAACCGACTTCAAAATGAAATTCACTCAAAACTGCTTACACGACATTAACCAACAATAACGAAATCAAAGGTGGGTACGAATTAAATTAGGGGCCTAAATTTATTTTTTTATTAACTAAAAATAACCGAAAAATTCCTGCAATACAAAAAGTAGTGTAGTGTAGTGGTAGTGGTAGTGTAATGGTATTCGTTGCGGTAGCGGTAGTGGTGGTGGTAGTGGTAGTGGTAATGGTAGTGGTTGTGGTAGTGGTAGTGGTGGTGGTGGTGGTGGTGGTGGTAGTGGTAATGGTAGTGGTGGTGGTGGTGGTGGTGGTGGTGGTGGTGGTGGTGGTGGTAGTGGTAGTGGTAGTGTAGTGGTAGTGGAAGTGGAAGTGGTAGTGGTAGTGGTAGTTTAGTGGTATTGGTAGTGGTAATGTAGTGGTAGTGTTAGTGGTAGTGTAAGTGGTTCTGGAAGTGGTAGTGTAGTGTAAGTGTAGTGGTAGTGTATTGGTAGTGTAGTAGCAGTGGTGGTGGTAGTGGTAGTGGCAGTGGTAATGGTATTGGTAATGAAAGTGGTATTGTAGTGGTAGTAGTAGTGGTAGTGATAGTGGTAGTGTAGAGGTAGTGGTAGTGTAGTAGTAGTGGTAATGATAATAGAAGAACCTTGCTGCTAATACACTGACCAAAAAACTACAAGCCACAATTTAGAACTTAGGTAGTATAGAATTTAGGTAGTGGTAGTGTAGTAGTAGTGGTAGTGTATTGGTAGAATAGTGGTTGTGTAGTAGTAGTGATAGTGGTAGTTAAGTGGTAGTGTAGGGTAGTGTGGCGGTAGCGGTAGCGGTAGTTTAGTGAAGTAAACTGTAGTTTAGTGTAGTGTGAGGCGGTACGAAGTTCGCCGGGACAGCTAGTATTATATATTATTAAAACACTGTTACAATTATTTTTTTTAAAATGTGTTAGCAAAATTAATAATTTAAATTTATTTAAAAAGTATTAATTATAACATTTTTTTAATATTTATTAAAATTATATTAAATAATTTTTAATAACTTACAAAAATTATGAACCAAAGTAAATCAAAAGATAATAATTAGCCGTGCATGAATGATTGATAATAAAAATGCAACGTGACGACCCTCATTGAATGGGCCCACCGCACCAAGTGACAATGGTCTAGTGGGCCCTACCCGCCCCAGAGCCCCCCCCCCCCCCCCGCACGATTGCGCTGTCTGACGCCCTCCGTTGGACGACTGTATGGATTCTTAGCAGAGTTGGAAAAAAAAACGTGTTTTTTTAAAAAGAACAAAACATTGTGTTATTTTTGTCAGAAAAAAAACATATTTTAATCATTTTTTTTATAATGTTGAAATTGACATGTTTTAATCATGTTTTAAACATAGTTTAAAACACTTCTTGTTGTAAAAAAAAATACAAAAGATAGCAATAAAAGAGGATTTTATAGTCAAGGGAAACACCAATAAATCTAATATATCAGAAGTATTTATTGAAATAATTTTAACTACTAATCTTTAATTAATGTAATGACTTTACTTTAGGGAAATCAAAAATCAACATGTTTCATTTCACCTTTCATCCATATCTATCCTACTCTACTTATTCTCCAGCTACATCTTAGTCGTCCAACTCGTCCACAGTTATTTTTTCTTTCGGATTGAGCGCTCTCATGATCGTGACTAATTTTGCTGCCTTCTCCGTGCCAAGTCGGTTGCGTGTTTTTGAGTGCACCAATCCAAAAGTCGAAAATAGTCGTTCGATTCCGGCGGAAGACGCAGTGGCCGTAAACAGTTGATTTTTTAAATCTATGGTTCCGGAATCTAACTTACTCCCTAAAGATTTCCACCACACCGACGCATGTGTTTTTTTTAATAGGTCGTCCTTGAACATATAGTCCTTAAATGAAAAAGTCATCGCTCGGTACGTGAGGACATCTTTCATGGCCTGCGGTTTGATCGCGTCTATAAATTCCATACCTACTGTGTCTTCTTCTTCTGATAGTCCTTCACCTTTTTATTTGGGGTCTAATATATAAGCAGCAAAATGTGCAGGAGTCATAGCAGCGTTAAATATTGCTTTGAGCTTGTCTTCATCTGTCGGCGACCAGTCCGATGATAGAAGATCTTTCCAGATGTGAGTGCAGTCGCTTAGAATGCATGTTTCCCTCTGAACAGTATCCAGAGCCATTGAAACTTTTTTGAGTTTTTTAAGATATTCCTCAACATTTTCTTTTAGCTCAACATCTTGAACAAGCCTCACGATTGCTAAATCTAATAAAGACCCGTGTTCACTGCATACTTTGGCAGGGCAATGCCAATTTTTGACATATGACTCAAGACAGTCAGCTAATGTATTCCAGCGTACTTTTTGAGGCAGTTTAAGTGCCTTTCCGCCAGCTTCCTTGTATTTTGCTCCTGGAAAATGATGGTATTTGAAGTACTTTATGATTTTTTTCACCTTACTCTTTATTTCTAGTTCTTCTATGTCTTTGGCAAATAAATTCAATAAATGAGCGGAACAACCGTATGTGATGACATCACCAATCTCATCATCTTCCAATTGCATCAATTCTCTTCTCATTTTTGCCATATTAGCGGCGTTGTCTGTTACAAAACTACGCACTTGGCAACCAAAACTCTGACACTTTTTAATGCTGTCTACTGCCAGTGTTAGTAGATACTCACCAGTGTGGCTTTTGTCAGCGGTGTCTATTGTATCTATAAGATAAACTTTACCAGCATCCTTGGTAGTAGTTACACTAACACACACGATGGGCTCATACCGTATGTTGTTCTAACCGTCTAATGCCATACATACTACTTTACCTCTCAGGTATTTTTCCATGTCTGATTGTACCGTAGCATGCACTTCATCTAACATCTTTCCACCCATATTTTTTCTGTTAGGTGGTGAATAGCCTGGCCGAGATAATTGCATTAGTTTAATAAACTCTGGATGTTCACTGTGTCGAAATGGAGTGTTTGTTGCATAGAAGTATCTAGCTACTTGCAAATCTATTTTGTGCTTTTCTTTTTGTGGCGTTTTTACTACAAACTGTGACATTATTGACTGACTTGACGCCGAAGCTGACGAATCCTGTCTATTTTCTTGGCAATTGGTTCTACGTCCACGACTTCCACGTTTTCGTCCTGAATTTCTCTTATGTGACTATCTGTGGAAAAATAAATTAATTTACAATGGGCTCTATTCGACACTACACTGACAAATAACGTACATTTGTGGAAATCGCATCCAAATCGGTGCAGTAACAGCTAATTTAGAGTAAAGTGCAAGTTTCATCAAAATCGTGTCGCGCGCGCGCGAGTGCCGGGCACCGCCGGCGGCTCTGCCATCCAATAAATAAAACTAATAGTCATACATAGTATAATTGACAACATTAAACACGTTAAAAACAAACGAATTCAATCGTAATTCGTAACTAAGTCTATATTTTAAAAACTACTGAACTGATTTCGATAAAATTTATATGGGATCACACGGGAAGCACAGTCGGTTAAAAATAAAATATTCCTATACTTGATACTTATAAATACTTGTTAATTACTTACCATCATCGCTTGAGTCACTGTCATTTCTTATTGTGGTGGTCAATGCGCCGAAATTATTTTTCTTTGACTTATAATCTGAACATTTTGTTAGATGCGCCCTCATTCGGGTGATTAGACCCACCATATCCTTGTTACAATACTTTCACTTCACCCTAAGAGTTTTACCACCTTCTCCTGACAGCTCCGGGAAATACTGCCAAAGCGGGTCTTTTCTTCTCCCCCTAGACATTTCTTATATTTATTCAAGAATGGAAGCAATCACAATTTATGCAATACTTGTCGTATCGTAAGTAACTAACTCGCAACGCAACTGAACTAAGTGACGCAGTCTGACGCAACAGTCTAAATACTTCTCACTACTGGGGAATTCCCGTAAAAACCGAGCAAGGGGTAATCCCCGTAAGAATCAAAAACTATGTAGAGTGAGTGAGTGAGTGTTGCCAACTTGCCAGCCCACAGAGGCGGCACAACCTCAAATATATTGCAAAATTGGGAAAAAAAAAACTATATGAAATAAATGAATAAGTGTAAGTAGGTATATGTTTTTTTTATGTATGTTTTAAACGTGTGGAGTTGTAATGGACCAAGTAAACTCACAGGTACAATTTCCTTGATAATTGTTTTAATGCGAGTAGAAAACTAAATAACAAAAAGGTAGCTAATTAATGCCGGTACATTGATATTATTTTATATCTAATTGCATAGAAGGTACGTCGCGTATATTGCGTTCTCGCGGACTGGTGCACGGGCCGGCGGCACAGGGAGTCCCCACTCTCGGTGGCGATGCGATGTCACAGTATACGCATTCGGTAGTGAATGCACGGTACATGGATTGAGTAGCGCCACAAATGTGTTTAAAACAAAATGTTTTAAAACATGTTTTAAATAGGTTTGTTTTTTCCAGTGTTATTATTATTTTATTTATTTATTTTAGGAAGACTAACAGCAAAATATTAAATAGTATATAAAACTTTTAAATAAATACAGTGCTATATATAAGTCTCCGCCGATAGGTACATAGGTAGGAGCGAACACATATGAATATTAAAAAGTATATTAAAAGAAAATAAAAGGTATGTAAAAACTATAACATTAAAAGGAGGTAGAATTCAGAAGCCAGCAACCTTCGGACCGTTTTAAACAATGATTTAAACACTTGTTTAAAACATTGCCAACTCTGATTCTTAGACTGTGGTATTATTGTGAACAAAGCGTGGGGCGCTTTGTGCCATATTTCTTTCGTATATCGAGCAACCCACGCTTTTTTTACATAATTTCTTTTACTTTTTAGTTTGATGTGCTTTAAAAACGTGTTTTTTAAACTATATTTATTTTTCAATTTTTTGGTCCGGATAATGAGATAAACTTATGAAATTATTGTATTTTCACTGATTCTTGATAAATGTACAAAGTTTGAATTAAATCTGTCTATTTAAAGTGGGTCAAAATCGAGAGCAAAGTAGTCGGTTCAAAACATGCAAACATACATACATACAGGTGAAGCTAATAAAAGCGAGATAATAAAAAACACGCTAAGGTAGCATATCAAGTTTTACCCGACTGCTTCATAGAAGGTCAAAGTTTTCCGGGTGTATGTATGTTTTTGTTTATTTCACGTCACAAATTCATAGTATAACATCACAGATAATAATATAAATAGTAGATCGGCAATTTATGCAAAAGATACTTCGAAAACGTTTTTTGCACGATGCATCTCGGATATGGGTTTATATTTATCATTGCTTTCAGTGTTGCGTAGTCAATTCAAATTTAAAAGACGACATGCGCGAAAATGGTGGGGGTGAAAATTGTGACGTCATAAAGACAGTGATACAAAAAAAAAATCTCTTACACATGCCATGTGGGGTATCTAATGAAAGGGCTTTATAAGTAGATTACAAATATATAACACACTACGAAATTTTTACTACTTGGTCTAACAATTTATTAGAAAACGTCAAAAAATTTCACAATTCAGTGTTGACTATAAACTGCTGTATACCAAAAAACTCTACACATCCTCTTTATAGTGTCCAAAAATAATTAACTAAATATGTATGTGAATAGTGATGTGTTCGTCAAAAAAAGCAATGCCAAACATGTATGTTTGTAAGTATGTATGTCTGTTTCTTTGGCTGAGACTGAGACCTAAACGGCTTGATGAATTTTGGATTTTGGCGGCTCAGAAACCTACAATGAACTAGCTGGATCCAATCTCCCATTCCACAGGTATAGTGCGCATGATGGAATTAAGCTAGTTGTGACTTCCGGGGACTTCCCAAATTGCTAAGCTGTGGCTTGGTTCAGGTTAGATTCGGGCTACCTAACTACGTTAGGTGGAGATTTTGCTCGTTAGAAAGTTTTTGGGGATATGATAGTTAGTTCTCAAAGCCAATGAGGTAACATGTAGGTAGATAAGGTATAGGGATGACGACAGCATCAGAAATAATTTATGAACTCTTGATTACTAAATTGTCCTCCTACTTAAACTTAGGAAAACCTTACTCGTATTGTTTCAATCAAGTCTTCGATTTTTTATTCACAAAAATCACAAAATGAGTACATAAATGACGCTGAAAAACTATGACGTCAAGCCTAAGTGTTACCAACATTTTTGACGTGACAACGTCTAATAATTCGATGGACGCCGGCTGCACGCACGATAAAGGTTGACTCATTGTCCCGTTACGCTTATTGACTCGTCATAAAAGTATGCAATCATTTCATCAATGTTTTGTTATGACGTTGTCACGTTAAACTAATGTCCGTAAACCGATTTTACAAACAACCAATTTTTTAGAACAATATGTCGTTTTTGACTGATGATAAAAAGTAAACCGATGACTAGCATTCGTCATCCCTATTATCTATGAAATTTAAATATGTATTAATGTATAATTTATTTATATGTATATCTCACAGCCATCTGGTTAAATTTGCCATTTGATTGAAAGGCTAGCCCTAGCTACTATGAAACTGATGATAGCCCGCGTAGACATCGTGTTTATGATTGAGTGAGTGGTGCGCGAGCTGCAAACGGCTCGCGAGCGTGGACATTAGTTTTCACTTAATCCCTATCCCAGATCGGGCTATTCTGATTATCAGTCTATGTCCTTTCCCACTCCCTCAACCACCTCTGTGCAAAAAATTCACAACAATCCAGCGTGGACATTTGTTTTCTCTAAATCCCTATCCCAGAATCCCAGATCTGGCTATTCTGATTAGCAGTCTATAAAATTTCCCACTCTCTTAATCATCTCTGTGAAAAAAATCACATCAATCCATTGTTCTGTTGCGATGTTAAAAAAATAAAAAGGCTATTTTTTTAGTTACCTCATGAACTGTATCGGACTATGCTGTTTTAGCGGGATAAATTTAACAATGTCCTTCCCCGTGACACAGGCTACCTGCATGCCAAATTTCATCAAGATTGGTCGAGGTGTTGACACGTGAAAAGGTAACAAACAAACAAATACATTTTCAAAATTATAATATTAGCAAGGATATGTTTGTATTTATGTATGTTTGTCCACGTATTTTTCAGAAACTGGTAATGAAATTGCAATATTTTTTTGATGAATTAAGTATCTTACTTAGGTAAACAAGTTTTAGCAAAATTGGTTAAGTAGTTTTCAAGATATGGACTGTTAAGTGTGTACCAATCACTGGAAAATCACGTCATCGTCAGTTTAATGCTGCAATTTTGTTGGACGGTTTTTCTTTTTTTTTGTTCACAATCGGTAAGCCCTTGGCATCATCTCACCTGATGGTAAGTGACGATGATGCCGAAGATGGAAGCGGGCTTACCAAGATTTTCCAACGCAATGGAGAACTGGCTATCTTATCTTCTAACCGGAACACATCAATGTTATAAACACTGATGTTTTGGCGGCAAGACTTAGATAAGATGGTGGTAGCTAGCCAGGCGGGCTTAGAAAATGCCTTACCACCAACCAAACCGAGTCTTAAAAGTTGACCTCACCGGGAATCGAACCCGCAACCTCCTGGTGTGAAGCGAATAGACTAACCATTACGCCACGGAGGCGGTTAAAAGTTCTTAACATTTTTAGCATGGTCAATTATTTTTAATTTGGCTACGACCTTTTTAACACGCTTATTTTTAGCTTCACCTGTATGTATGTATGTTTGTAACCGACTCCTATGCACTCGATTTTGATCCACTTTAAACGTATAGATTTAGTTCAAACTTTGTACATTTATCAAGAATCAGTGACAATACGATAATTTCAAAGGTTTATCTCATTATCTTGAAATAAAAATTGAAAAATAAATATAGTTTAAAAAAAACACGCTTTTAAATCACATCAAACTAAAAAGTAAAAAATAATTCGTAATATAAGCTGAAAACAATAATGAACGACAAATACTAGTATTATTGGGAAAAAAACGTGGTTAGCTAGTAATATTTATGTCACTGGGTTAGCTCGATATACGAAAAATATGGCACGAAGCGCTCCACGCTTTGTTTTTTTTTTATTGAGGATCAAAACTTACATAATAAAATATTCAAGTACCTACTTATCTAAAGTGTTAGTAATAGTTAGCAAATAGCATTGTGTAATAACTTCCTTTTGATTTCGTTTTGTAATAACCATTCCTTATTTTAACTGTGGTCAACGTCGTTGGTTACATTAAACAAAACAAAAGCAACTATCTTTAGATCTACTTACTTATTATAATACTTAAACTTACTTTTATTTATTTTAACTTTTTAACGCATCGAAGATATATTTCTTGTACTTATTACCTGTACAGCAAAAATGTCAATATTGTTAAATTTATTATTATAAGTATTCACACATCGATAAAGTGGAGATCTATTTCCAGAATTAGTACGACAAAATGATGTTGAGAATAATTTAATCTAATAAATTGTATTTATTCAATAGCTGTTGATAAGTTAATCGATTATGGTAACATTTGTAATGCATTGAACGTAAAAACTTTTTCTGAACCATTTCAATACCATTTATATATTTACTGTAATAGGGGTTCCATACTTGTACCGCATACTCGAGCTGAGAACGAACAACTGTCTTGTATAGATAAAGAAAAGTGGATGCTTGTTTAAAGTTTGCACTGGCCCTCATCACGAAACCATACATTTTATATGATTTATTGACAATGTTTTCAACATGTAAATCTATCGTAGGTTTACCATCCAGTATTACACCAAGATCCCTAATAGATTGAACCTTTTCCAATGTAGTGTTATAAAGGGAGTAATTAAAATTGTGAATTTTTTTCCTCTTCGTGAATGTAATTGATTTGCATTTATTAATACTGAGACATAGCTTATTGGTATCACAATAAGAAATGAGGCGATCTAGGTCAGATTGAAAATTAATTTGATCATTGTGGCCTACAATAGTATGATATACCTTCAGGTCATCCGCATAAAGTAAGAAATCACAATGTTTAAAACATGTATTAATATCGTTAATGTATAAAATAAAGAGAAGCGGACCTAAAATTGAACCTAGAGGTACGCCTGAGCTGATATTGACACAGACTGATTCATAACCATTAATGACCACTTTTTGTGTTCGATTAGTAACATAAGATTTGAACCATCGCCAGAGATTACCTCTTATACCGTCATATGCAATTTTTTCTAATAACAGCTTTTGATCAACTCTGTCGAAGGCCTTGCGAAAGTCTGTATAAACGCTATCAGTTTTTTATTGGAATCAAGATTTTTAAAGAGACGTGTTGTATAAACCACTAGATTACTAATAGTGGATCGTCGTTGAACAAAGCCGTGTTGTTGTGATATAATAACGGCATGAAGAACAGGGTAAATATTATTATGCATTAGCCTTTCAAATACCTTCGACAGCGTCGGAAAAATTGAAATTGGACGATAATTCTCTACGTCCTTTTTTAACCCAGTTTTGTGAACTGGGACGATACGAGCTGATTTTCAAATACTTGGGAATACACTATCTTTAAGACACATATTAAAAATATATTAAGGGGCTTACAGATTGAATCAGCAGTTGCTTTTAAAAAACATGGAGGCACGTTATCCGTTCCCGAACCTTTAGAGATATCTAGCTTAAGTAACTCTTTATGTATTTCTACTAAGGAAAATATAACATTATTGATTAGTGTATTATTAGTGTAGTTTATATCATTAATTACAATATTATTTATGTCAAGACTTTCACTGACCTCTGATGGTTCTAAAAAGAATTAAAGAAAAATGAATTATGATAGCAAATATCAATCGGATCGGTTAATATTTGATCACGATACATAAGACTATCAGGTATGGTGGGACCTTGCTTACGACTACTAACATATGTCCAAAAGTATTTAATATGGTTTTTTGTACTTTCTTCTACTTGGTTCATATATTGCTTATTACGTGCATCTACATATAATACTAGTCTTTTTTGTTCATTATTGTTTTCAGTTTATATTAAGAATTATATTTTACTTTTTAGTTTGATGTGCTTTAAAAGCGTGTTTTTTAGTTTTTTAAAACTATATTTATTTAAGTAAGGTACCTACTTTAATGTGAACTGTACTCAGGGCTGCGACACATTGGTTGTGGTGAAACTGATAAGCCCGTCCATCTCTTGCTATTAATTGATGACTCCATGATGTGTCGCGGTAGGCTCAGCTTAAGTTTCAGTTAGGTTGGGACAGAGATAGAGTCTGTTCGATTACATGATTCTCCTCTGTCAACTCCCATATCTTTAGTCATAATGACCATCATCATCGCATCAGCCGAAAGACTTTCACTGCTCAACATAAGCCTCCACAATGACCGCTTTCACGCTGCCCGCATCCAGTGGCTTCCCGCGACCTTCACCACGCCGTCGGTCTACATAGTGGGAGTCTTTCCTACGCTACATCTTCCAGTATGCGATCATAAATCGGGAACTTTACTACCCTAACGACCACCCCTTCTACGAGCTATGTGCTCCATTCACTACTGCTAGAGTTTAGCGATTTGTGAGCTATGTCGGTTATATTACTTCTCTCAAGGATCTCCTCTTTTCTCATTGAATCATGCAGGGAAATTATACTGTAGTGAAGAACTATCCAATTATCAGTTTAGAGAATCCTCCGTCGTGGCGCTAGAGATAATTACGTTAAGGCGAGGTATTGACTGGAACAGTTATCTCTGTCTTTTTCTTTACGTGTAAAGAGTAAAGAAAATACCCACACTTTTTCACTTTTTCAATGGTTTTTTGTTTCAATCAAAAACTATAGTGAAAGTATAAAAAACAATAACATTACTCATTTCGTATTATCACAACAAATGTTGCTGTATGTTTTTTAAAATTAATACTTCAAAATATTAGTCATAACTAGAGTTCAAAGTAACGGTGTAGACCTATCTTTGGGTTTTTTTTATCAAGCCAAAACTGATCAATCGTGTTGCTAATAGCTATTGACTTTAAGGAACATCATCAATAATAAGGATATTTTTTTTCAAGTTTGGATTTTCTATCGTTTAGGAGAAATTGACGTCAAAAATAACGAAAATCTTTCTTTTTAGATTCCGTACAAAAAAAAAACGGAACCTTATAGGATCACTCGTGCGTCTGTCAGTCCGTCCGTCTGTCCAAGCCCATTTGCTCCGAATCTACTGGACCAAATGGATAGTGTAATCCTATGACCCAAACACAGGTGTGCAAAGTAATTTTTTTTTTAAAAAAGGGTTGTTTTCGGGGGACAAATTAGGAAATAAAAAAAAAATGTTTTGAAAACCTTATTGTGTCATATATCAAATGAAAGGGCTCGTTATCAGGATCTTAAATGTATTTTTGTTTCAACTGTAAAATTAATAGTTTTGATTTTATTCATGAGAGAAGACGAAAATTGACCATTCCCCCCCCCTGTTCTCCGAAACTACTGAGCCTAAAATTTTGAAAAAAATACGAAATATACTTAATGGCCTGTAGATTACAGGAAAATCTATAAGAATTCTATCAATTGAAAAAAAAGTGGTAAACTCAATGTAATACGTGCACCAACGGAATAAAGTTCTAGTCATAATAGAAAAAAGTCTATCGGTGTTCTACAGGATTCATTTCGGAAAGTGTGTCCTGGAGCTTCACGACCTCATTCCTTCTCTTCATTTCATCATCGAACGACCAGGTGCGAAGGGCGATTCCACCCATTTGTTGTTGCTGTTCCACCTTTACGTACAAAGCGTTTTGCTTCTTCGTTCATTATGCGAACGGGCAAGAAGTGGAATTTCCTGCCGGCGTCTGTATTCCCCGATTCGTATAATTTAGGAATCTTCAAAACGAGAGTGAATAGGCACTTTTTGAGCTTGCGTGTTATATCCTCGGCTGCATTGGCACTTACCATCAGGTACAGCCAAAGGCACTAAAATTTTTATTTAAAAAAAGAAGTTCACTAAAACACCACTAGATTGCGCTAGTAGTAGTTAACTGTATGAAGTACTGTTCTCACTTTTAGGACGGATCGGCTCGGTACCAGCTATATGCCTTGGATTCTATCGACCGACGCGCTAGGAGACTCATTGGCGACGAGGAACTTGTAGGGCTGGGTAGCGACCCCCCCCCCCCGTCAGAAGTTTTTCAAGCCACCTGATGGCTTAACGACTGCCATTTAGAGATAGCAACCGGCAATAACGCCTTAACATACTTTGTAAAGCATGGGAAACGGTCGAAAAAATGCCACTTACACTCTAACCCATCCATGTAATGTCCGTGATTCAAGATTCAAGGTATTGGTTCATAATAGATGCAAATTACACTCTTTCTAATAGTTATCACACTAATCACATTTCACACGCGAAAGTTTGTGAGTATGTGAGTGTGTATGTTTGTTACTTCTTCACGCAAAAACTACTGAACGGACCGGCTGAAATTTGGTAGGTAGACAGATTAGGACCTGGACATAGGCTACTTTGTATCACGCTCGCGAGCTTGAAAAGTCATAGAAACGTTGTCCACGCGGGTGAAGCCGCGGGAAACAGCTAGTAAAATAATCACATAATTTCATTTATTAAAAATCAAGAAATAAACAATCACAAGTTAATAATGTCAAAATGCACTCCTTGAAATAAACCAGATTATGTCATTAGAACATAAAAACAATATGACACGAAAAGTTATACATAAAAATCATTGAATGTCATTGATACCTTTGAAAAAAGTAGGCCAGTTCACACGGACAGCACCCGGTCACGAGTATAACGCGAGAGACAAGTCTAGTACTTCTTTTAATTAATATTTTTATCTTAACATTGACATGAGTGGTGCATGCTCGCTTAAATGTTGTCGTTGTCGTGAGTGGGTCGTTCCTTTCCCTCTAATATGGTTAAAATGGGAGCGATGGCTGACGTGTTTCAACCTGCGTGTCGACTTTTTGTAATCCAAAGAAACTACAAGTATGTATTGTACGTATGTTTCAAATAAAAGTTTATTTGAACCGAACAACTAGTAGTGTTTTATTTTTGCTTCACCCCACAGAGCGGTTATTAGAAAATATTTCCCGGTCTCGGTGCCAGAAGGAAATTGCTCGGCCCGTACAAAACGCCAAAGGAAAGAAAAAGCGAGGAGTAAACGGCGCTCCAATACGTCAATAAAGATTTCTTAGTTTTTATTTTGTTTGGGTGAATTATTTACAACTTTGTTTTTTATTTAAAACTAGCTGACATCGTTTTTGTGTCTGTCTTAGAGGGTGCGCGGTGCGCGAGCTGCAAACGGCTCGCGAGCGTGGACATGACTTTTCTCCAGATCCCTCGGGAACTATGTCAGGATATGCTTATTAGTAAATCATGTCGTTTCCCACCACCTCAACTATCTACCTCAAAAATCATACAATCCACTGATCCGTTGCGATGTTAAAGAAATTAACCAAAAAGAGTATATTTTCAGTTCCCTCAGGAACTGCATCAGGCTTTGCTATTTTCATGGGATAAAAAGTAGCCCTGGTCCTTCCTCGTGATACAAGCTACCTGCATGCTAAATTTCATTAAGATAAGTCAAGGCGTTGAAGCGTGAAAAGGTAAGAAACAAACAAACAAAAACATTTTAAAATGTATAATATTAGTAAGGATAATGGAAAAATAAGTAAATACCCGTAGAAAAAGGGCAATGGAGCGTGCTATGCTCGAAGTTTTTCTGCGTGATCGAATCAGAAACGAGGAGATCCGTAGGAGAACCAAAGTAACCGACATAGCTCTCAGAATTGCTAAACTTAAGTGGCAGTGGGCGGTGCACATAGCTCGTAGAACAGATAGCCGTTGGGGCAGTAAAGTTCTCGAGTGGCGACTTCGCACCGGGAAACGTAGCGTAGGCAGGCCTCCCACACGGTGGACCGATGACCTGGTGAAGCTAGCTGAAAGCCGCTGGATGCGGGCAGCGCAGAACCAGTCGTCGTGGAAATCCTTGGGGGAGTCATGTCCAGCAGTGGACGTCATTCGGCTGATATGATGACCCGTAGAAAAAGTGGATCATTTAATACATAATTAAATTCGTTTAACTCTTCACACGTTTCGTATTAATAGGTACTGAAATAACGTTAATTTACTCTTAAATCGTAAATTTCGAATTATAAACTTCAAAGGAGTATAATATTGACATATTTTATAAACACCATTCTGGAATTAAAAATATAATCATATTTTAACACATTTTTCTCTAACAAAATCTATCTATACAGGGTGTCACAAAATTGGTGTAGATCCCGTTAACTGGGGCTTCTACTTATCATAGTGAACAACTTTTGTTATACAAGTTTGCTGAAATCGCAAAATAAAATTGAATTCTTCATACAAAACGATCAGTTCATTGACCAATTTTGTGCATTTTTGTATGGAGCGTCAATGGAGAAATAAGTAGTGTGACAAACGAGAAAAAAAATTCCTGTTTGTCATACTGGTGTGATAATCTGGTGTGACTACGAGTCGGCAACGAATTTTTTTATGCGAATTGACTATGGGTTCCGTGGGGAAAGTTGTTCAGTATGATTAGAAGCCCCAGTTAACGGGCCCTAGACCATTTTCTTTACACCCTGTATATATGAATTCTCGTGTCATAGTACAGTGTTAGTTGCCATACTCCCCCGAAACGGCTGGACGGATTTCCATTGAATTTTCTGTATATATTCGGTAGACCTGAGAATAGGTATGTAACAATTTTCACCGGTATCTGGATCTGAGCAGGCGAAGCCGCGGGAAACAGCAAGTATATATATAAAAATGAACCCCTATTTTGTCTGGTCATCGCATCACGCGTGAACGGCTGGACCGATTTCGCTAATTCTTGTTTTGTTGAGTTCGTTATTGTCAGGAGAAGGTGCTTATGTAGAATACAGGGTAGGGTAGGGTAAGTTGGAGTAGTATATTGTAGTGTAGTATAGTGTAGGATAGGGTAGTGTAGTTTAGTGTAGTGTAAGGTGGAACAAAGTTTGCCTGGACAGCTAGTAATTTTATAAAATGTTTTTATGTTTTGTCACTTACCATCAGCTGAGATGATACCAAGGGCTTACCAATTGTGAATAAAAAAAAATATACCACACGATACAGGGCAAACCCAAGAAGTTAATATCATCAAGGAGATTACATCAATTATTTTCTTTTATTGAAACACATATGCGGGGCGCGCCATTTTTATAGCATTGCATCAAAAATAAATTATGAACTCTTGATCACTAAATTGCTTTCCTACTTAAACTACGGAAAACCTTACTCGTTTTGTTTTCCATCAAGTCTTCGATTTTTGATTCACTAAAATCACAAAATGAGTACATAAATGACACTGCAAAACTATGACGTCACGCCTAGGTATTCCAAACATTTTTAGAACGAAATTTCGTTTTTGACAGAAGATAACAAGTAACTCAGATGACTAGCATTCGTCATCCCTACTTGTTGTAAACAAAAACATTGTAATCGTGATTTAATTTATATGGATAGAAAGGCAATTTCATTAGCTAACTATAGATCAGTACTTAGTTTTTACATTTTAATCCGCCTCCGTGGCGTAATGGTTAGTCCATTCGCTTTACACCAGGTGGTCGCGGGTTTGACTCACGGCGGGGTCAATTTTGTGAGACTCGGTTTGGTTGGTGGTAGGGAATTTTCGTAGCCTGCCTGGCTAGCTACCACCGTCTCTTGCCGCCAAAACATCAGTGTTAACATCGTTGATGTGTTCCGGCTTGAAGATAAGATAGTCAGATTTCCATAGCGTTGGGGAATCTTGGTAAGCTCGCTTCCATCTTCGGCATCATCAACAGTTACCGTCAGGTGAGATGATGCCAAGGGCATGCCAATTGTGAATAAAAAAATGTATAATCGTGCTTTAATTGATATGGATAGAAAGGCAATTTCATTAGCTAACTAGATCGGTACTTAATTTTTTACGGGTTGTCTACAAAAGTACTGAGAAATCTTCAGAAATCTGCCGCGCGGTCGAACCGCGCTCGCCCGGCGGAAATGAGGGTATTCTGAAATGACGCCCACTAGGAGGCAGCACTGAGACGTCGGATCCAGATACATGCCAAAAGTGTCAGAACGCGTGAAAACCTTCATTACTCCTTGCGCTTGCGCCACTGGCGGCGCGTTTGATATGTGCGCCGGAAGGGACAGATAGTGATAGTTATATAGATAAGTTACAAAGTTACATATACATACAGTTGAAAAAGCGTCGGTGGCTCAACCGGTAACGACTCGGTCCATCTAACCAGAGGTACCGGGTTCAAATCTGGACGGCCAATGTACCAATGAGTTTTTCAAAAACTTACGTACATACTTACCGATTGCTTTAACGGTGAAGGAAAACATCGTGAGGAAACCTGCACACGCCTGCGAAGAAACTCGAAGCTTGTGTGTGAAGTCGACCAACCCGCACTGGGCCCGCGTGGTCGACTAAGGCCTAATCGCCCTGATTCAGGGTAGGCTCGAGCCCCTCGGTGGGGACGTATATGAGCTGTAATGATGATGATGATGAAGCAAATAAAAGGTTGTTAAACAGAGCAAACTAAAATAATATTGTCATTGTGCGTACGAAATTCGGTATAGGTATTATTTTGTAATTATCTATGAAATTTAAATATGTATTATTGTTATTTATATGTATAATATGTAACCGGAATATTGTGAAAACGGCGATATTACAATCTCACTAGTTAGATTATGATATAACTGTAAATTGTGAATCGGATCACAATTTCACGGCCTATTTTTGTACCTCCGAATAAAACCGATGATTTTTTCTGCTGCGAACTGTTAAATCAATCAAACCTGACCAAACCTAACATCGCTCACTTCGCGAGATCATTTATTTAGTGTTTTTCACTTCGCTTAGTGTTATTGTAATGTCACTAGTGTGTTTACAATGTCACTGGTTAAATTGTAAACAATATGTTACAGTTCACAATCTTTCGACAGTTCACAATCTCGCGAAATAAATCCCGTTAGATTATATCTTACGGTGACATATATAGAGTACATAAATGTAAGTTGCTATATATGTATATAATATTATTATCATTAGTTAGTTAATGAAGTTGCTTAATTCTTTGTCCTTTTGTAAAATTAAGTATTTCGTCGCGTCGGTGAAGCGTCGGTGGCTCAACCGGTAACGACTTGGTCCATCTAACCAGAGATACCGGGTTCAAATCTGGACGGCCAATGTACCAATGAGTTTTTCAAAAACTTACGTACATATCATTACCGATTGCTTTAACGGTGAAGGAAAACATCGTGAGGAAACCTGCACAGGCCTGCGAAGAAACTCGAAGGTTTTGTGTGAAGTCGACCAACCCGCACTGGGCCCGCGTGGTCGACTAAGGGCTAATCGCCCTGATTCAGTGTAGGCTCGAGCCCCTCGGTGGGGACGTATATGAGCTGATATAATAAGTATTTCGTGTTTTCCTGTAACGAAATGTTGTCTGGAAGAGATTGCTCTTAGCAATAAGACCGCCATCATATTGTAACGAAAAATATTTTTGTTACAAAATGAAAACTCTTTTCGATCCGATTGTAAATTTTTTTTGGTTCTATTTCTTGGCTTTTGGCTGGAATTTTTTCTTTAGAATGCGCTATAAGATTTAAAATTCGGGTGCTTCTAATATCTTTCAGAGTTAAATCGAAAAAAGTGATAGTCGTCGGATATTTATATTTTATTACTTAAATTTTTCGGTTTAACGTACAAAATATAGTGTAAAATTATTTTGATCGAATAATAGATTGTAATAGATTGACCGTGTAATAGATTGTAAGCTGTGGCCTCGTGTTTTGGCAGAGGTGAGCGGTTTAATCTCTGTTTTATAAGGCGCTTGGTCCGGCTTTGTTTTGACCATAAGTATTTATTTTATAGGGCACATACCACCGAATTCTTTTGCATGTAAGACCACCACCACCATCACCTAACTGCCGGTCGTAGTCCTGCTGAGAAACTCTGTAGCCAGGCGGACTTCTACCGTGATTTGATTTCTAAGTGCTGCCAGGCCTTATCCAGATCCAACCGCTTAAAGGGAAGTGATATTTATTTATTTACCCTAGTTTCTTAACACCGGAACCTACACTGACTGGAATTACAAGGACACGGACTACTTCATCAAAATTTCTGATTTATTTATGATTTAAAATTAAGGATATTTTTAGGTTCTGTTTTGTGTGTCTCGAGGCTATTTTACTACCTTATATTTTTCAGTAGTAGGTCAACTAGCTCGAGGTTTCCGTAAAAGCCAATTTTTTTTAGATGTATCTTGTACATCATCATTACAGCTCATATACGTCCCCACCGAGGGGCTCGAGCCTACCCTGAATCAGGGCGATTAGGCCTTAGTCGACCACGCAGGCCCAGTGCGGGTTGGTCGACTTCACACACAACCTTCGAGTTTCTTCGCAGGCGTGTGCAGGTTTCCTCACGATGTTTTCCTTCACCGTTAAAGCAATCGGTAAGTATGTACGTAAGTTTTTGAAAAACTCATTGGTTCATTGGCCGTCCAGATTTGAACCCGGTACCTCTGGTTAGATGGACCGAGTTGTTACCGGTTGAGCCACCGACGCTGTGTACATTAATAGTTAATTATAATCTGATTCTGGGGAAAGCAACGATCGTTGTTAATCCGATACCCAACAAACCGTTGTATTTAAATTTATTCTTTCTTAACTTTACAATGTACTTAACAAAAAATTTATGTGTTGCATGCCTAGTATAAGGCAATCTATTACGAACATCACATTTTTATAGTTCCTTTTACCTTTTTCCATTTTTAAAATATCCTTTTTACCCCATAAATAATTATTTTCTTGAACTTCGTTTAGGTCCAATTCCACTAAATTTACGTATTATGGAGCGAACCCATATCAGGTTATTTTATCCATTTTAATTTATTTTCGCTACATTTATGGCGCCCGAACTGTAGGTGTGTCTGTTACTCGGTAACGCCCCGTTATTTTTGCCAAATTGGTCTATTTTTTCTGTTTTGGTTGACGCGTTGTTGGAGTTGTCACTATCGAAACCCCAATTTTAGATATGCCCTCGATCCTTTGTGTTCCTTACGTTTGTTTGCGAATCGCGTTTTCAGACTTTCGGTGTTGATTTATCCGAAAGTCGGAATTGTCGCGCATTCGCTCATACTACTACTTTTGGTTCATATTTATGGTAGGGTACCATAACGACTTTTTACGTTTTAAAGTGTTTTGTTGGCAGAGACTTATCGCAAAATTTATTTAATTTGCGGCTTTAAACTTTTTAGGATCGTGATTATACTTTGCGGTTTTCTAAGCGTCTTTTCACACGAGTCGGTTTTTTCCCCGGCGTAAGGACATTAACCCACCTTTTTTTGTGGTTAATTGTCTTCGTGTTGGTTAGCACTGTGTTAGCCCGCGTATTTTCTTGCGGTTACTAAATTTTTTTTATAGAGTGTCGATGACCAGTCTTAAGATTTTTTCTTTGATCGAAAGTCGGGTCTGACTTTTTTTTAAAAGTAGTTTCTGTTGACTTACACTGTGGCTCTCTCTGTTGGGTTAGCGTTGTGAGCTGTAATTTCTCGCGTTCATCGTGTATTAAATGGTATATTAACAAAATTTTGAAAAGGATACTATCTTTTGTTTTCTATTTCTTGCTTCGGGAGGGTCTCCATTTTTTTCCTTTTTTGATAGCTTAAGTTGTTCTTTCGGAAGTTTTAGCGTTTGACAACCCTGTTTTATTTACCGTCGACACGTTTCTTGACGTTTTCTTTTGAACTTTTTACATTTTACAGACCTATTATTTTCTTTTGATCTTTTTGCGTTTGACAGCCCTACATGCCTTTTTAGTGGTGTAGTCTCCTTTTTTTAGCTTCTTCGTTTTGTCCCTTCTCGTTGGACTTCTTTCACTTCTTCGTTTTGTCCCTTCTCGTTGGACTTCCTTAGCTCCTTCGTTTTGTACTTTTATTTGGAACCTTCTTGTTGTTGTTTTCTTTCGATTTCTGTCGGTTTTTCCAACTTTTGTTAAACTAATGTCGTTTAACTTCTTTCTTAGGTAGTTTCTTCTTTTATGAAGATTCAATTTTAATTTCTTCTTCAGGGATGTCCAAAAACTGTAAGGTTGTCCAAATTTAAAAAAAAATATTTTTTTTTGGACTTCTCACCTATTTTTTTTTGTGAGTTCGTGGGTAGTTTGTAACGAAAAATACTTTCGATACAAAATGAAAACTCTTTTCGCTCCGATTGTAAAACTTTTTGGTTCAATAGAACTTGAAGAAATATCTAGGCTTTTGGCTTGACGTTTACTTTAGAATGCGCTATAAGATTTAAAATTCGGGTGCTGTCATATCTTTAAAGTAGGATCGAAAAAAAGTGATGGTCGTTGGATATTTTGAATTATAATCTGATTCTGGGGAAAGCAACGAGCGTTGTTAATCCGATACCCAACAAACCGTTGTATTTTAATTGATGCTTTCTTAACTTAACAATGTACTTAAAAAAATATATATGTTGCATGCCTAGTCTGAGACAATCTATCACGACCATCACATTTTTATAGTCCCTTTTACCTTTTTCCATTTTTAAAATATATTCCTTTTTACCCCATAAATAATTCTTTTCTTAAACTCCGTTTAGGCCCAATTCCACAAAATTTTACGTATTATGTAGCGAACCCATATTAGGATATTTTATCCATTTTAATTTATTTTCGCTACAATATACCTAGTCGGGTCATAAGTTCTGTCAAAACCTTATTATTTAAAATTTTCGAATACTGGATGGATGAACTTCACCAATTATAAAAATAGAACGTTTGCGAATGCCGAAAATAAAAAAGACATTCATTTTCAAATATGGAGTGTCGAAGAAGGAAGATAGAGTAGCGGTTATCGCGTTGCACCGCTGTGGTTACGCGCCAAAGGAGATTTTTAATACTCTACAAAAATTGAAAATAACCCTACGATTTGTTTATCGCACTATCAAACGATTCACTGACGGTTCAAGCTTCGAATATCGTAAGAGGACCGACCGACCTGGTACAGTTAGAACACCCGCGATCATCAAAGCAGTGAAGGCGCGAATTCAACGAAATCCTGTTCGTAAACAAAAAATCTTAGCTATTCAGATGGGCCTAAGCAGAACCACGGTCAAAAGAGTGATAAATGAAGACTTGGAACTAAGAGCTTATCGTAAGAAGACCGGGCATTTTTTGAACAAGTGTTTGAAAAAAATTAGGCTGAATAGATCCTGCGCTTTGTTACGGCGGTACGCGGGAAAAAGATACCACAAAATTTTGTTTTAGGATGAAAAAAATTATAACATCGAAGAAAGTTATAATAAACAAAATAATAAGGTGTATGCCTACAGTAGTGAAGAAGCCAGCACGCGTATCCGAGGGTTCAACCAGGACATTATCCTTCGTCACTCATGGTTCGGCTTCGAGTCTCATATTCAGGCTTAACTGAGGTGTTTTTCTGTGAAAAAACTGTAAAAACGAGTGCCGAGGTGTACCAAAATACCGTCCTAACAAACATAGTGGAACTTTCTCCAACAATGTTCAAAAACAGACATTGGATATCCCAACAGGACTCTGCGCCAGCTCATAGGGCACGAAGCACGCAAAACCGGTTGACCGCTCGTGGAATTGCTTTATTGGACATGAAGACTGGCCCTCTTCTAGTCCAGATTTAAACCCACTGGATTACAATATATGGCAATATTTGGAGGAGAAAGTCTTCGCTAAACCTCATCAGAATTTGGAATCTCTCCGAACATCTTTGGCTAAAGCAGCGGCAGAAATAGATATGAATGTGGTGCGTGCTGCGATTGATGATTGGCCGCGTCGATTAAGGGCATGTATTCAAAATAGGTGAGGGCATTTTCAATTATGTAAATAAAATTGTATTGATAATTAAATTACCTTTCTTTTCTTATATGATTTCTTTATAATTATCAAAAAGTGTATCATTAATTTTATAAAAAGTTTTTGATATAATTTATGACCTTACACTATCCCTAAGAATTAACTTTAAGAAATTGTATCTTGGTGTAATTAAACATATACATAAATAAATTGACCTAACCAATTGGAACCACCTAGCACATCAAAATCCATTAAGCCGTTCAATAGTTATTGTATTTGGACTACCGATTGAATCTAGTTATTTAATAAAAACAATTATTTTACTTTGCTCTATTTTTTAAATTATTTCGTAAACAAAATGAAGAATTCGCTTTTCAACCGACTTCCAAAAAGGAGGAGGTTCTCAATTCGACTGTATGTTTTTTTATGTGTATTATGTCAGAACTTTTGACTGGGTGAACCGATTTATGTTTTTTTTTTATTTGAAAGCTAGTGCGTCCCGTGTGGTCCCTTATAAGTTATATCAAAATTGGTGAATTAATTTACTAGAAAATTAACAAAAACCAAAAATAATAGTGCAAAAATGTACTAAATTGTTGCGATAGAAGTCGGATTCAAAACCCACAATTAATAAGCCTTCGGCATCATTTCTCCTAATGGTAAGTGATGATGATTCCCAACGCCACGGGAAACTGAATATCTTAGCTTCATGCTGGAACACTATCCAACTAACAATGATGTTTGGCTTGACGTGAAAATGTCCTTCCATCAACCAAACCGACTCATACAAAGATAAACTCTGCCGGGAATCGAACTCACAACCTACTCGAGGCGACGGGGGTGGCTATATCGCTACTTAAGGCGAGGTCAAGAAGTTTATAGGTAAATCTGGAGGCCACACTCTAAATACCTACTGGAAGAAAAGAAATATGCCCTTGAAGTTTCTCGTTACCGCTCCGTCTCTTTTCAATGAGCGGGTATGAGCAAGAGCTTTACCTATACACGTCTTGTTCACACCTCCTTATTAAGAGTGTGGCCTCCAGTTTTACCTATAAACTTCTTGGGCGAGGTATTGATTGGAACAGTTTTCTCTGTCTTTTTTTTTACGTGTAAAGAGTCAGGAAAATAACCACACTTTTGCACTTTTTCAATGTTTTTCGTTTAGTTTCAATTTACTGAATGAAAGTATAAAAAATAATAACATTTCTCACTTTGTATTATCATAACAAATATTGTTGCATATTTAAAAAAAATTATACTTTTAAATATTAGTCATAACTACAGTTGAAAGTTACGGTGTAGACCTATCTTTGGGATTTTTTTTCTATGGAGTCAAAAAGTTTAATCGTATTTTTAATAGCTTTTGACTTTAAGGAACATCATCAAGAATAAAGGTATTTTTTTCAACCTTAAGTTTTCTATCGTTTAGAAGTAATTGATGTCAAAAATAACGAAAATCTGTAATATAACCGCCTTAATAGCTCAAAAATACTCGAAAAGTTGCAACTGCAATTTTTAACTTTTTAAATTTAAAAGCCGAAAACATGTTTTCCTCGAAAACCGGAGACGTGTTAACACCCAACCTGACCTAGTCGCATTACGTAACCTATACCTGATAATGAACGGGAATATAAATCTCATTGGCAGCCGACACACTGACGAATATTGATGAGACGCCCCCGCGATACCGATGTACAGTCGGCACGAGAAGTTGGAGAGATTTCAGAGACGCAGTCGGTGGCGCAACAGGTAACGACTCGGTCCTCCTAACCAGAGGTCCCGGGTTCAACTGGTCTTGTGTTAGGGGTACGGGTCTCTTTCCAGTTAGACCATATTCCACACACGGGGGCTAAGTCCGGGTTGGCGGAGGTGGTAGTGCTAGTGACAAACCCCACTATCAAGTTTTCCAAGCGTCGGTGACTCAACCGGTAACGACTCGGTCCTCCTAACCAGAGATCCCGGGTTCAAATCCGGACGGCCAATATACCAATGAGTTTTTCGAAACTTACCTACATTTACTTACCGATTGCTTTAACGGTGAAGGAAAACATCGTGAGGAAACCTGCACATCTGATTCCAGATGTGTATGAAGGTCGCGTTGCACATGTCCGTAGGTGTAAATCTAAATGCTGTACACGTGACCGCGGGTGATGCTATGTGCAACACCGGGCAACCGCCGTCAATCCCTTGGATACCACGGTTAATTTTGACATACAATAAGAGAGACAGAGAGAGAGAGAGAGAGAAAAAGAGAGAGAGAAACACGCAGTAATGAATAAGCAGGTAAATTGACCAAAATCAACTCTTAAATACAAGATATAAAAAAAATGTGTAGGACCCGTTACCTGAGCCTGCAGCCTCGACGCGCACTCCATACCGCGTGTAAGCTCGCACGAGTAAAAAAATGAAATTGAAAGTGAATTAAAGGCAAGGGCAGGGTCCAAATAAGTGGAATAAAAGTTTTACCACCGGAAAACTGTTATAATTGTAACTGGATAAATAAACTGCAGTACAAAACACAGAGGCCTTTGTCCAGCAGTGACGTATTTTGGCTGATATGATGATGATGATGATGACGATAAAATACAGTGACAATAGGAAAATGAGAAGATCAAGAGGTGAGATCCGAAAAGGAATGCGAAGATAGGACTAAAATAAAAAAGGATGTCATAATAACAGGAAAATAAAATAAATTAAAGAAGATAACATAAAACAGATGTAAAACAAACCTAAAAGTATGAATTCTCATTCAAATCCATCAGCTTATATACCAGTTTTGTGTAGATAGTTCTTTTTTAGGGTTGCGTACCCAAAGGGTCGGATAAAAGGAAATAAAATAGCGTCGGTGGCGTAACGGCTAGGGCCGCCGCTTCCTGTCCGGGAGGTCGTGCTTCGAATCCTGCCACGTACCAATGTGATTTCGAATTTAGATTTCATATGTACGTTTATCCGACGCTCTTACAGTGAAGGGAAACATCGTGAGGAAATCGCAGATTGTGTGTGAAGTCGACCAACCCGCACTGGGCCCGCGTGGTCGACTAAGGCTCGATCGCCCTAATTCAGGGTAGGCTCGAGCCCCTCGGTGGGGACGTATATAAGCTGATATTATGACGATGACCCAAAGGGTAAAAACGGGACCCTATTACCACACTACACACACACCACAAATGACATTTCAAAAAAGGAATGACGGAACAAACAAAGTGGCGGCGAAATCCTATACGTTCGACAACCAAACTGTAACCAATCTGGGTGACAAGGGGGTAAGATCACAATCTAGAGAGCGGCAGGGAGTGTCCATAATATATGTTAGTAATAATATATATACTTTGACTAGAGTCTCCAGGAGATAGTTGAGCTGTCAAACCTATTTGATTATGAAAGTTTCAAAAGTTTACAAAATGTACCTGCTAAATTAGTAATTTACTCGGTTTTATATCAGCTCATATATACGTCCCCACCGAGGACACTCCCAGAAGTCGTCAGCAACCTGCGGGGGCTACTGGGCTTCCTGCAGGAGCTGGGCTGGCAATGATGCCGGTCAACCTCACAAAATGGGCGCATCGGACGCCTGGGCCACCGAGTGGCTCGAGCCTACCTTGAACTAGGGCGATCGGGCCTTAGTCGACCACGTGGGCCCAGTGCGGGTTGGTCAACTTCACACACAACCTTCGAGTTTCTTCCCAGGCGTGTGCAGGTTTCCTCACGATGTTTTCATTCACCGTAAGAGCGTCGGATAAACGTACATATGAAATCGAAATTCGAAATCACATTGGTACGTGCCAGGATTCGAACTACGACCTCCCGGTAGAGGTAGCGGCCCTTGCCATTACGCCACCGACGCTTAACAAATTTACTCGGTATTCATCTTAAAATCCATTATTGAGAACTAGCTTCTCCTCAAGATTTCTTCCGTGTAGGTTTCAATGACTGTACTTGAAGGTACTCGAATGAAGAATTCCGTTATTCCAGATCCCTCTGAAAGTATTAATATTTAGGTGATTAATTTTTTCCATTCACTCATTTGGACAAAGGCCTCCCCCAAAGATTTCCACGACGACCGGTCCTGCGCTGCCCGCATCCAGCGGCTTTGTCCACCGATTGCGCATTTTTGCTGATTCATGCCATATTTCAGCGAAATCGGTTTATAAGTTAAAGAGTGAAAGACTACCGAACAGACAGACAGACACACTTGGATTTGAAATATTTAAAAAATAAGAATCAGTCTGCCTGAAGATGATGTTCGAAACCGGTCGCTGACAAATTATAACCGCCTCCGTGGCGTAATGGTTAGTCCATTCGCTTCACACCAGGAGGTCGCGGGTTCTATTCCGGCGGGGTCAACTTGGTTTGGTTGGTGGTAGGGCATTTTCTAAGCCCGCCTGGCTAGCTACCACCATCTTATCTAAGTATTGCCGCCAAACATCAGTGTTAACAACATTGATATGTTCCGGCTTGAAGATAAGATAGCCAGTTCTCCACTGCATAGGGGAATCTTGGTAAGCCCGCTTCCATCTTCGCCATCATCGCTACTTACCATCAGGTGAGTGGTGAGATGATGCCAAGGGCTTACTAATTGTGGATAAAAAAAAGGAATAAGTGTAAATATATACCAAAATGAGTGTAGAATAAAAACAGTTACGACGCTTTTTTGCTGTCTCTCCCCACGTAGCTGGTGGCGCAGCGTTTTATGCCGCCGCGCGCCACGCCGCCCGCCGCCGGCGCCGGCGCCCGGCTGACACTGATTAGTCCTAACACAATATCCTTGGGCGTGACTTCAGTTTCTCGAGATCACTGGAAGGTCGCATCGATCAGGGCGATAATAAAGTTATTGGAGAACACTAATTGGCCCATTTTTTATCGGGTGGGCCACAATACTATGGTGCAGTAGCGACAAGCGTTAACAATCTGTAAATCTTCTTAGGCTGGGGCAAAGGCACGGCATGTATTGTATTGCATTGCATTATTTTGTATTGTATTTTATTGTATTGCATTGTATTGTATTTCATGGATCTTTTACACATACGGGGGAAGGCAGGGGGGGGAGGCGCACAGATTGGTGGAGGTTGTAGGGCTGTGTTAGGTAAAATAGAGCACATTTACTCATGAGACAGCATAAGCAAATCGATAAGTTCGTTAGTATTTTTATGAAAGTTGTTCCGTTTCATGTGTAGAAACACCCCCCCCCCCATCTTAAAAAAAAAGAATATTGCCATTTTGACGTGATAACGTCTTATAATTCGATGGAGCCGGCTGCACGCACGAAAAAATGCGTCGTTACCATGCGTCGTTACCTCGCTCTGAGGCGTTCCGAAAAATGCGTCGTTACCTCGCTCTGAGGAGTTCCGTGAGGCGTTCCGTTTAAGGCTTTTTTCTTATGATGTTGTCACGTTCAACTATCGTCAGTAAACCGACTTTACAGACAACCGTTTTTTTTCAAGGCAATTTCTACTTTAATTTATGTGCAGATTTTACAAGGTTTTATGAAGGTTCCAGAAGTTTTCCGATCATATCTTACTTGTGTACTTCTTTATTTCGAGTCGACGGCAAACTTAGATAGTCCCCTCCCAAAGCCCAGCCACGCGAATTGCCTTATCAGTGGCCTGCATCAAGTCCTCCCGCGTGCAAGCTCAGACTCTTCTGTACTTACGTTTGTTTGTTTGTGAACTCTTTATTGTACAACAAAATTTACAATTATAGATACAAAATAGCAGTATAATACACAAAATCGGACTTATCCCAAACAGGGACCTCTTCCAGCCACCCCTGTATATAATAATAATAATAAATAAATATTCTGGGACAAATCACACATGGTCATCTGGCCCCAAAGTAGGATTCCCTGTGTTATGGGTTACCAGAGACTGATATACATACTTATATACGTTTAAATACATACATATATATATATATATATAGATATTTAACACCCAGACACAGAGCAAACAAATCTGCTCATCACACAAATGCCCTGGGTGGGGATCGAACCCACAACCCTCGGATCAGTAGTCAAGGGCACTAACCACTGAGCCACCGAGTCAGTCAAAATATATATATATATATATATATATACCCTGTAATATATATATAGAACAAGTTGTTCAGTATGATGAGTACATGCCCATAGTACATAGTTAAGGGTCCTACTTCAATTTTGTTAACCCTGTAATACATACGTACATAAGTACATAGTCATATCAGCTCATATACGTCCCCACCGAGGGGCTCGAGCCTACCCTGAATTAGGGCGATCGGGCCTTAGTCGACCACGCGGGCCTAGTGCGGGTTGGTCGACTTCACACACAACCTCCGAGTTTTTTCGCAGGCGTGTGCAGGTTTCCTCACCATGTATTCCTTTACCGAAAGAGCGTCAGTTAAACGTACATATGAAATCGAAATTCGAAAAGACATTGGTACGTGGCAGGATTGAACCACGACTTCCCGGACAGGAGGTAGCTGCGCTTGCCGTTGCGCCACCGAAGACACTCTAACTTAAGTACATACATACATATCAAATCATAAATATTTATTTTAAATAGGTGCTTTCTTATTGTCTATTAGAAATATTATCATAATTAAGATTAAGTCTCAGGTAATGGTATTTGTTATAGAATCAAAACATACCCAGATATCTTAGTCATTTACATAATCCATTATTTTAGAATATCTTCTAGAGCATAAGCATTTTTTGACATGAGTATTAATTTATTCTCTAACAAAATAGTTAAATTTTCTGAAATTTTATTGTAGAATCTTTTACACTGCCCCAAAAATAACTTTTTAAGCTTACTCAGTCTCGAACAGATCTTTACGTTTTTTAAATTCAAATTATGCCTCTCACATTTATAGGAAATAATTGTAAATTCTTACGAATGTACATGATGTTTTCTTTCATGTATGAATTGACTACATAAATACATCATCACAATGTTAGGGCCGTGCTCTTGTCGGTGTAGCTTCCAGGTCTTTCCTCCCACACTATCTCCTTCATTTCTCTATACGTTTCCACCTTAACTTTCTTCTTAACTTGGTCTATATGAGCAATTCTAGTCTAGGTCTTCTTCTTCCGCGCTTTCCTTCGATATTTCATAATATGTTCTATTATGTTCTTTAAAAAATTCTCTTGTCTAAATCAGTGTCCTATTATCTTTCCGCTTCTGTTCTCAATGATCTCAATTATGTACCTCTTTAAGTTTACTCGTAATTTTAATACTTCTTCGTTCGTTACTCTTTCAGTCCAGCTTATTTTCTCCATCCTTCGCCAGCACCGCATTTCAAAAGCTTCCAGCATTTCTCTTTCTATTTGATTCATAGTCCACCGTATCGCAACCGTAAAGAGCTATGCTCCAAACATACATTTTTATGAATTTCTTCTTGACATTTTATGATATTTTAGAACGGAAAAATATGCTTTTTACATATACACATACACTCGAAAAACATTACCCTCCTAACTAACTAAGAAGTTAGTCGGGTAAAAAAAGATCAATGTTCACGAGGGCTTATTTTAGAAAATTATTCCAGCATTTCGACGCTCACCCAAACAATGAGTCAGTATTGTTAATTAGCCATGCACATTTTAATTGCCAAACAAAACAGTAAACAATGGACCAGTAATTTCTAATTGACTGAAAGCTGATTGCGTGAACCGCATTATGGCCAGTTAAATGTCCACAAAATATGCCCTAAGCGCGGGTTAAAACCGTTTTTACAAAAACCGGTTAGCCTTATTAACCGTTTTAAAGGTCTTCGCAAAAAGGTTTGTGAAAGGGGATCAGAAAGGGGAATGGACGGTTTTGTAAAATTAGTTTTAATAGATTCATTTACATACACACACACACAGACACGCACACACACAACACTCCTATTGCACATACAGTAAAACTTAAACTATTGATTTTATTTATTTATTAGTTTTACTATAAATATTGATTTAATAATTGTTTTAATTTGGTTTTAAATTGTTGTTTCAATTTTTGTGCTACATTGAACCGTTCATCATTACAGCTCATATGCGTCCCCACCGAGGGGCTCGAGCCTACCCTGAATCAGGGCGAACCGTTACTTGGTTCTTTTCGTGTCAATGATTTGGTGGTATGATCATTATTACCATATCCTGTAACACAGGGTTTTTCCCTTTTTAGGACGTAAAATCTTCACTCATTGTTTTTATTTTGTCAGCTATGTATTTTAATATTTTTTTATTATTATTTATTATTTATTTATTTCATCATCATCATCATATCAGCCACAAATCGTCCACTGCTGGACAAAGGCTTCCCCCAAGGATTTCCACGACGAGCGGTCCTGCGCTGCCCGCATTTATTTATTCATACCTAAATAAACAATATAGGTTTTTAAATGTTGACACAGAAAATTCCTTTTCCTTGTTGTCTGTGAACGTGAACGTCACAATGAAGTGGTGTACGCCCGCACCTTGCCACCCCGTACCAAACGAATGACCCGGTGGTCCAGTAGTCCGTGCTCCTGCCTGCTTTCGTGGGATTCCCCTCAGTCACACAGGATAATTTATTTATAATCAGATTATATATTAGCTAAGTTTTTAATCAATCATGATTTGCCATTAGTTGTTACTAGCTGTTTCCGGTGGTTTCACCCGCGTGGACAACGTTTCTATGACTTTTCGAGGGTGCGCAGTGCGCGAGCCGCAAGCGTTAATACAGGTCCTTATCTGTCTACCTACCAAATTTCAGCCAGATCCGTTCAGTAGTTTTTGCGTGAAGAAGTAACAAAAATACACACTCACAAACTTTCGCCTTTATAATATAAGTGTGATTCAATTTATGTTAGTGTTTATTTGATCGAAATAATAAAACTATTGATATTAATTCATTTAAAGGCATTTATCGACTTGCAATGGTGCTGGTGCCAGAGTACGATTGCAGTAGCGTAAAGAGGTAGAGTAAGACCAATTATGATTTGCCAAAGAATACTAATCAATTCGGCATGGTTACAGAAAATTGCGTTTTCCGACTGTTACAATTTAGGGATTTTCAAGGCAAGAGTGAATAGGAATTATTTAAGTTTGCACGTACTATTCTCGACTACATCGTCACTTTCCATTAGGTGAGATGTAGTCAAAGGCACTCAATAGTCTTTTTTTTAACCGGTCGTTGTTGGTGAAGGTCTATATTTATTCGGCTGATATGATAATGATGATGAAAGATATAAAGATAAGTTAAAACCTTATGAAAAAATTTAACCTTTATTAATATGATGCATCATTATTTTACCGCTTAACTTTTCGCAGGTCTCAAGTTCTGCAGGGTATATATAAAAACCGGTAAGTGTAAGTTAGACTCGGGCGAGACTCGAACCGAGGTTTCCGTACCACTACACTTCTGGATAAGGAACCTTAAAAATATGAACGAATACAACAATGATACCATTTATTTAAATATTTGTAATCAAAATATGACAGCTTCGAAGAGATCGTCAGTGGCGCAACGGCAAGGGCCGCTGCTCCTGTTCGGGAAGTCGTGGTTCGAGTCCTGCCGCGTACCAATGTATTTTCGAATTTCCATCTCATATGTACGTTTCCGTAAGTCATCACTGACAACACACACTGATCAAAGACCTTAGTCTTGAGACACTGCGGTATTTGGGACGTGAAGATATTGCGAATCTTTCCGAACGCTGCCCAGCCGAGTTGGATTCGTCGATTAATCTCTTTCTTGAAGTTGGACCTGCCTAGCTGGACTGTTTGTCCCAGGTATACATATTCGTCAACAACTTCCAGTGTAGAGTCTCCAACCTTTAGAGGGGTGGGTGCGACACGGACATTTAACATTACTTTCGTCTTGTCCATGTTCATTTTAAGGCCCACTTGTTGAGAGACTTTACTGAGGCCATCGAGCATTGTGCTTAGGTCTTCCATAGTCTCAGCCATGACCACTATATTGTCAGCGAATCGGAGTTGGGATATGTACTCGCCGTTGATATTGATGCCGAGTCCACCCCAGTCCCCGACATGGTCGCTTACTATGGGCCTCATAAGAAGGCTCAAGGTTACCCAAAGGGCAATGGAGCGTGCTATGCTCGGAGTTTCTCTGCGTGATCGAATCAGAAACGAGGAGATCCGCAGGAGAACTAAAGTAACCGACATAGCTCACAGAATCGCTAAACTGAAGTGGCAGTGGGCAGGGCACATAGCTCGTAGAACAGATAACCGATGGGGCAGTAAAGTTCTCGAGTGGCGACCGCGCACCGGAAAACGTAGCGTAAGCAGGCCTCCCACGCGGTGGACCGACGACCTGGTGAAGATCGCGGGAAGCCGATGGATGCAGGCAGCGCAGGACCGGTCGACGTGGAAATCCTTTGGAGAGGCCTTTGTCCAGCAGTGGACGATTTGTGGCTGATATGATGATGATGTAAGTTTATCCGACGCTCTTACGGTGAAGGAAAACATCGTGAGGAAACCTGCACACATCTGCGAAGAAACTCGAAGGTTGTGTGTGAAGTTGACCTACCCGCACTGGACTCGCGTGGTCGACTAAGGCCCGATCGCCCTAATTCAGGGTAGGCTCGAGCCCCTTGGTAGGGACGTATATATGAGCTGATGTGATGAATCAAAAGATATCAACGAGAGCGACAGAAAAAAATGTTTATTTTTTATTCAGTCCGAGAGCCTACTCTGGCAAACAAATCAGTTGTCTGCGCTTGCGCCCACTGGGCCGAGCGTGCCGGTGCGGTTGTGGGTTCGTTTCCCAGCCAGGGTAAACATTTGTGCGACTAATAGGTTTCTTTGCTCCGTGTATGGATGTTGACTAGGTTGTTATATACGATTATGTATGTACATAATACAACGCATATAATACAAGTATGTACGTACTTCGTACACCAGTTTCTGTTATCCACACTACAGGCACAGATGAGATATTAATTACTTCGTTGGTACTGGGAATCCTGATTAAGATTGTATGATTGCCCGTGTATGATTTGTATCTAAAAATAGACAAAAAATATTAAACCGGTTGTTTAAAATTTTATTTGAGCTTGCGTGTTACATTCTCGGCTTAGCACTTATCATCAGGTGAGTGGAAACCAAACGGCCTCCCTGGCGTAATTGTTAAGTTCATTAGCTTTACTTCAGGAGGTCGCGGGTCCGATTCCTGGCGGAGTCTAATTTTCTATGAATCGGTTTGGTTGGTGGAAGGGCATTTTCTAAGCCTGCCTGGCTAGCTATCATCTAATTCTTGCCGCCAAGAATGAATGTTAACAGCATTTATGTGTTTCGGCTTGAAGATAAGATAGCCAGTCTCCATTGCGTTGGGAAACTTAGTAAGATTGCTTCCATCTTTGGCATCATCGACACTTTTTTTTTTCGAAAGGACAAGCATGTTGTTGGCCGTGGGGACCATTACAACTTCCCCGGGCAGGGGAGGCGAGTGCGGAGGGCACTCAACCTAGATAACATCATCGTCACTCACCACCAGGTGACAAGGGCATACCAATTGTGAATAAAAAAAACCGCACACAAAATTTTACAAAAAAAATTTAAAGGGTTACTAATTTTAAGATAGCGTAATATTCATTTACATATTAAATGGACTGTAAATGACACCGGTCTGGAAATGTACCGGTCACAAAATGTTACCTGCCGGTTTCAGGTCTAAAAAAATAGCAACGTTGTATTGTGGAATTGGGTATGCTAAATTTTTTATAAGCCATGAAAATAAAAAAACCATTTCGAGATATTTTTATTTAAAGCCATATTTTTTCATTTTCCACTCGAAAAAGTAAAAGATTGCGTAAAAAAATCGGAAAAGGACAATAACCTTCATTTGACCCCTATGACGTCACGAGTTTACAATAAAACCTTATTTCACCACTGAACGGAACGTGCACTCTTACTTGTCATATCAATTACGGACCTTGCATTTGAGGACGAGCTTTCGTCGAGCACTGAAAAAGGCACTATTTATTTATCATCCACCAAAAACTACGTTTGAAACAATCAAATATTATTAGAACGTCATTCAAATTAAATACTTAAATGGGTAAGATATTCATTAGAGGTCCAATTTTTATTGTGGTTCTAAAAAACATTTAAACTCTGAAGGCCTTGTCCATACATAGATTATGATGTTTGATGACAAGTAAATTTTGACTTTGACGTTTCGTTGTTGGCTTTGTGATAGTTTCGTTTCGGAAAAGGCAAAGGTTACTAAGACCATACAGCCAGGTCTGACGTATTTAGGCTTCCTTAGCTGTTGGATTTGTAATGCTAGTGCCGGTGCAATGAAAAAACAACAAAATAAAACTACGAATGCGTCTACCACAAATCCCGCCAAAAAACCTTTGGGAATGATTGACTTGAGTGACTTGACAGTTGACGTCAAGGCCTATTCATTTCATCGTCATAGAAATAGGGCTGTTCGTTTCATAGTAATGTGAACCGATGACGTCATCAAGGTTTCAAAATTTAAAAAAATATTTAAAAATATCTAGAGGCTTAAAAAATGAAATATTCAAATTAGTTTTTCAAAATGGTCTAAACCATCAGAAAAAAAATTAAAAAAAATACATTTTTTTTTTAGCATACCCTAATTTGTTGGATCGGAATTGTGTTGGTACCTAATTAATTAAATTATGTTACAATTTGACGTGCAATGCATGTGGTGTTCACGTGTTTGTATTAAATTATGTTGTTTTGTTATGTGAAATGCTACGTTTTAGTATTGAGATACATTTCAGCCGATTCAGATTGACAGCCCTGTGGTAAGGCACTGGGTAACTAACTGTCCATCTTGCCCCAAATCATACACCTTGAATACTTTTACTTGCTTCTGTGTTACCTTTAATTTGTGTGTTTTTAACACGATTATATTAGCTCGATCTGTATGTATGTTTGTAACCGACTCCTTTGCATTTGATTTTGACCCACTTTAAACTGACAGATTTTATTCAAACTTTATACATTTATCAAGAATCAGTGACAATACAATAATTTCGTAAGTTTATCTCATTATACTGAACTAAAAACTGAAAAATAAATGTAGTTTGAAAAAGCTAAAAAAACAAGCTTTTAATCACATCAAACTAAAAAGTGAAAAATAATTCTTAAAATAAGCTGAAAACAATCATGAACGAAAAATACTAGTATTATCATGAAAAGCGTGGGTTGCTCGTTAAACACTTTTTAGTTTAATGTGATTAAAAGCGTGTTTTTTTAGTTTTTTAAAATTATATTTATTTACTAACCCATTTACCTCTATGAATTATACTTATGATTTGAAATAAAAATTATTCTATTCTATAGGTTTTTTGAGAACTGCTTTTTTTAGTATGATAAGTAGAAGTCTTACCGGATCCTACATCAATTTTGTATTATATCAGGCTGTAATTAAATATTCGCTGGTAGGTGACGTATTAAGGCGATAATATAACAGATTTTCCTTATTTTTGACGTCAATTACTCCTAAACGATAGAAAACTCAATGTTGAAAAAAATACCCTTATTGTCAATGATGTTTCTTAATGTCAAAAGCTATTAGAATCACAATTGGGCAGTTTTGGCTCGATAGAAATCCCAAAGATAGGTCTACACCGTTACTTTCAACTCTAGTTATGACTAATATTTTGAAAAAAAAAATATACAACAATATTTGTTATAATACGAAGTGAGAAATGTTATTATTTTTTATACTTTCAATGTAGTTTTTGACTGAAACGAAAAACTATTGAAAAAGTGTGGTTATTTTCTTTACTCTTTACACGTAAATGAAAAAACAGAGACAACTGCTCTAATCAATACATCGCCTTCAAAACAAACTTGTAACGGAAAATTCATAAAAATTCCACACAACCACTCTTAACATGTCTTTGCTCCCTCTCTTTCATATTATCAACCGATCATCGCCCGTCACTAACTTTTTCAACGCAAAAACAACCGTCAGAACGTGACTTCCGACAGAGGCGACACAAAGACACTTGGGCGACACTCGACCGTTCCCGATAGAACGTATTCAGGGTTACAACGTGACCCCCCACTAAGACCCTGGTATCCTTTCAAATGTTATAAATGTGAAAATGTGTTTGTTTGTTTTTTACCTTTTCACGCTTCAACGCCTTGAACTATCCTGATGAAATTTGGCACGCAAGTAGCCTGTGTCACGAGAAAGGACATAGGCTATTCTTTATCCCATGAAAATAGCATATTCCGATGCAGATCCTGAGGGAACTGGAAAACATAATTTTTTTTTGCTAATTCTTTTACATTGCAATGGATTGTTGTGATTTTTTGAACAGAGACGGTTGAGGAGTGACATCGACTGCTAAACACAATGGCCCGATCTGAGATAGGGATCTGGAGAAAACCGCTAACGGCTCGCGCACCACTCACCCTCAAAGACTGTCATAAAAACAATGTCCACGCGGGCGAAGCCGCGGGCAAAAACTATTACATGTATAAAAATAAGTTATAAAGTTCAGCAAGTTGACAGATTATTAAAAATTTAATTAATTTAATGACAAAAATTTACAGTATGATGAAACCAAAAAATACGAATTTTAAACAAGTTTTAACTGCCTCCGTGGCGTAATGGCTAATTCATTCGCTTCAGACCAGGCGTTTTCGGGTTTGATTTCCGGTGAAGTCTAACTTTGTAACACTCGATCGGTTGGTGTTAGTGCATTTTCTGGGTCCGCTTGGCTAGCTACCGCCATTTTAGCTATTATGTCTTACCGCTAAACATGAATGTTAGCAGCATATATGTTGCGATATAAACCTGAGCAGTTAAACAGGCGTGCGACTTTGACTCTTTGGTTGGACCATCCAGAGTTCAGATTAGCGGAGATCCAAACGTTTATATATATTTCATCGTCATGATTATATCAGCTCATATACGTCCCCACACCATTTAATTAATCTTATTATTTTTTGTTTACAATTGTCCTGATTTTCTCGTACTTCTCGTTTCCCTACCATCTGATTGTACTGTAAGCTCTCTACATACACCCCAGGACGCTAAAAACTTTTTACTAAGCTGTTTCGTCCATTTTGATACTGCATCTACGGAACGAAATATAAAACGTACCTACATTATCAAGACGTCCCCTATCTCTTGATCCCCAATTCTACAATACTAGTTTATTTACTGGCCTGTGTTCAAGTATTATTGTCACATTCGTTTCGACAATGTAAACAAACGTCGCTGTTTTGACAGCTGATAAAAAAATATTAAAAATATTATGATACACCAAAAACAAACTTAATACCTAACGCACAATAAGTATCCCTGGTCCCCGCACTAGGATTCCCTGTGTTGTGAGTAACCAGTCTCTTCCCTAATATAAGATTTACAAAGAAAGTTACAATGCTTTTAATCTTATCTATAAAATAATAATAAAATGTGAATAGATATATAATTATATATAGATTTATAAGAAAGCGTCGGTGGCGTAACGCCTAGGGCCGCCGTCTCCTGTCCGGGAGGTCGTGGTTCGAATCCTGCCACGTACCAATTGATTTCAAATTTATATTTCATATGTACGTTTATCCCTCGGTGGGGAGGTATATGAGCCGATATAATGTGATATATTATTAGTTAGTGTTTAGTCTACGTGATATTGAGGCACGACATAATTTAATAACGAAAAGGCTTGCTGTCGCTGCTTTAAAACTCGCGTAAAGGCACTAGGCAGATATTAAACAGACTCGGTGACAACGAAGTAGCCCTAGACTCTTTTCTGTGGCGACAACAGATATTACGACTGGAACAATCACTAATCTACGCTTCAGGAACAAAGCAAATAAAATTTCATTCAGAACAATATTAAAGAACCTTATTGTAAAGGTTTTTCTCCCTGAGTCTTCTATTGCTTCGGTGTGTTAGTATTTTTTTAAATTTGATTTAAGTGCGTTTCACTAATCTCACATGATGGAATAGTTGATACTTTTGATTGGAGGTTTTTGGTGTTGTAACATTATATCACTCATTTTGGTATATATTTACACTCGTTTCACATAAATTAAATAAAACTACACAAAAAGATCTGTTCGAAACCTGCCTGAAGATGGTGTGTGAAACCGGTCGCTGACAAATTATAACGTGTAGTTTTATTCTATTTCTGTGAAATTAGTGTAAATATATACCAAAATGAGTCACATGACGGAAATTGACGATGTACACGATGGTGTACGATGCTATTTGGTTTTTCAGAGGGGGGGTCATACTCACCTTTAGTTACTGAATAACTCCCTGTCCTTATTCCGTGCGGGCCAAAGTACACTGTGCTATTAAGTGGTCCCCGGTTTTTGTGCCATCCCAGAGACGCGGTCGTCAGAAAACTTGTGCCGAAGAAAAAGTTGCGCAGTTTCGTTAGAATGACACTTAGCTGCTGTTTTGGGGGCAATAGTATTGTCACAGTATATATATTAGTACTGTATTGCTGTGTGTATGTTGCCTTTATAAGTAAAGAGGAACCCACGGCGAAAATTAGTCTTTTCATTCATACAAACGTCGAAAAAGATTTTGACCAATTTTTCAACCGACTTCTAGAAAGAGGAGGTTCTCAGTTCGACAGTATGTTTTTTTTGTATGTTTCATCATCATCATATCAGCCGAAAAACGTCCACCTCTGGACAAAGGCCTCACCCAAGGATTTACACGACGACCGGTCCTGCGCTGCCCACATCCAACGGCTTCCCGCGATCTTCACCAGGTTGTCGGTCCACCGCGTCGGAGGCCTGCCTACGCTACATTTACCGGTGCGCGGTCGTCACTCGAGAACTTTACTGCCCCAACGGCCATCTGTTCTAGGAGCTATGTGCTCTGCCCACTGCCACTTCAGTTTGGCGATTCTGTAAGCTATGTCGGTTACTTTGGTTCTCCTGCGGATCTCCTCTTTGTATGTTTGTTACACGATATGTTTTTGTTATCCACAACTGATAAGCCCTTGGCATCATCTCACCTGACGGTAAGTGACGATGATACCGAATATGGAAGCGGGCTTACCAGTCGGTTAACTCATACAGAACAATTTTAAACCGACTTCCAAAAAGGAGGAGGTTCTCAATTCGACTGTATGTTTGTTACGCGATATCTTCGCAGATTGTGAACTGATTTTCATGATTCTTTTTTTGTTCAATAGGACATGCTATTGAGTTGGTCCCGTATACTTTTTTTATAAAATCAGTGTATTTTTTTAGAAAATTAACAAAAACAAAAATTTAAACAAAATGCAAAAAAATACACAAAAAAAAAACAATAAATGAAACAATTATGCAAAATTGTACTAAGTTGTTGCGATGGAAATCGGTTTTTTTTACGTGTTTAGCGTTTCCAATTACGATAGAAGTAAAGCTAGGTTTACAGATCTCGTCTTTTTCTTTTTTTTATTAAAAAATAATCAAGTAATGGCCGAAACCAGTTTTGTATGAAAACACGTAAACGACAATAAAATTGAACGTATTACCTTTATTGATTAAACAAAAAGCTACAAATTTAGCTTTTGTTCTAACTGACAACCTGTCAAATATTAGTCCAAATCGGTTAACATTTAAGAGGTGAAAATCGCTAACGCCGTTTGTATGAAAAGTCGCAGTTTTACACTCCTCCTCTGTGGTAGGTATGATGTACCAAAAGTAGAAAAACACGACAGATATACAGGTGTTACAAAATTAAGGCATCGGTGGCGTAACCGCATCGGTTGCGTAACGGCTAGGGCCTCCGCCTCCTGTCCGGGAGGTCGTGGTTTGTATCCTGCCACGTACCAATGTGATTTCGAATTTATTTCATATGTTAGTTTATCCGACGCTCTTACGCCGAAGGAAACCATCGTGAGGAACCCTGCACACGCCTGCAGAGGAACTCGCAGGTTGTGTGTGAAGTTGACCAACCCGCACTGGGCCCGCGTGGTCGACTAAGGCCCGATCGCCCTAATTCAGGGTAGACTCGAGCCCCTCGGTGGGGACGTATATAAGCTGATATGATGACAAAATTAATGTAGGACTCTTTATCTGAGGCACGCTTGAAACTGAACAACTTTCCCCAAGAGACAATAGTAATTTCGCAAAAAAAAAAATTGGATTATTCATACAAATCGATCAGATTGTAGATACCTTTTTTTTATTCACCATTGGTAAACTCTTGACAATATCTCACCTGGTGGTAAGTGACGATGTTGTCGAAGATGGAAGCGGGCTTACCAAGATTCCCCAACGCAATGGGGAACTGGCTATCTTATCTTCATGCCGGAACACACCAATGATATCAACATTGATATTTTTTGCGTCAAGACTTAGATAAGATGGTGGTAGCTAGCCAGGCGGGCTTAGAAAATGCCCTACCACTAACCAAACCGAGTCTTACAATTGACCCCGTCGGGAATCGAACCCGCGACCTCCTGTGTAAAGCCAGTGAACTTTGCCTCTGAGCTACGGAGGCGGTTAATTAACCTCTTTACCAATTTGGTATAGAGGGTAATTTTTTTTTAGAATTGGCCATGGGGTCTTTGGGCAAAGTATTAACCTCGGTCAACAGTTCGTAGAGCGATTTTGATGCAAGCTGCATCTAAGGACTCCGTGGCGTGATAGTAAAGTCCATCAGCTTCACAACAGAAGGTCGCGGGTCCAATTCCTGGCGGATTCTAACTTTGTTTGTAAGACTCGTTTTGGTTGGTGAAAGGGCATTTTCAAAGCCCGCCTGGCTAGCCACCACCATCTTATCTAGGTCTTGCAGGTTTAACATTGATGGGTTCCGGCTTGAAGATAAGATAGCCAGTTCCCCATTGCGTAAGGAAATCTTGGTAAACCCGCTTCCATCTTAGGCATCATCGTTACTTACCACCAGGTGAGATAATGCCAAGGGCTTACCAATTGTGAATAAAAAAAATGGAAGAGGTTGTCAGAAAATACTCGAATCACACGTCATGTTGACTAGTTTAGCGAAAGTTTATTAATTTTAAAGCGGCAAGTGGTTATCGTTGGGGCAGCAAAATTCTCGAGTGGCGACCACGTACTGGAAAACGTAGCGTAGGCAGGCCTCCCACGCGGTGGACTGACGACGCGGTGAAGATCGCGGGAAGCCGCTGGATGCGGGTAGCGCAGAACCGGTCGCCGTGGAAATCCTTGGGGAAGGCCTATGTCCAGAAGTGGACGTCCTACGGCTGGTATGATGAGGCGCTACTCATTAAACTGACCAACTATCCTCAATGAAGCTCAGTAATCAGAAACAGATTGAACAAATATGTTTCCCGGATTGTCCACAAGGACAATTATTGTACGTAGATATGGGTTTGATTAACGATTAACCACAGAGCAGAGTTACACGAATTCGTCCGTACACTTCTGTTTTTCTGTAACAGCCAATCTCCGAAAGATTATTAAAAGTTTCTTTATACAAGGCGATGTAAGTACAGGGTTATGAAGGGAAATATCTCAGCTATAGATAAGCAAATTCGCTTATTGTCTTTGAACTGTATTTCAGATTGAACAAAAATATGCGTCTAAAATAAATATATCAATTTGAATTCATATAGCTATATGATTTAAGAAACCACTATAGAACTGGGTGGTCCACTATAGAACAGCGTCGATGGCGTAATGGCAAGGGCCGCTACCTCCGTCCGGGAGGTCGTGGTTCGTTCCTGCCATGTACCAATGTGTTTTCGAATTTCGATTTCATATGTACGTTTATCCAACGCTCTTATACGGTGAAGGAAAACATCGTGAGGAAACCTACATACGCCTGCAAAGAAACGCACTGGGCCCGCGTGGTCGACTAAGGCCCGATCGCCCTAATGCAGGGTAGGCTTGAGCCCCTCGGTGGGGACGTATATGTGCTGATGTAAGTGAGTGAGTGAGTGAGATACGTCTAAAATAAATATTTCAATTTGAATTCATATAGCTATGATTTAAGAAACCACTATAGAACTTGGTACCCATTTAGATTTCTGCACATTTTTTGCGTCTTACTTGGCCCTTTCACATTTATGTTTTAATTACAAAACTGAATCAGCTGATCAGTTCATGTACAAAACACAATCATGCCTATTTTCTAGACTAAATCTTTAAATATATGTAGATACTCGTATGTAGCTATGTAAAGTATAAATTTAGATATTAATCATTTATTTTCATTCATAATATTTTATTTAATAAAAATGTTAGTGTATTTATTATGTGTCTATGTCTATGTATCTAAGTAGTTGCAAAATATCTGTTTAGTTTAAATTTCTTTTTAAATCGTGTGTGTACTAACGCGATTTTTGATGTGTAACATCTTTGATCTCGCTTTCCTGCAATTTGTGGGAGTGATTTCGTGAAATGGGACGGAAATGTGTAACATGGGACGGAAATGTGTAACAGGAAGTCGAAAACCGACCAAGTGCAAGTCGGACTCGCGCACTAAGAGTTCCGCTCGCTTTCCTGCAATTTGTGGGAGTGATTTCGTGAAATGGGACGGAAATGTGTAACAGGAAATGCGAACGTTTTTTAATTCTCGAAAACTAAGGTTGTCATAGCCATGCCGCCTAGTTTGAAGTATTTTGTCACATGTTACACATCATATGCGAGTACTGTAGGTCTCGCTCGTTTTTTTTTGCTCATTATCTAAGTCCTTTCAGTAATGAAAGGTTAAATGGAAGAGATCCCTATTTAAAATATGTCCGCATTTGTACATGTTATTGCAATTCTTTACCTACAACTGTATAATCTGTTGTACAATAAATAGTTAACAAACTACAAATTATATTTTTCATTATTAGTCAAAACGATCTTCAGACAATCTACTAAATCTCTCGAGTCGTGTCGTGTCTTATAAACGTCCCCAAGTAATCTCAGATTGATCGGCAATCTGTTCAGAAAATGTTTTTCATCGGCCATTAATTAGGACACGTCCAGATTGGTGATTTTTGAGCGAAACTTGTTTTGCTAACGCTTCCTTACTTATTTGCGTCTCGGCAAAAAAGGAAATTGATTAGCTAAGTAGGTATCGTCGCTTAATTCTAAACTATAGCTGTTCCGGTGAACTTGGTTCCACCTTACACTACAAGACACTACACTACCCTACCCTGCATACACTATACTACCCTACCCTACCCTATCCTACACTACACTTCTCTACCCTACCCTATCCTACCCTACCCTAACTACACTACACCTACACTACACCACACTACACTACACTACCCTACCCTACCACCAATTATTTTTTAACTTATATTTTTTTCATTGATGAATATCATATTTTAATAACTTTTATCCTATTTATTTATTTATCAAAAATACATGGCCTACTATTCCCGACGAAGACAAATGCAAAAACACAAAAATCATAAAAATTGGTCTAGCCGTTCTTGAGTTATAAATAGTGTAACTAACACGACTTTCTTATATATATATATATATATATATATATATATATATATATATATATATATATATATATATAATATTGAGAGTTTTATGTTTTAAATTGGTAAACCAAAAAAAAAGTTTCAATTCGTTTATAGTTCGAACGCTGAATTACTTTGATAAATGCCACTTCGTCGAAGGGGCAGCCCTGATTTCAAAGGTCCGCGGCGCGGCGGACGGCGCGATTGAACGCAAGGTAGCCCCTTTGACGAAATTTTGACGCGAGCCTTCAAAGGTGCAAGTAAATCATCAAATGAATTTTACCGTAAGATTGCACTTGAAATGGACCAACATTTGTGGGTTGGCAATACAGGTACCAACATAGTTATTAACCGCCTTCGTGGCGTAATGGTAAGTCCATTCGCTTCACACCAGGAGGTCGTGAGTTCGATTCCCGGCGGGGTCAACTTGTAAGACTCGGTTTGGTTGGTGGTAGGGCATTTTATAAGCCCGCCTGGCCAGCTACCAACATCTTATCTAAGTCTTGCCGCCAAACATCCGTGTTAACAACATTGATGTGTTCCGGCTTGAAGATAAGATAGCCAGTTCTCCATTGGGGAATCTTGGTAAGCCCGCTTCCATATTCGGCATCATCGTCACTTACCATCAGGTGAGATGATGCCAAGGGCTTACAAATAGTGATTAAAAAAAATCTGCTGATGTAGAAAATATGTTTTTTAATTAGAATATCCTACAAATTACAACACTGCTGCTCTCAAAATGGTCCTTCGAGTCGGATTTGAACCAGAGACCCAGGGAACTGCGGTCCTAGATAGCCATATACATAATCGTGTTGCAAGCCAATACTCGTAGGTTGTATTTGTATTCTACATTATAAACGCGAAAGTTTGTAAGAATGTATGGATGTATGTTTGTTACTCTTTCACGCAAAAACTACAGAACGGATAGATAGATAGATAGATAACACGTTTATTTGTGGCTGAAATTTGGTAGGTAGATAGATTAGGACCTGGATTAACATATAGGCTATTCTATTCCACGCTCGCGAGCACTGCCCACCCTCGAAAAATCATAGAAACGTTGTCCACGCGGGTGAAGCCGCGGGAAACAGCTAGTTTATTCTATATTAATATTCTTATATGATGAAATTTCCTGAGCGTCAGTAAAGCAATGGCTAGGGCCGCTACCTCCCTTCGGGGAGGTCGTGGTACGATTCCTACCACGTGCCAATGTGTTTTTGAATTTCTATTTAATTTGACGTACGTTTATCGGACGCTCTTAAACCTAAACACACCTGCGAAGAAACTCGAAGGTTGAGTGCGAGGTCGACCAACCCGCACTGGGCCCGCGTGGTCGACTAAGGCCCAACTGCCCTTATTCAGGGTAGGCTCGAGCCCTCGGTGCGAACGTATATGAGCTGATATGATTAAACATAACATTTCTTATAGGTGCCCGACTAGACTATCGCCACCTTGTCTTTAGTTAAAACAACATCCACGACGACCGGTCCTGCGCTGCCCGCATCCAGCGGCTTCCCGCGACCTTTACCAGGTGATAGGTCCACCAAGTGGGAGGCCTGCCTCTTTAGTGAATCAGACCCTTCATTTGATTGACTATTATTTACTAGTATTTTCGACCAACTTGCGACGACGATCAACTTTTGTGACAAATCTAGTAACATTGGGTGTTATGAGTCTGGGAGCGTTATGAGTTTGAAAGTTCTCTATTTTAGCTATGTATTTTATTATATTTGGGAAGTTAGCAGCCTCATTCACAAAATACTAGTTATTGCTTTAAACTTAGCGGTACCCCGACGCGACATTATAGCGCCATTTTAATGAGCAAACCCTATCGTGCCATCCATCGATTTCGATAATTAAAATATATATAGGTATTTCTGAAATGAATTTGATGGCTCAACGAAAGGTATTATTTTTTACTTTTTAAATGTCCGCTTTACTTTTTGCGGGGGGGGGGGGGGGGGGGGGGTAAAATTTTTAAATTATTTTCAAAATAATTAATGACAAGTACAGTTATATCTAAAAGGATATACATTTGTCTATAAAACATTCATCAAAATTATGTTCGGTTGTTTTGTTTTTAAACCAAAATGTTTGGAAGTTATGTAAGAGATGCTAAATTATTTAGGCGCGCGTTGAAATATATTTTAACAACATCAGCTCACCGTGTTGCCACCATTGCATTGTATGCAGAATCAAATACTGATCATAACGAGTCCAAACACGACATATCTGCTATTATTTTTTTAAGAGTGTACTAGTGTGCTGGATATCCTGGCCGCAGCATCAGCTCACCGTGTTGCCACCATTGCATTGTATGCAGAATCAAATACTGATCAAAACGAGTCCAAACACGACATATCTGCTATTATTTTTTCAAGGATGTGCTAGTGTTCTGGATATCCTGGCCGCAGCATCAGCTCACCGTGTTGCCACCATTGCATTGTATGCAGAATCAAATACTGAACAAAACGAGTCCAAACACGACATATCTGCTATTATTTTTTAAGAGTGTGCTAGTGTTCTGGATATCCTGGCTGCAGAATCAGACCAAGAGTTCCATAATCCTGCATAGTTATTAAGCATACATGAGTTTTTCAAGTTTTAGGTCACATGTATGTTTGAAAGTAAAGTAAATACACATTAAGAGTCTAAGAACCCTACCGCAGCTAACAAAAGAGCTGATGACCTTGAAACGGCTGAACCGATTTTGATAAAACGTATCTAAGAACCATCGCCAAAAAACCTGCTTGTAAATAAAAAAAAACGCATCCAAATCGGTTTACCCGTTTGAGAGCTACGGTGCCACAGACAGACACACAGACACACAGACACACAGACACACACACACACACATAGCGGTCAAACTTATAACACCCCTCTTTTTTGCGTCGGGGGTTAAAAAACATAATAATATGGTCGAATTGAGAATCTCTTTCTTTTTAGAAGTTCGCTACTAAATAACCGAAATAACCGACCGCCACTAAATTCTTGAACGGCTGATGCCTGCCTGTCTAGTCTTGTAGATAAATCACAACGCAACCAAACATAGCATTACATACTCAAACGAAGTACCCATAACAAGCCATAATACTGCCCACAATCATGCTAGCACAAGCCAATTTAGCCACTAACACAAGTGCCCTAAGGTTGAGTGAACAGTGTAGACAAACATGGATCTTGTAATAAATTTCTTACTAAACAGCACATTCTGTACAGCCTGGTTTGGTGATTAGGTAGGATGTAGATTGGATAAGTCTATGAGATAGAGTAAGAATTGATGTTTTATGCCTACGTGTAAGAAAATAAGCAGTTGACATCCATTTCTTTGTACAACATAACACGAAATAATTAATCTAAATCTAACAAAGCGTTGTCTGAAAGAGATCGCTTTTAGCGATAAGACTGTCTTTGTACACTTAAGTCTGATTAAACCATTTTGTGATAATTCCTTGTGTGCAATAAAGAATTTATACATACATACATACAAAACTGTGATCGTATAGTAGCATTTTTTGCCAGTCTATCCTTTTTAGTTGTGCTATAGCGAATGATTTCTGCGGGCGTGATTTTCAGAGTGTAAAACAATTCTATGATATTAGTAGAAACATAATTTTACACACATTTAGGTATGTAGGTTGCTTACTTGGTTTTTGCGAGGTCGGTCCAATAATAAATCCACACGTACAGTCTTGATTTTGGTTTTATTTCTCGACACAAACAACAGAAGGTGAGAAGGAAAACGTATCACTATATAAGCACAAGTATATTATAAAATTATGTAGTGTATGTTTTATTTATTTCCATGTAATTATATAACATAATGTGGTATTATTATATTATGCCGCACATTGTATAATATCACATCACTAGATATTTCTATACAACTTATAACATATTTTCACACCAATGAAATTATTACAAACAATTATCATTTTCAATAAATAAAGTACACAAATGACAAAATATCCCACGAACTAACTGACTTACTAAACAGAACTCATTCCATTCACATTCACTCACACTGCATTTGTAAAAAAATATACAACGAGCTAGAAGATTCATACAAACTGATTGTTCTTAGATTTGGTCGTATAATACTGGGCCCCATTCGCATCGCGTTGGGCTCTGACGCCGCGGCCACAGAACGCACAGTACGTTACCGCAGCCGCGTAATCGCGCACAAACGAAGTGACTTTGTAAAAGCAGCGCGGTGGCATGAAAAATATTTAATCGAATTTTCAATATATTTTCAAAAGGTGAGCTAACGTATTTTATTTATATACGTACAATTAAAGAGTGGGACTATAAATAGTATTGTTTCCAAAGATTTGGTAGTTCCTGTGACACATTTGGATCTGAGTAGAGGAAGCGTTTTATTTATAAGTCTTGAATACTACACCGGAAACAATACCCGAATGCAGATCGTTCGTAACTCTGAATAGCGGAATGGGTTAAAGTAATTTTCTGTGAATTGATGCTAGTAAACCCTCCCACTGCTCAGAAGTAATAAAGTTCTGAATACCTACTGGAAAGATTTCTATAAATACAGCGAGGTTGCAGTTTCCATTCGAGTAAATAAAAACAAACGCAAAATGACAGTGGTATACAATAAAGAGTTATATGAGTTTGAGTTTGAAAGTGGTGGTCCCCGTCCGGTGCGGGGCAGCACTAACATCGTCCTCAGAATTGTTGCGGACAGGTTGAACTATGATATTGTTGATTTCTTCCTGTTGTTCACAATATAATATGAGTCTTTGTTACTTGTTAACACGTATGACTTGTGATTTCTCAGCAGTAATTTCGTAAGTGCCGTGAAACTGCTGATAGTGCTAAAAGTGTTCGTGTATATTTTGTACAATGAAACATTGTTTTTTTCGCTCGATCGCCAAAGCGACGAGACGCCATAGTAATAAACCCAAGTTTTAGGCACATATTATGTAACCATTTTTCACTATTAAAGCTCACAAAAGGACTAAATCGCCTTTTTTAAAAACACCTACCCGACGGCTATTTACGTAATTTACTTGAAAATAATGATAATAAAAATCCTGATGTTATTGAAATCGTAATATTTAAAAGGAAAAAAAGTGACATCGAATGGTTTTTCTTGAAAGATTTCGTCAATTATTTCATGTATATTGCATCAGAGGCAAGTAGATAACCGAAGGAATATCCCAAATCAAGTCATTCACGCCGTCTATTTAGAATGCTATTATGTAGGTAGGTATACGATAGTAGTATATTATTGCCGGTTCTAACTCACTTTTGTAGGTATTTTATTTGCGGTTGTAATTAGTGATGTGTCGTACAAAATGTATGGGGTAATGATTTTACCAACCGCAAAACAAGCGACGTTAACGTGGTCGAGGTTCCGAATCGTGGCCGCGTTGGTGATCGCTTAACCTGAATGATGAACGGCGGCGTGCGGTGAGTGGTGCGATGGTGTCGTCAAGGTCGTGGGGCGCGGCTCGGCTCGGCTCGTGTTACGGGGTCAGGGGCCCGAAGGGGGCGGGGCGTATGTACTGATTTGTTTAGAATGGTTGTGGGTGGAGCAGTTATAGTGATTATATCTAAGATGGAGGCGATTTAATTAAGTAAGGTGTATTTTTTTAGTCTCAAGTTGAAGTCTAAACAGTGAATACATATGTACTGTTAATAAGTAAAAAAAATATGAAGAAAGTAAAAGATTGTTCGTGTTATATTATTGGTGGTGGTGGTAATAATACTGTTTTGGATAACTATACTCCAGCGTATCCGATGTATGATTCCCATCAGATTCGTTTGCTGAGCTCAATTGACTGGCAAGGATCACGTAAAAGTGTTCGACTTTCAAGGGAGATTGCTGAAGCTGGTTTTTTCTACTGTGGCAATGGGGTGAACAGTAGGATGATGTGTTTCTCCTGTGGAATTGGAGTGGATCGTTGGGAGGAGTTTGACGACCCTTGGATAGAACATGCAAGATTCGCCCCGTATTGTTTATATTTGAGGGCAGTTAGAGGTGATGATTTTATAAAGGAAATACAAGTGAAATACTGTTGTAAGGGTGCTTGTACTTCATATGATGAGGTGGATTAATAAAAAAATATGGTTTTTTAAAATGTTTATTTCATTTACTATTCCTTAAATTAATACCTTAAATTAACATAATCATTATCATCATCATCATCATCATCATCATCACCACATCATCACATCACCATCGTGATGTCACCATGATGGCATCATGATGACATCACACAATGAAAAAATATGTTCAGTGCTGGACATAGATCTCCTCCCAAGGATATCCATAAGGAACGCCGCCGCCACTGCCTTCTTCATCATATCAGTTGAAGGTTGTGTTGACCACTGCTGGACATAGACCTCTCCCAAGGATTTCCACAACGACAACCGGTTCTGCGCTGCCCGCATCCAACGGCTCTCCATCACCGCTTCCTTATGTCATCTGGATAAGAAAAAAACACAATCATAAATAACATTATAGGTGCACTTTGAATGAATGAAATGTGAACATAAACATTCAAACATATTACCAAATCCATCATCATCCTGTTAATTAACGTCATCAGTTTAATTTTTCGCCGTTCTCTTTCTTCGCTCCCTTTCGGAGCCAGCATTACATGACAAGTCAAATCAAATATTTTATCATCTCTCTTGTTTATAGTATAGTCGTCCAGAGTGCGAAATATTTCTGCGTACTGATTTTGTCTTAGACACACTAAAATTTTATGGTACTTAGCCAATATACCGTTTGTTTGGCTAAACTCAGATGTAGATGTAGAGGGGTGGTTCATCTGTAAAAAAAACCACCAAATTTGTATTTTTTTTTATCATCTAGTATAGACATGTGTGTGTGTGTGTTTAGGAGCTGAGATAAATAAAAAGATTTTTTTTGAGTTAGTATTTTCCCATTTATATATATATATATAGTTATAGTAGGTACCTTCACAAGTTATAATTACATAGAATACATATTTTACATAAGTACTTAATTATAATATAAATCTACACCATTATCATCATCATCATCATCATCTAGTTAATACATTCAATATTAATTTTAATACATTAAAATTAAAATGATGTAGTAGTAATTCCATCATTTTTTTTTTATAAGACATTATTCTTATTCAAAAAAATCAAATTACAATATTCCAAGTTGATGTTTATTATGTAGTACGAATGTTTGCGAGAATAAGTTCTTTTGTATAAACTTGTTCACCATTAATTGGAAATAGACACTCATCACCCAACACGCTTAATAAAACTTTTATAAGCAAAGTAAAATGTGACACGGTTATTTTATTTTCAGGAAACGATTCCATTTCATGGATTCGTTTTACAAAATCAGCAAAGTCTACATTATCATTCCATAACATCATCTGATCACCCAAATTACTCCAGAAATTTAAAGTTTGGCTCAAATATGTTGATGGGTTCATAAAATACAATTTAGTTAGTTTGTGTTTAACACCTTGAATTACTCTTATAATGGGTGTTGGTCTAACCCACAGAAGCAAAACGACTTTTTAATTAAATAACTCACAAATTCCCATTTATACATTGTTCTGAAACAAAATGTAGATTTATTTTAGTAACCAGACACCACAAACAATCATACGTAAAAGAACTAGTACCCAGATTTTTATACAGAGACACAAAAAATGTTTGTGGAAATCATAACAAATCAAACATTTTAAATGAGAGTGATTGTGAATCTACTAGCTCTTTTATGTGTGTGGGTTTGTGTGAGTGTATGATAAACCCTAGCAAACTTAAAAGTGCATTACATTGTGTAAACTGTATCAAATATCAATATAAGTATTATAATAATATATATGTATCAATATCACCAAGGTAGTAAAGGAGTTAGTATACTCTTAGGAGGAGTTAAAAAAAAATATATATGTAACATTTTTCCCAGAAGGAAGTTAGGAAAAAATAGGTGTGGTGCTTATTCTTCTTCGTAAACAATTTTTCGTTTATTTTTCTTTAGTTTTTTAAACTTTATAACATGATTGTTTCCCGAGCCTGTTTGGCGTATCATGTTTATATCACCACTTTTTAAAATTTCCACCATGTCTTCAGACAAGTAATCAAATCGCGGTGGTAATGTCACCAACCCATCTTCAATTTCCACAACGGTTTGCATATTGTACGGTGGGAATTTTGATTTTTTCAAATGAACATTGGTTATTCTATATCTTACTCCAACATCCAAGTCTGAAAGTTTTAACCAAGTTGCTCCAGCCCGTTCACCAATTTCATTTAGTTTTTTTAATATTTCAAGGGAATCAATCGGTTTGATTACGTTTAGAGGTGAAAGTGGGGGTGTGGTAGTCATTTTTTCACTTACTTTTTTTAGTAGATGATTCTCACACACACACACACTAGGACTCAACGATGGTGATGTGATGACGAAGATGACGATGACGATGATGATGATGATGTAGATTCTGAAAAAAATATCCTCTTTTAAACACAAACAATTCGCAAATGCCACAAGTGAATCAATTATTTATTGCGCGGACAAGCGAGCGCGCACGTTTGAATTGAGAGGGTTCTTCCCATTTATTAGAATCTTCTAAATGACTGGTGATGGAGCAAACTGATGAATAAAACTGAGAAATAGTGTGTTATGTGATGACACAACACTATAGTAATGATTAGGTATAACCCAAAAAAAATGTTACAATTTAAAAAACACACAGCTCAGCGCGTGGAACCCCAAAAATCAAAGTCGTATAAAAGCTTAACACAATATTTGTCTGTCTACCTTGTAGGGAAATAGATTGTGCTGTTTTTTTTTTCAATAGTATAACACATTTAAATAACATACAGCGGTGTATGGAACCCTAAAATGAAATTCGCAAAAGCTTCTCCATATATTTGTGTTTTGCGACGATGGTATAAACACATATAATTACATACATTTATAAGACATACGCAACAAATAGATAGTTAAAAAATATTTACCACAAAACAAAGAGCAATCAGATGAAAATTGAAAAAAAATATTGACTTACCAAGTTTATTTGTAGCTGTGGTGCACAAGCGCTTAGTAGATGAATTAATTAGAATGTGAATTGCAGTTGAGACCTGGGGAGAATATATATAGCAGTTAGAAACCTAGTTACCAACAATATATAGGAGGTGGTAACGGGGAACTGAATTAGGTTAAAAGGCTTTTTATTTTATCTACATAACTGTCATAAAGCTATGAATGATTGACACTTACATTTTAACTAAATATAGGGTGTTGTGGCTGGCGGAGCACATTTCACTGTAGAGGTTTTCAATAATTTTAACTCTCCTTCTGCCCACGACTTAAAATATTGCAAACCAGCCTGGTAACCCTTACAGGCGTATGAAAGTTTCAACTCATCCTGTGGCATAGTTGATTCGCTTTCAGGGGTTTTCATGGGTTCTGATGGTGCATAGCGATTAAATGTTACTTTCATTTGCATATTTAGAGGATCACTCTCGTAGAAATATATTTTTTCAGTTTCACTACTTTCCCATGTGTAAGTTGTATGCAATGCTGGTGTAAGTGGTGACCGAGCACTCCTTTCCGAAATGAAGGGGTCTGTAGAATCGTTTCTATCCATTCTGTAGGCGTCATCATGGTTATAAATGTCGATGAATTGCAGCTGCCAATTATCGCTGACATCATCACAAAGCTCTAATGGTAGACTTTGTGGATCCCATTCTATAATCTTTCTTTTTTGCTCTGACGTTTCACCATAACTACGTTTCAGTATAAGGTGTACATCGATGGGTTGGTATTTTTTTTCTTCAAAAGAATCCGCCGTTATCAAACTCTCCATGAACCACAAATCTCCATTTTCACATATTTCAAGGGTTTCAAATTGAGCAGGTTCCAAATTATAAACAAGTTGACTGTTATAATTGCGGTCATTTGGTGGTGACCAATACAAAGCAGTCAAAGTTATTAAAACTTTGCTACTGAGAAAGTTCGATAGATACATAATGAATGACTTCTTAGATTATTAGTTCAATACTAAATGGAAAAATTCATCACGCTGTATTTATAGAAGCCTCGCAGAAGGTTACAGTGAGATGATTATCATAAATAAATTTTCCATCTACAATCAAACTACCTAAAGCGTCACACGATAAATGATCACGACCTAGTTATTATGTAAATCAACTTCAAGATTATATGGTTGAACGTTTTAATGCATTTAAATTAGAACGTTGCTATACAGGATGGGAATAAAACTTAATGTTTGATTTGGGTAAAATAAAAAAAACAAAAGATAAGTATATTGTTCATAAATAATTGTATTCATCAACCCAGCTGTCATATTTTGATGGGAGACCTAGCCAACGGACTAGAAGTCTTGTTCCGCGCTTCTTAATTATCTTTTCGATTAAGAAAATATCCGGATTTTTCACTTTCTGAAGTTCCTCTTCATAAAAACCCCCTAAAAGGGGTTCTCCAAACTCATCTTGTAATAGATAAGTTACTGGTTGAGTGTTCTGCACCTTTTTAATGGTGAAAATTTCAGTCGTCCAGTTTCCAGTAAAGCCTTTATCGAAGACTGATTTGTATTTACTTATGCGAACGTGGTCTCCAACATTGTATTTTGCTTTCATTTTAATTTTTAAGTTGTTATACACCGTGTTTAATAGTTGATTAGCATTCGAACTATTTACATCTGATGGTTTCATTTTTATGGTTGAATGTGTTGTATTATTATAGCGCGTCAAAATAGTAGGTAAATAATGAATCCATTTATAACTACCATTTAAACTAAAACTTTGCCACATCCAATTTTTTATTGTTCTTATAAATCTTTCTACAATACTCGCTTTCATCACGCTATAGGTAGAGTAGTGGTTTATATTGTATTCTCCCATAAGACTTTTAAATTTCATGTTGAAAAACTCAGTTCCATCATCAGATTGTATGTTTTTAGGTGTGCGGTTCGTGGATTTTAAAATTTTTCTCATACTCACTACTGTTTCTTGAGCGGTTTTGTTTTTTAACGGTTCAACCCACGCATATTTGGAGAAGGTATCTATACAAGCTAAAATGTACTTGTAACCTCGATTGAATTTTGAATACTTTTGCATATCTATGAGATCAATCTGCCATGTATCATCCAAACCTTTTTGGATAAAGCGTCTTCTAACAAAATTCTTTCGAGCTGATCTATGTAGCTCATAAACAACCTGTTCTTTACTCATGTTTTTTTTTCAATGAACAACTATTAATTACAATTTAGGCTGTATGTCTGCTTTTGCTGTTGAACTAGTGGTGGTGGTGGTGTTGATAGTAGTTGTGGTTGATGGGGGTTTAGAAGTGTGAGCCGTTGATCCCGTTCTACCAGTTGATTTCGGTTTAGATACCTCACTACCACCACTTTTAGGACGCTTCGCTGGCGTTGGAACTGTTGTAGTTGTTGTTGCTTTAGGGGAAGTGGTATGAGTTGTTGAAGTCGTTCCAGAGCTGTTAGTTGTTAATGATCCTGTTTTACCAGTTTTTGTTGTTGTTGTTGACAGAGTAATTGGTGTGGATTTTGGGACTTTTATTGTTTTCAATTTGTTTTCCAACTGTTGCATAAGAGATTTTTCTAAATCAATGATTCTCTCATCTAATTGTTTTTTGATGACGACATCGTGCGACTCACGCGCCTCCGAAACATGAGTCAATCTTTTATTTAAACAATTTATTACATTTTCATTTGAGCTATGTAAAAAATAATCTCCATGTGCTGTTGCTGGGGTTGTGTTGGTGAGAGCACGTCCAAACTTGTCAAGAGTCATTTCGAATTACGCTAATCGAGTTGAAAGAATCTTTTTTATGTGCCCATTTTTAGGACTATGAATAATACCACTCTCAACAAGTTCTTCTATTATAGAAATTATTTCATTATCATGTCCACTATGACCGGCTGCTTTGGAGGCTAAAAGCAATTTGAGACGTTCAACCAACTCATTGACATCATCCCAATACACATAATTAGTGGAGTCCAGTACATCTTTCATAACCATACCAGTTCCAGATTTTTCAAAAAGTTTTCTTATAAAACTGTATTTTTGACTTTTGTCACCTTGTAATTTACCGTCTGGTGTGAACCCACGACGCGTCATATTTGTGTCTACAATCATTTTCTTATAGTTTTCCTTGTCTTCATTTGTAATCAGACTCCAATTGGGACTTTTTTCAAACAATAATTCCATGATTCCCGGTGTGGCATTGTATTGATGATTTTTCAAAACTAATATTTGTTCTCCAGATTTTCCTTGTAATTTAAGCTTACTATCCCCAACAAACAGTGTACCCTCATTTATATAAACACCAAAAGGAATTTTAGTCTTACTATCTTCTCTATTTGCAAATTGCTCTACATATTTTAAAATATTACTTTTATCTCTTTCATCTTCATAACTTGCAGATACATCATGAAAGATGTCATCATCACCATAACCAGTTTTATCACTTATTGTCAAGTCTTTGTTCCGCTCATCACCATCATCATCATCATCATCATCATTATCATCATCGTTTTTATTTTTAAAACTTTTTGGGGTGAGAGTTGATGAGGGTGAATAGTAAATTTTCTTTTTCACTCTTATTTTTCTTTTTGGTGTCTTTTTCTTTTTTTTCTTCACAGTTTCATAGTTAAAATCTTCTTCTTCATCTTCATCGTTATCATCATCATCATCATCATCATCATATTTTTCTTGCTTTAATTTTAAGTTTGTCGTAGACTTATTAACGTTTTCTTTGATAGCGCTAGAAAGAGAATTTATGGGTGAAATTATAGGTTGAAATGTTTTCTCAAGTTGTTCATATGCAGAAGTTTCATTAGTTTTCAAACTATTAAATTTCTTTTTTACAGCTTCTCTTGATTTGATGAGTTTTCTTTTAATTTCTTTATTACTCATTTTTGAGTACTATCAAATAAACGGTCCGTACTCAACTAGTTAAATGTTGTACATGTTTCGATTTTTATAGGAAATAATGGATGGAGGAGTTAAAAAAAACGATTAAAGTAGGCTCTTTCAAAAATTAACAATAAAATTATCAAAACTTTTTCTGTAGCGACCTTTGTTTATCTCCCTTTCTTTATCTATCACTAAAAATGAATGTTTATCCATCCAACAATCAGCACAAATATCACGGAATTTATTCCAACTCATATCGGTGTTGACGTGATCATCGTAAGCATGCTTTAAATTTAAATCATCCTGTTTAAAGAGGATTATCAAGTTGGCGTTGTCTCTGACCAATTGCTTTGGGACCTTACTGTATGTTTGACATAAGTAGAAACAATCTACATGCATATGACGACCCATTGAAAAATAGTGTTTGATATTTTCTTGATTTTCCATTGCAACATCATCAAATATTATAATGCTATTCTTGGCCGCCTCCTCTGGGGGAATGACATCATTTTTATCGCTATACGGAAAATATTTCATTCCTTTAACGCCATTAATAACTTGGTTGAGAAATTTATATTTGGGTTGTTCTAAAGTTTTAGAGTACAAGTAGACATTTTGAAATTTTAGTCCATTCGGTTCAATGAGAAGACTTAGTAAAACATTTGTTTTACCACAGTTTGAAGGTCCACAGATAAGACTTCGTATATTGTTTGGTAGAAAGGAGCCATGCTTCGATACTTGTTTTCCATCACCATCAGTTAAACTCCAATTCACCACCGATAAGCACGAATTTCGTTTAACGAATTTCATTGTAATACCACACCAATACACACGCAGATAAAAGGACTTTAATAAAGATGTCGGAAAAACAAAGTGACTTTGAAGTACTACATCCACATCATTATATACCGTGTGAAGTGCATTACAAGCTATACCAACAAATTATTGATTTATCCCTAACTGTCAACATAGTGTTTCCAATGAAAAATAGCAAAACTTGTGTTTTTTGTAAATATAACCATAGGTTTGTTTCCCCTATCAATCATTTGTGAAGATCATGTGATGGTGTGTGGTGGTGGTGGTTTTGTTAACAGTCTAATAAATTCGCTACCGTTTGAACTTCATATTCCTGGATACAACTACTGTGGACCCGGAACAAAACTCAAGAAACGTTTGGCACGTGGTGACAAGGGTGTCAATCCCCTAGACGAGGCTTGTAAACACCACGATATTGCATACAGTCAGTATACAGATCTACCAAATCGTCATAAAGCCGATTTGGTTCTAGCTGACGCTGCTTTAAAGCGTGTTCTATCGAAAGACACACCCATTGGTGAACGTATAGCTGCTTTGGGTGTCACTAATATAATGAAATTTAAAGTGAAACGTGGTATGGGTTTACCCATATCGAAAGTCATCAAAAGCACGAAATGTGCTCTGCGAAAAGTTGGGAAAAATAAAGGAAAACGTGGTAAGGCGTTACCAAATCTCCTTAATGTTGCTATAAAAGCCGCTAAACGATATGCCAAAGGCAAAGTAATCAAAGTACCAAGAATAATCCCCTTACCTAAGCGCGGTGGTGTGTTGCCATTATTACCTATTTTAGGTGCGTTGGCTGCTGCTGGTAGTTTGGCTGGAGGTGCAACGACTGCAGTAAAAAACATCATGGAGATGACAAAAAGAAAAAACAAAAGTAGTGCAACTGTAGGTAGGGGTATGTATCTTAGACCATACAAAGGAGGAAAAGGACTTTACTTGGAACCTTATTCAACGAAAAAAAACTAAAACAACCCCTCTGGAAAAATCATCATAGTGCGCTAACAGACGTTGATATAATTAAATATGTACAACGACTACACATTCCATATTTTAGAGGGGTATTTATGAGAGATACACTACCAGTCAAACCGAATGTGAATGAGATTGGTGTCATAAATTTAGATGATTTCCATGGAGAAGGAACACATTGGGTTGCTTATGGTAAAACTAAATCTGTTTGTGAATTCTTCCACAGTTTTGGAGACTTGAAACCACCTCAAGAATTTCTAAAGTACATGAGACATGCACCAATAAAATACAACTATTCAAGATTGCAAAAAATCAACAGTGTTCGTTGTGGACATTTATGTTTAGAATTTATTGTGGACTTTTGTAAAAGAAACTTTGTTAAGCAAGTCTATAAATGAATGTTACTTGTACTGAATTGCTTATTTATTTTCATTCTTTCACCGTGTAAACTTCTTATAACAACAACAACAACAACAACAATAACATGAGTCATTCTCTTACAATTTCCTTGAATAATAATGACTCAAAATTAACAGCAGATTTCCTTCCACCGCTCGAGCTCAATGAGGGACGTTATGAGTGCGCCTTAGTTTACTTCAAATCATACAACTCTATACCCAACGTAAGCTCACACAACAATCTATTTCATATTGGTGAGCACACAATAAAAGTACCAGAAGGCTCGTATGAAGCATCCCACATATTTGATATTATACAAAGACAAGTCATGGACTTGACAAACAGTGACATTTATTTAAACGCAAACATAAACACTTTGAAATGTGAAATATTTTCCAACCATCACGATATTTATTTTCAAAAAAATAACTCAATAGGCTCACTTTTAGGTTATACCAAAAAGGTATTGGGAAAGGGAATAAAACATGTGAGCGATCGAGCTGTGGATATATTATCTTCCAACACAATAAGAGTGGGGTGTAATTTAATAGAAGGTTCTTATCTACACGATAAACCTTCCTACATTTTACATGAATTTTCACCAGTAGTGCCACCTGGCTATCAGATAATTGAAGTTCCAACAACTCCATTGTATTTACCGATAAGAAATAATGTAATACAACACGTTGAAGTTAGTCTCATTGACGAACAAAATAGACTTGTCAATTTTAGAGGAGAACAAATTGCTATTAGAATTCATATAAGAAAGTGTGTCTAAGCAAAGTTCAGTCAGTCAGCATGATAATTCATAAGAGTGTGGGTGAGGAACGTGCTGCTTCTTTTACTGTTACTAATAATAATAATTATACTCATAGTATTAACAACGAGAACTTTAAGCAGAACAACAAAAGAGCCACCAAAACAAGTAAAAACAGTTTGACTCTAGAAAATAAATTATTTTTACAAAGTTTAGGATTCCGAGTACAATAATGACATCATCAACAGTATTAAATGTAGCACAAAAAGTGTTATTTGACAATAGTATTGAATCGATCGAAGTTCATTCATTCAACCCATTTAATGATTCATATAAAAATAATGATGAAATCAGAATATGTATATATCAACAAGACTTGACAGTTTTACCAAGTGAAAGTATGATATATGTTGAGGGTACAATCGATAAAGACTGCACATTTGTAAACAATGGAGTTAGTTTTCTATTTCAAGAAGTACGCTATGAGCTCAATGGACATGAAATTGATAGAAACAAAAATGTTGGTTTAGTGAGTACTATAAAAGGTCTTCTATCATATGATGATGTGAAAAAAAATAGACTGAAAAACTTTGGATGGAATTTGGAAACTATAAAAGAAGTTGATGGAACCTTTGCATACTGTATTCCCCTTTCTCATTGGCTGGGCTTTGCTGAAGATCACAAGAAAGTTATTTTGAATGGTAAACATGAATTGATCTTACAACGTGCCAGTACTAACGATAACGCTGGTATCGTTAGGGACCCTTTAAAAAATATAAATATACACATTACAAAAATTTCATGGCGCATGCCAATTATACGAGTGTCCGATAAGGAAAAACTGAATTTGCTGCGTGTGGTTGAAAAAGATATACCTCTACCAATAGCTTTCCGCACATGGGACCTTTATGAATACCCCTCTTTACCGGCCACAACAAGACACATTTGGCCAGTGAAAACCTCAGCGCAGTTGGAAAAACCTCGTTATATTATTGTCGCTTTCCAAACCAACCGAAAAAATGATAAACAAAAGAATTGTAGTGAATTTGATCACTGCAATTTACAGAGTGTTAAACTGTTTTTAAACTCACAATACTTTCCCTATGAATCGTTTAATGCTAATTTTGAAACGAACAATATAGCTGTTTTGTATGAAGCGTATGCAAAATTTCAGGAATCATATTACAATGTTCTCGGTGGACAACCAATTGTAGATCCCGCACATTTTAAAGCTCATTCAATGGTGGTGATTGACTGTTCAAGACAAAATGATAACTTGAAAACGGGTGCGGTCGATATTCGTTTGGAGTTTGAATTCAAAAAAAATGTTGCACCCAACACTGCAGCTTATTGTTTGGTCATAAATGATTCTCTTTTTGAATACAGCAGCTTGACAAGTCTGGTGCGTAAAGTGAGTGTCTAAAAAAAAATATTTATTCATTAAAGAGCTTCCAACGTGAAAAGTTGTGTGGTGTGCGCGCTGTATTGGAGAACATATAAGTGTTTATTTTTTAACTCAACAAAAAAATGAATACTATTTTTTATCCTTTCTATACACCATCTCTACAAGATATGGAAAATTTGGAATTTTCAAGATATCAATTCAATATGGACTCAAGCAATTATGGATATATAAACATCTTTTTATGTGGAGAAGGTTTACAACCCAAAGTTAATTTGGGGGGTTGTTTGAAATTTACACAGGATGAATGGAAAAATAGTGTGGTGAAAAATGAAGAACTCATCTCAGATTTTTTCAACAATACAAGATTTACCACCCCACCATTACTTTCACACTCCGATGGATGCACGTTAATTATCCTCAAAAACGGACAACGAGTTCTTAACCTAAGCACTATGAATAATGTAAATGGTGTTTTTATTTGTGAACGAGATTGGATTGCGATTACAAAGTGCATTGAATGTGTCAATATGCGTTTAAAAGAAATGACTAAGTTGCGTTTGACTTTTATGAATCGCATCAACATGTTGAAGAAACACTTGAGATTACATCGCCCCACAACACTTGTGGAAACTCAAGCACTTATAAACAAACTTTATGATAAAGATTCACCAGTCGATTGCGAACTCAAAAATTTTGGAATTGTTTACTTATTTAATACGTATCTGTTAACTGATTGTGAATAATAAATAATTTTCATATAATAAAACACATATTTTTATTTGTAACACCCTTTATTTAGTTAGAGAAATCAAATGATTTTGCTGTGCAATTACAAAGTTGACCACTTCATAGTGATGTGATGTGGTGGTGGACAAAATAAAATATCGAATATCGATAAAGTTATATTAATTACTCGGAAGGTTCAGATTCCGTATCGCGGTAATTATAATATTCATTGTAGTTAAATAAACCCACTTGAGTTGAAAAAAATCTCTCATCGTTTGAATTAAAAGGGATGTAATATGTTGTTAGTTCAATAATGTCTTCTATTAACGTGCACATAGGTGTCATGTAGACCTTATCCTCCACAATTGTTGCTCCCTTTATTTTTTGGTGTTGTAAACGCTTTTTAAAAACACTTCTAGGGTATCGGTTGATAGATCCTTCAATGTACAGGTGCATCATATTCACATATTGGTTCGATTCAATATTGTGAATTACCTTGTACTTTGTATTTTTGTTGTATACATGTGTAATTATACCACTTTCTCTTTTAAAGACAAATACAGGTAAAGATGGACACATTTTATTCAATTCACACACTCCACTAAATAAAATTATGAAAAAATATTTTACCAAATTTTATCGATAGTTGAATAATTTTATCGATAGCGTTAAGTCAAACACTAGAGTAGCTGTATTCGTCGTCGTTGTTAATCCTTTAATGATTTATATCGTGCAAGTGAGCGGATAACACAACTCGAATCGAGGTGACCTGCTTCATTCAAATCTAATCTCCACGTGCACGACTTTAATAAGTTAATAGTAGAAACGATATTACATAATTTTTTTTTTATGTTGTACACTTATAATATATTCACTTCCAAAATGTTTTGTTGTCAGTAGATATTTAGTGTACAGTGAGTCCGGTGGGCTGTAGTTTTTTTTTATCATCGACTACGTGTACGATTCACGTGTTCGTGAAAATGAGTTTAAATTATTTTTGCAGTTATTGCAATATTAGTGTGCCATCAAATAGACTGCTCGCACACACGGAAAATCGGTTACATAAACTTTTATACAATAGCAATACACCACCTCATAAGTGTGATGTTTGCTTTGTGAAATCTGCGTTTAAATGTCGCATTGCTACCTATAGAGTGAATGTCAGTGGTAAAGATGAAATCGACTTTGATGATTTTATGGAAAAAATACAAGACAAAGTAATTACAATCATTCAATCACATTTGGAAAACCAGCGAAGTGGAATGAAAATTAACTTGGAACTTTTCGCTACTTACATTCTACCATATAAGGAAATTGAAAATGGAGAAAATTTAGGGGAAAGCGCGCAACGAACGGAATTAAAATCCTTCAACACGAAGAATTATCTAATTTCTCATGACAGCTGCACATATGATGATGTGAAAAACATTTACAAAAACTTTATGAACACTATAAAAATCAAGATGGAGGAATTCCAAGAACGCGATAGTGGATGGACTCTAGTGTGTATAAACTATTTAGAAATTCATTTGAATTGTGTTAAAGTTCTAAGAGGTTCTTCCCACATTCCATTACCTTTGGAAATCAAAAAGAAGCGTGCATGTATAAATGTTGAAAACAAAGATCAAGCCTGTTTTGTCTGGGCAGTTGTAAGTGCATTGTATCCATGTAATAAAAATTCAAGCAGAACATCATCCTACCCCAGATATGAAGATGTTTTAAATATTGAAAATATTAACTTTCCCGTGGGTCACAAAGATATATTGTTATTTGAAAAAAATAATAATTTGAGTGTCAACGTATATGGACTAGATGAAAAAAATCAAATCGATGGACCTTTGTACTATTCTAAAAATAGAAAAGAAAATCATATAAACTTACTTTACATTACCTATAAGGAAAAATCGCATTATTGTTGGATAAAAAATATGTCAAGGCTCATATCAAAACAAGGTAGTAAACATAACCACAAAATCCGCTTTTGTGATGGATGTTTAGTGGTGTTTAATAGCGACAAAAATTATGACATACATAAACGATTGGGGTGTGGAAAGAAAGTGGTAGTTATGCCTACGCAGGGTGAGAACAAACTGAAATTTACCAACATTCATAAGCAATTTTGGATACCGTTTGTAATTTACTGTGATTTTGAATCTATACTATCCAAAGAAAACCTAACTTCACCCTCAAATGTCAACACTCACATACCTTGTAGCTTTGCATATTACATTCATTGTAATTACTCTAAACAACTGTGTAAATTTTACTCATATAGAGGAGTGGACTGTGTTAAAAAATACGTTGACAAACTACATGAAGATGTTGCAAACATAGCAAAACAATTATATACGAACGTTGAAATGCAACCCTTAAATGAGAGTCAAAGTAAAATATTTTTCGAATCCACTCTATGTCACATTTGTGGGGAAGAACTAAAAAATGACAAAGTGCGCGATCACTGTCATCTCACTGGGAAATATAGGGGTGCAGCTCATTATGAGTGTAATTTAAAGTTTAAGGTTCCCCATTATATTCCTGTTATTTTTCACAATTTGTCTGGATATGATTCTCATTTGTTTATAAAAGAATTGGGGAGTTTAAACATAGATCTATCGTGTATAGCTAAAAACAAGGAGAATTACATAACTTTTTCAACTTCCTTAAAGGTAGATGACAACAAATTTATAACAGTCAGGTACATAGACTCTTATAAGTTTTTATCTAGCAGTCTCGATACTTTAGCGCAAACTTTAACCGTGGAACAACTTACAGTTGTGAGTAAATATTTTGATGAGCATGAAATGCCCTTTGTTCAACGAAAAGGTATTTACCCATATGAATACATTGACGACTGGTCAAGGTTTGAGGAGCAGACTTTACCCGAAAAAGAAACATTTTTTAACACAATGACAAATAAACATATTTCCATTGAAAATTATTCACATGCCTGTAAGATTTGGAATAAGTTTAATTGTAAAACCCTAGGTGAATACTCGGACTTGTACCTTAAAATTGATGTATTGTTGCTAACCGATATCTTTGAGAATTTTCGTTTAGTTTGCTATGAAACATATGGCCTCGATCCGTGTCATTATGTCTCATCACCTAGTCTATCTTTTGATGCAATGCTGAAATATACCCAAGTAGAACTTGAACTATTCACTGAATTCGATATGATGCAATTTATAAAGTCTGCAGTTAGAGGTGGGGTGTGTCAAGTTTCACATCGTTACTCTAAAGCTAACAATAAATATATGCTAGATTATGATCCGTGTAAACCCTCCAAATTTATCCAGTATCTTGATAAAAATAGTTTGTATGGTACCAGCATGACTTTTCCACTGCCACACAGCAATTTTCGTTGGCTCTCCGAAGAAGAGATAAAAAACTTTGACATTGAACTGATTGATGATGACTATAATGATGTTCAAAATTCTTCAAAAGGTTACATTTTAGAGGTTGATCTTGAATACCCCCAAATGTTACACGATGAACATAACGATTACCCTTTTTGTGCGCAATCCATAAAGATAGGTAAAACCAGTGTAAAAAAACTAGTGTTAAACTTGAATGACAAAGAAAAATACATTATTCATTATAGAAACCTTAAACAATGTCTCGCGAATGGGTTGATATTGAAAAAAATTCACCGAATCCTCGTTTTCCATCAATGTTGTTGGTTAAAAAACTATGTAGAACTTAATGTTAAAAAAAGACAACAAGCCACTAATGACTTTGAAAAAGACTTTTACAAGTTAATGATAAACTCTGTGTTTGGTAAAACAATAGAAAACGTTGAAAAACGATTGGATGTTAGGCTTCTTAATCATTGGAAAGATAAAAAGACAAAAACAAAATGTAAATATGGTATAGAAAGACTAATATCTCAACCTCATTTTAAAAGCAGTACAATATTTACAAATAACCTTGTCGCCATACACATGAGTAAAACTAGAGTAGAGTATTTTAAACCAATACAAGTTGGTTTTGCTATTCTAGAAATATCCAAAGTAATAATGTACGATTTCCACTACAACTATATAAAGCCAAAGTTTTCGAAAAATGCACAATTGCTCTATACAGATACGGACAGTTTGATTTACGAAATACAAACAGATGACTTTTTCAAAGATATCAAAAATGATCTTTCAAAATTCGACACCTCCAACTTCAAGGAAAACAATATATACAATCTGCCTAGAGTAAATAAAAAAATCATGGGTCTAATGAAAGATGAGGCGGGCGGTGAAATAATTTGTGAATTTATCGGTCTACGACCAAAACTGTTTGCCTACACCATTCAAGATGTGACCTCACAAAACCGCAATAAATGTATTAAAAAAAATAAGGGTGTGACATATGCTGTGGTTGAAAAACTCAGTTTAGAAGACTATCGGGAAAGTTTGTATAAAAATAAGATTTTTTATGATTACATGCACACTTTCAAAAGTATAAAACACAAAGTGTTCACTCAAAAACTACAGAAAAAAGTTCTCAGCTCAGACGATGATAAACGATTTATACTAGACAATAAAATTAATACATTAGCTTGGGGACATTACAAAATCGATAATTTAATCCAACAAAGTACATTATTATAATATTGTATGTGCTAAAAGAATATGTAAAATGTACTTGTATATCTGTTTACATGTATGTTGCCACCAACTTTATTCATTGACTAGCTGTTTCCCGCGGCTTCACCCGCGTGCACAACGTTTCTATGACTCATTGAGGGTGCACAGAGTGCGAGCTGTAAGCGGCTAGCGAGTGTAGATAAAAGTTGACTATGTGTTAATCCAGGTGCTAATCTGTCTACCTACCAAATTTCAGCTAGATCTGTTCTGTAGTTTCTGCGTGAAAGAGTAACAAACATACATACAAACTTTCGCATTTATAATATTATTAGTATTAATATTAAACGAGTGCGTGGCAGGCACCTTGAATGATGGTGAATAAATTTAAATAATTTGCATATCTCATGTCATGACTTATGAGTCACTACTTAATCCACGCCGCTGTACACTAAATATCTACTCAATGTATTTGTAAGTTTTTTATAAAGTATTTTTTTTATGCTTGCTATAAAGGATACTGTATGTAATAATAAATAAAAAACATATGAAATAGTAATGAGTATTTTTTTTATTCATCACTTCGATTAATTATACAATTACAATCACACATAATATCACAATGAGTCGTCCTTTTGGTCTTTTTTTTAGAACCATACCTAATTTTTTCTATATAATCAAATCCTTTCACCGCTATCACGTAAGGACACATTGGAAAATGTCTTGCGTGCTCTTCCCATACATCATTATCGGGTCCCCAATCGTATAGTTCATTACCACAATAAAAACATTTAGTGACGTCACCACAATTTTCGTAATAAAACCCCGCTTCCGCTAATTCCTCCGGGGTTGGGTGGTGATAGCTGCTGCTTGCCGTTCCTTTCCTGGCAGTCCAATTGCGGAAAGAAGCCAATCGCTCTCTATAGGACATATATCTTTTATTCCTTACTTCCAAACCGTGCGCCTTCATATACCAACACGCTCTGTCCAGGGTATAAAAACTTATTTTATTTTTTATTAAATCCATTTGAAATAGATTTGACAAGCGCAACCCCATATGATGATGATGTTATTATCGTAGTGTATATGCGTGAAATAACATATAATAGTTGTGTCGATGTATATGTTACCTCAGTCATCCCCACTCCCCTCCAACCTTCCTGCCCTCATCACAAATTGATCCCATTTTTTATCCATCAGCTTAAAAATTTCCGCGTGTATTATTGGGTGGGCTTCACACACTATCCATTGGAGTATTTGTTTCGTGTGATGCAAACGACGCTCACTAATAAATCCATAATCCATTGGCTCCTCATCAAAAGTCCTCTTCAATATTTGGAAACAATAAGATTCCTTTAGTAAGATGTCCTGCTCGTGAAGTGCAAGGACAGAGTTCATTCGTTGTTTGGCAAATTTCAAAGAGGCCAGGGTTGCGTCATCATCATTACTCAACTCGTCAAACACACACCTCCACGATTTCCATCGGTATCTATTATTCTCATTCAACGGAACTGGATCGATGAGTAAAAATTCCTGAATTACACCATGTAGACTGTACCAAATATCTCCATAACCATCAATATATATACCAATATCTTCAAAGTTGTATGAATCCCGTGTAAAATAGGGAGATCCTCTATAATAACTCTTCTTTAACACCACAGGATTGGGAAGGAATCGCCATAGTAATATTGATAACATTTTTTTCTTGTTTTCCACACACACATAAAATATTATAACAATTTACATTGCGAGCGCAGGCTGGCAAATATACAACCTGAACAGATTCTATTTAAATACCCCAACACCTTACCACCACTCAAATAGACACATTCTAATCAGTAAGTACCTCCTAACCCACTCCGGGCCCCTGACCCCGTAACACGAGCCGAGCCGAGCCGCGCCCCACGACCTTGACGACACCATCGCACCACTCACCGCACGCCGCCGTTCATCATTCAGGTTAAGCGATCACCAACGCGGCCACGATTCGGAACCTCGACCACGTTAACGTCGCTTGTTTTGCGGTTGGTAAAATCATTACCCCATACATTTTGTACGACACATCACTAATTACAACCGCAAATAAAATACCTACAAAAGTGAGTTAGAACCGGCAATAATATACTACTTACGATTCCGCGATCGAACGCGGGCTGTCTTGTGCTCTCGTGTGTATGCCAATCTAAATAAAAAAAAATAGTGTCATTTTTTGAGAGAGATGAGATAGATTAATGTTATAAATATATTATGTTAAAAATGTAAGGTCAGAGGTGTTGGTTCCTTCTAAGGGTACTTTTAACTATTTTGTCTTGCTTCCCCGAATTCTACCTTGTTATTCTTTTTTTTTTATTATTTTTTTTTTATTAAGAATTTGAGTACGTTTGGCTGCACCTCACCTGATGGTAAGTGCCGATGCAGCCGAGGATGTGACACGCAAACTCAAATAGTTTTACACTTCAAACATGACAATTTTAAGGTTTGCAAGAGCGTCTAGCCTATTAGGTACAAATCTTCAACCAGATGCATTTGAACTTTCTACTTCTTATTACCCCTGTTGTTCTTTGACATCCCGGGGCGCCACACAGTCGCCGGCTTCATCCGGATACAGCAATACAACCCTATTTGCGGTTTTTAATGCACAACCAAGATTGTCTATCCCTCTTGCACGCAGAACTAATATTTGCCAGTACACAAGACAGTTGGGTAACGTTCATTTGTTTAGCGGTTGTTAGGTTAACGAATTGAATAGCCGTTTCTTCTACCTAATAATAATCAAATATTTTTTGCCTTACAATTTAAGCTTTTGGCAAAGTAAATATATAATATACTAGCTGTTTCCCGCGGCTTCACCCGCATGGACATCGTTTTTATGACTGTCTTAGCGCACCCTGCGCGGTGCGCGAGCCGCGAGCGGATTATTTGATATTTATTTATTTTATGCTTTTTTTTATTTATATATTTTTATTGGTTTGTTTGGTTTGTTTTGCTGTGCTGTGCTGTGTTGTGCTCTGCTCTATTTTATTTAATTAAATTTCATTTTATTTCTTTTCATTTCATTTCATTACATTACATTTCAATTCATTTTATTTTACTTTATTTTATTTATTTATTTATTTTATAGTATGTTTTTGTGCTTCGCAAGGCACGTTAAGCAGTTGGTGCCGGTTGCAATCACTAGATGACTGTCGTTAATCTGGATGTCTCATACAGGCTGTGTACGACTCTTTAACTGGGGGTTCTTCTCATCATACTGAATAACTTTCCCCAGAGAATCCATTGTTGTTTCTCAAAAAAATTTGGAACCTCCATACAAAAATGCACAAAATTCGTCGATCAGCTGATCGATTTGTATTAAGAGTTATTTTTTTGCGATTTAAGAAAAGTCATAGAAAAAAATATTCGAGCGAGTCCTACAGTACTCGCATATGATGTGTAACATGTGACAAAATACTTTAGGTTAGTTAGATTTGATGACGATATTGTACCTGGGTGGCGGATCTGACAGTAACGAAAAAAACCGACCAAGTGCGAGTCGGACTCTCGTAAAGTAGAATTTCGCGCTTTCGCGACTTCCTGTAACACATTTCCGTCCCATTTCACGTAATCACTCCCACAAATTGCAGGAAAGCGAGAGCAAAGATGTTACACATCAAAAAGCGAGACCTACAGTACTCGCATATGATGTGTAACATGTGACAAAATACTTTAGGTTAGTTAGATTTGATGACGATATTGTACCTGGGTGGCGGATCTGACAGTAACGAAAATAAAAAACCGACCAAGTGCGAGTCGGACTCTCGTAAAGTAGAATTCAGCGCTTTCGCGACTTCCTGTTACACATTTCCGTCCCATGTTACACATTTCCGTCCCATTTCACGAAATCACTCCCACAAATTGCAGGAAAGCGAGAGCAAAGATGTTACACATCAAAAAGTGGTTTAGTATGATGAGTAGAGGCCCCAGTTAACGGGACCTACACCAATTTTATTACATCTTGTAAAGGTCGCTTAAAAACATCTTACAGTGGGGTTTGCCACTGGGGCGCTACAACTCCACTATTCCGGGCTTGTTCCCCGTGTGTAGATTGTGGCCTGACCTTCCCGACTTTGGTTAAAAAAACGTTAGTTGGTTGTAAAAAATATGTTTCAAATAGCATTTTCAGCGTCTTATTGATGGACTAATTTTGTAATTTAACTGCCTCCGTGGCTTAATGGTTAAGTCCATTAGCTTCACATCATGAGGTCTCGGGTTCGATTCCCGGCGGAGTCTTACTGTGAAGACTCGGTTTGGTTGGTGGAAGGGCATTTTCAAAGCCCGCCAGGCTAGCTACTACCATCTTATCTAAGTCTTGCCGCCAAACTTCAATCCCATAGCGTTGGTAAGCCCGCTTTTATCTTCGGCATCATCGTCCTCACCATCAGGTGAGATGGTGCCAAGGGCTTACCTATTCTGGATTAAAAAAAGATTCCAATTGTTAAAGTTTTATTGTTATTGAAAATTAAAGTGCATTTGGCTACACCTCATCTGATCCTCATCTGACCTCATCTGAAGTGCTGTTTAGAGCTGATGCAGCCAAAGATATAACATGAAAGCTCAAATAGTGGCATGGATATAAAAAAGGAATAAAGTTATGAATTATCAATTCAGTAAGATAGCAAACTAGTGAACATCATCATCATATCAGCCGAAACACGTGCATTGCTGGACAAAGGCCTCCCACAAGGATTATTAGCGAAGGCATGCCTCCCATGCGGTGGACCGAGGTCCTGGTGAAGATCGCGGGAAGCCGCTGTATGCGGGCAGCGCAGGACCAGTCGTCGTGGAAATTAGTGAACAATCCTTACTACTATTATAAATGTGAAATTGTGTTTGTGAAAGTGCGTCGGTAGCGTAAAGGATAGGGCCGCTACCTTTTATCGCGGAGGTCTTGGTTCGAGTCCTCCACGCACCAATGTGTTTTTGAATTTCGATTACATAATGTACGTTAATCCGACGCTCTTACGGTAAAGGGAAACATCGTGAGGAAACCGGCTCACGCCTGCGAAGAAACTCAAAAGTTGTGTGTCAAGTCGACCAACCCGCACTGGGCCCGCGTGTTCGACTGAGGGTAGGGTCGAGCCCCTCGGTGGAGATGTAAATGAGCTGATATGATGATGATGAAGATGAAAATGTGTTTGTTTGTTACCTTTTCACGTATCAACACCTCAACCAATCTTGACGAAATTTGGCTTACTAGTAGCCTGTATCACGGGGAAGAACATAGGCTACTTTTTATCCCTTGAAAATAGCATAGTCCTGAAGGAACTGCAAAAAATATCATTCTTTTTTTGGTTGATTTCTTTAACATAGCAACAAAGCAAAGGATTGTTGTGGTTTTTTGCACAGAGATGGTTGAGTGGGTAAAAATGAGATGGAATAGTAATTCGCATAGCCCGAGATAGTGGGGACATTTTCAGTCTCGCGCACGTCGGAGCAACAGATTGGCGTGATTCTTTACATACAAGTCTCGGGTGCTGCCCATGTGAACTGGCCTACTCTTGTCAAAGGCATTAATGACATTCAATAATTTTTATGTACAGCTTTTCAGCTTTTCGTGTTATATTGTTTTCATGTTCTAATGACATAATCTGGTTTATATCAAGGATTGAATTTTGACTAATGATTGTTTATTTCTTGATTTTTCACAAATTAAATTATGCCTCATAAGAAGACTCAAGGTCACCCAAAGGGCAATGGAGCTTGCTATGCTCGGAGTTTCTCTGCGTGATCGAATCAGAAACGAGGAGATCCGTAGGAGAACCAAGGTAGCCAACATGGCTCTTAGAATGGCTAAACTTAAGTGGCAGTGGGCGGGGCACATTGCTTGTAGAACAGATGGCCGTTGGGGCAGTAAAGTTCTCGAGTGGCGACCACGCACCGGAAAACGTAGTGTAGGCAGGCCTCCCACTCGGTGGACCGATGACTTGGTCGCGGGAAGTCACTGGATGCGGGCAGCGCAGAACCGGTCGTCGTGGAGATCTTTGAGGCCTATGCCCAGCAGTGGACGACCTTCGGCTGATATAATGACATTATGCTATTATTATTTTATGACTATTAGAGAGAGTGTAATTTTCACCTATTTTGAATCTTGAAAACAAGTAGTTGACAATAGGCCGATATAGTTCCCGAGGGATCTGGAGCCACCGGTGAAAGCTAGTTTGCTTTATAATTTACTTTCCAATTGCAGCAAACTATCCTTTTGTTAGGATGAAATGATCCTTACATGAACATCGATGCCAGAGCAGCAACCGAGCAACAACGAAGCACCAACTTGCAGTTGGCCTTAACTAGTTCGATTAATCACTGGCAGCGATGGATCGAACCGAGATTCTGGTGCAGGGGCGTACTCAGAAATACTTATCCTTTATCACATCAGCCGACGGATGTCCACTGCTGGACAAAGGCCTTCCCTAAGGATTTCCATGACAACCGGTTCTGCGCCGCCCGCATCCAGCGGCTTCCCGCGACCTTCACCAGGTAATCGGTCCACCGAGTGGGAGGCCTACCTATGCTACGTTGTCCGGTGCGCGGTCGCCACTCGAGAACTTTGCTGCCGCAACGGCCATCTGTTCTACAAGCTTGTGCCCCGCCCACTGCCACTTAAATTTAGCAATTCTGAGAGCTATGTCCGTTTCGTTGGTTCTCCTACGGATCTCCTAGTTTCTGATTCGATCATGCAGAAAAACTCCGAGCATAAGCACGTTCCTTATCCTTACTAATATTATAAACGCGAAAGTTATATGTACAGATGTTTGTTACTCTTTCACGCTTCAACCACTGGACGAATAGGGATGAAACTTGGCACCCATGTGGGTTGGGTCCTGGAATTGGGCATAGGCTAATTTTTACCCTGGGAAAACGTCTTATTCCAAAATTCAAAAACAATTTATTTCAAATAGGTGTTTACACACACTTTTAAATAGTCAAAACAACAAAAAACAAATTTCATATTACAAATAATGTAATGATTCAGGTTACAGTCTCAGGTAATGGTATTTGTTATAGAATCAACATATATATCTTTGTCATTTACATAATCTATTATTTTATAATATCCTCTAGAGCACAAAACTTTTTTGACATGAGTCTTGAATTTATTCTCTGACAAACTAGTTACATTTTCTGGAATTTTATTGTAGAATCTTATACACTGCCCCACAAATGACTTTTTAACCTTACTCAGTCTCGTAAAGGCTATATCTATTTCATTTACATTTCTTAAATTCAAATTATGCCTGTCACTGTTTTTAGGAAATAAATGCAAATTCTTACGAACGTACATGATGTTTTCATATATAAATTGACTAGCAACAGTTAAAATATTGATTTCTTTGAACTTATTCTGTAACGAGTCACGTGATCGCATCTGATAGATTGCGCGGATAGCTGATATTAAAAATAGTTTCTATATCAGCCGCATGCCCCCACAGTAATATGCCATAAGACATTATACTATGGAAGTAACCAAAATACACTAGTCTCGCAGTATCTACATCCGTTAACTGTCTTATTTTCTTAACGGCATAAGCAGCTGAACTAAGCCTTCCCGCTAAAGTTTCAATGTGTGGTCCCCATTGAAGTGAAAAATCCAAAGTTATACCAAGGAACACCGTGGTATTTACAAATTCTAATTTATTACTGTATAATATTACACTATTATTGACCTTTTTTTTCATTTGGCAAACAAAATTTTATACATTTTGTTTTCTTAGCATTTAATAATAAGTTGTTCACAGTGAAAACCAAAAACCACGTGGGCGTAGCCACGGGCGGGCGACTAGTATTAGATAAATAAGTACCTATGTAGATACCTACTCATGATTTTCAGCTAAGTGTGACTATTAGGGCAGTAAAGTCCTCGAGTGGCGACCGCACATCGAAAAAACTTAGCGTAAGCAGGCCAATTTAGCGTAGGCAGACTGATGACCTGGTAAGTGTCGCGGGATGCTGCTGGATGCGGGCAGCTCAGGACCGGTCGTCGTGGAAATCCTTAGGGGAGGCCTATGTCCAGCAGTAGACGTCCATCAGCTGATATGATGATGATGTCTTTAAAATCAGATACGGGGTACCAACTGTAACATTGAACTTACCTGGATGTATCTTCTTTTCTATTTTTGCTTGTATCTTGTAATTATGTTTAGTTTTCCATTTATATTCCTTAGGGCAAGGGCTTAGTATTAGCCATTCTTGTATTTTAAATTGCTGTAAATAATTCATGACACTTGTCATGTCAAACTTTGTTAGGAATCTCGATGTGACTTAATGTTTGAATTTCGTCTTTTTTTATTACAAAGATTAGTTATTTTATTGGTGACATTCACTTACAAAATTCTTTTTGTACTAATATTTATGACTGTCAATCTAAATGTCTCCTCTATTTAAGGTTCTAAATTTTAAAAATGTATTTTGGAAATTAGTATTTTGGTACTAGTGTAAGTGTTAACAGTATATCTGTATTGCGCATGTGTGCAAGTCCTTATAAGCCGGGCTCACGCCTTCATCGAGGTCACTCTAGAACTCCTCATCAAACAAGTAACTGGAAAAGGTCACTTCCAATCTTCTCTTTGACCTACGAGTTTGTAGAAGTCACTCCCAAACCTCTCTTCGACCTACTAATTTTGGGAGGTCACTCCAGAGCGCATCATCTACCTGGTCACTCCAGACCTTCTCATCCACATCAGGGGACGTTGCTTCGTGCCTCCACTTCAACCAACGGGGGGTCTTCAGGGTCTGCGAGGGCAGGCGACTGCGGCGGACGGCACTCAACTTTCCGGCGCTACGTGGTGCCTTGGCCACCCACGGCGTGAAGCGGGCGCCCTCCGGCTGGTGGCTGGTGTAGCCCCCGCCTCGCGCGTTCATACGCGCCCGGGGCCTGCGTCTTTGGGGCACTTCTTCAGCGGCGTCCCGCCGTGCCCCCTGCCAGCTCGCTGATGTGAGGCGAGCGTCCTCTGGCTGGTGGCTCTCGTAGCCCCCGCCTCGCGCGTTCGTACGCGCCCGGGGCTTGCGTCCTTGGGGCGCTTCTCCAACGGCGTCCCACCGTGCCCCTGCCAGGCGCGCTTTCCGTGCCAAGGCATCTCCTCATCGGGCTGCGGAAGTCGGGGCAGAAATTTGTTTCTTTATTTGGTGATTTTCCTTTTATATTAATTTTATTGTAAATAAACAAACTTAATCAATCTAGACTCTTTCAATTCAATCCCAAGCAGATAGTCTCACTTCCAGCTTTTTGATAAATACTCTTTATAGTAAGTACCTCGCTATAGTACATTCTATCACTTCAATAAGTACTCCTTTACTTTCCATTTCCTTTTTCTAGAAATATTGTGCTTACGTTCTCTTTTGGTCCTTCACCTATAGAGACGTAACGTTACACAACCAGGTCAGAAAACTCAAATGCAACAGATTTTTTTTTATTCACAATTGGTAAACCCTTGACAACATCTCACCTGGTGGTAAGTGACGATGTTGCCGAAGATGGAAGCGGGCTTACCAAGATTCCCCAAAGCAATGGGGAACTTGGTATCTTATCTTCATGCCGAAACACACCAATGATATCAACATTGATATTTGGCGGCAAGACTTAGATAAGATGGTGGTAGCTAGCCAGGCGGGCTTAGATAATGCCCTACCACCAACCAAACCGAGTCTTACAATTGACCCCGCCGGGAATCGAACCCGCGATCTCCTGTGTAAAGCCAGTGAACTTTGCCTCTGAGCTACGGAGGCGGTTAAAATATAAATGAATATAACGAAAGAGACTTAGATCTGTTTCCGGTAGAACTTTTTAATCCGGTAATATTTCTTGGAACAAGCAATCCTCATTAGTTATTCACTCACAAAGGAAAATAGAAATAAAAGTGTTTCACGTCAAGGCGGTAATATTACAGATTTTCGTTATGTTGACGTCAATAACTCCTAATCGATAGAAAACCCCAAGGTTGGCAAAATATGCCCTTATTGTTGCTGATGCTCCTTAAAGTTGAAAGCTATTAGAAACACGATTGAGCAGTTTTGGATCGACAGAAAAAAATCCCAAAAATAGGTCTACACCGTTACTTTCAACTCGAGTTATGACTAATATTTTGAAGTATACATTTAAAAAAATATACATCAATATTTGTTATTATAACACAAAGTGAGTAATGTTATTATTGTTTACACTTTTAGTGTACTTTTTGGTTGAAACGAAAAACAATTGAAAAAGTGTGGTTATTTTCTTTACTCTTTACACGTAAATAAAAAGACAGAGACAACTGTTCCAATAAATACCTCGCTTAACCATTCTGACCCCCGCCCGCGTCAGTGAGCGACAGTCGTGGGAGTCTGTAGCGCGCGGCATGTCTAGACAAGACAACTTTTACAGATAGCATGAATGAAAAAACAGGTTCTATTCAGCTCAGCACCTTGAACACAGTATTACGATATGGCTTACAGTAACGCAACACCTTTGATGTCGCACGATGCCGCCACGGCGTAGGTACTAGCAGTACTAGCCTATAGCCAGCCGAGTTTGCCAGGCTGTGCCCCGCCGCCCGCTGCCCCGCAAGTACCCTTCCCTTGCTCTGCGTAAGTACATTCGTTGCACTACTGTAAGCCGCTATATTATAATACTGTGCCTGTAGGCTTGCCTTTCGGATAATGTTTGCAAAAAGAAAGGTCGTCGATCCGAAACATTTGTTTCTCTAAAATATGGTTTCAAAGTATTTATTGCTTTAATATACCTAAAAAAAGGTCATACCCCGACCATCAATAAAAGGTACTCGTATATGAATTTTTACAAGCTTTACATTAGCTAGTGTAGGCAGGCCTCCCACTCGGTGGACCGATGACCTGGTGAAGGTCGCGGGAAGCCGCTGGATGCGGGCAGCGCAGAACCGGTCGTCGTCGTGGAAATCCTTGGGGGAGTCCTATGTCCAGCAGTGGACTTCCTTCGGCTGATATGATGATGATGACATTAGCTTACCGTGGTAGTTAGAAATATGCAATACTAGATTTTGCCAGCGGCTTCGCTCGCGTGAACACAGTTTCTTTGACTGTCTTCGAGGGCGTGCAGTGCGCGAGCCGCAAGTGGTTCGCGAGCGTGGAAAAAGTAGTATAATAATATAATCTGTCTGACTACAAAATTTCAGCCAGATACGTTCTGTAGTTTTTGCGTGAAAGAGTAACAAACATCCGTACATACAAACTTTCTCGTTTATTATATAAGTAGGATTATATAAAAAACAATAATAATTTTGGTTGCTTTTGTCAATAATCTTAAACCTTAAACTTTGGTTCCTACTAATTAGGCAAGCTAATTTTCAAAAAAAAAAAAATTACTAATAGCATAAGAAATCTTGTAGAATAGGCGGCCAATAAGGCTAGGTAGAAAAAAATACACATTAAGAACCGTGTTCATTTACATTTCACCTAATGAAGAACTGGAAACCTGCCTGCAAACAAACTCGCAGGTTGTGTGTGAAATCGACCAACCCGCACTGGGCCCGCGTGGTCGACTAAGGCCCGATCGCCCTAATTCAGGGTAGGCTCGAGCCCCTCGGTGGGGACGTATATATGAGCTGATGTGAGTAGCAAAGAAGAAAGGTATATCAGACTTGATGAAATATTTCCAAATAATTTCGGTTTGTATTGAAGGTACTTTACTGCGATTTTTACTGGAATAATTAAGTACCCAGTGCAGTAAGTCCACAAAGTCCTAGTTATGAAAAACTACGGATAACGAAAAATGGTTCTAATTTAGCTTCCACGATTTGTTCCAAACCAATAAACAAGCATTGGACGCACACACTCTCTCTCTCTCTCTCTCTCTCACACACACACACATATTTATCTTTTTTTTTTAAATTCTATTAGTGTAAGACAATCGAGCCCCATCAAAATTTCAACTTAGATTTTTTGCCATCACAATACTTTCTTCACTCCTTCGTTGCCCGCTCATGCTCGCTCCTCAGTCGCTCGAAAGTAAAAGTATGTAGTACTAATAGACATTATTATTATTATATCAGCTCATATACGTCCCCACCGAGGGGCTCGAGCCTACCCTGAATCAGGGCGATTAGGCCTTAGTCGACCACGCGGGCCCAGTGCGGGTTGGTCGACTTCACACACAACCTTCGAGTTTCTTCGCAGGCGTGTGCAGGTTTCCTCACGATGTTTTCCTTCACCGTTAAAGCAATCGGTAAGTATATGTACGTAAGTTTTTGAAAAACTCATTGGTACATTGGCCGTCCAGATTTGAACCCGGTACCTCTGGTTAGATGGACCGAGTCGTTACCGGTTGAGCCAGCGACGCTTTTTGGTAAAAGTGTGTGTATCAGCTCCGAGTCGGAGCAAACTGGATTGCGCTAGCCAAAGAGACTTCGTTCGTCCAACATTAATAGCCATCATCCCTTAAAAGTCAAAGTTATCAATTTGGCGCGATTTTGTGACTACAAAACTGACTAAGTAGTTTCATCCATCTTGGTTGATTTATGCAAGTGACTAGCTGTTTCCCGCGGCTTCACCCACGTGGACAATGTTTTTATGACGTTTCAAGGGTACGCAGTGCTTGAGCGTAAAAAAAAGTAGCCTATGTGTTAATCCAGATCCTAATCTGTCTACCTACCAAAATTAGCCAGATCCGTTCATAAGTTTTTACGTGAAGAAGTAACAAACACACATACTCACACACTCATAAACTTTCGCCTTTATAATATTAGTGTGATAGTGTGATGTGTGCGAGCTTTCAAATTTCAGCAAGACGCGCTAAATTCAAAAATGCCTGTCTCAGCCTAGCGCCGGCTGCACGCCTGCCTAAGCTGTAAAATGCCTGTTAAATGCGGCAAATGCCTGTCAGATGGTAACCCTAGCTCCGACGTGCGACAGGAGTTTACACATCCAGTTTTTTTTTAAATTATACGCGGAGCTCGGCTCCGGTCTCGCGATTTATGCTATTATATGGTCCTGGAGTCTTAGCTTTCCTGATATAAAAGGTGATTGACATAAAATGTGAGAGTAAACAAAGTTAACACTCGATTTCAGTCCCCATTTATAAATCGTTTCTTAAGGAGTTTACTCCGAAAAGAAGTTAAATAATTTTGAACCACTCTTCCTCATCATCATATCTCAGCCGGGAGACGTCTACGCAGGCCAACCCTTATCACAATTTTGGCCCACATGCATCCAGCGATATCCTGCGAGTCTTACCAGACCATCAGTCCACCAGGCGGGGGGCGGCCCGTGGTCGCCAATCGAGAACTTTTAGTTCCCATCGGTTATCTGTTTTACGAGCTATGTGTTCATCAACTTATTCTATGAGCTATATCTTCACTGTTCCTGATATTTTAAAATTCAAAACTTGCATGGTTTATCTAGGCAGGTAGGATTATAAAAATTGAAGAAGATTATAAACAACCTTTCTTGCATATTTTTTATAATAGCTAAATTTTGTATTCAATCACTATTACAATTTATTTATAAATTTATTAATTTTTCGTCATTTTGTGTTTTAATGAAATCAAACATCTTTTTTTATCCTCAATTAGTAAGCCCTTGTCACTTACCATCAGATGAGAGTAAGTGACGATGATGCTGAAAATGGAAGCGTGCTTACCAAGATTCCCCAACGCAATGGGAAACTAACTATCTTATTTTCAAGCCGGAACACACCAATTTATTGATGCTTGGCGGCAAAAATTAGTTAAGATGGTGGTAGCTAGCCAGGCGGGCTAAGAAAATGCCCTTTCCACCAACCAAGCAGAGTGATACAAAGTAAGACTCCGCCGGGATTCGAACCCGCGATCTTCTGAAGAGAAGCTAACCACTGAGGCGGTTAAAATCTAGTATTACAATAGAAATATTTCCCTTGTAACTTGCCTGAATGCGAGCCTGACTGTAGTTGTTCTAAACTTGGTTCAATATCGGCAAGACGGTGGCGGTGGTGGGTTGTATTGAAAATGTATGGAAAGTGCTTGTCATACCTCCCCTTTGTACCAATTCCCTAGGTTGCAGAAATGTTTATTAACTTGGTGACTGTCTAGGACGACATAAGGTTCCAAAATAAAGAGATTTTGGTAATTGAGAAAAAAAGGTCTTAGTTACCTATGAAATAGCCGATTGTATAAAACAGTTTAAAGATGAATATTATTAGTAAGAACAATAGTTATTAAAACAAAATTTATTCTCAAAATAGCATTAGAGTATTAGAAATTAAATGGTGGTAAACATATGCCTATTGTTTAGATATTTTGAGAGCACGATGGCTTTAACCCCATGAAGTTGGGTTTTTTCACCTTAAAAAATCGATTAATTTAAGGCAAAAAATACACATTTTTGTTTTTAAAGCTCTAGACTTATCGCAGCAGTTTCTTCGTTACAAATGTCATATTTGGGAATACCCCGCATAAGATTTCGTCATTTTCAGGAAAAATCAGCTGTACCTTTGGTAAATTCCGCTCGCCGCTGCCGGCTCACGTCAAACGGTTGTGTCAAAGGGGCCGCCCTGAGTTCCTGTCTACGGTACAACCCCACGGGGTCGCGTCAATCTTGTTTAGTCTTTTTATATGTAGGCGAAGATTCTAAAGATACTTTGTCCAGCAGTGAAAGGGATTAAAATCAATGATAAATTGAAAATAAAAAAAATATCGTTTTTTTATTTTTTAAAACTGTTTTATCTTTCAACACATTTCCAGAACTCCATTCGGGTGTACTGCAGATAATTCCCCGGACGTACTTTTGGTCACAGTATTACGATTAGGCCATATTGTAATTCTGTGGCGTGGTGGTGTTAGTGGTGTTAGCGCGGCGCCTGTGACCACTAACCTCAGTGACCACCGCGCCAAAGTATATATTATTACTAACATACAGTAAGGACATTCCCTGCCGCTCTCTAGATTACGACCTCACCCCCTCGTCTCTCAGATTGATACAGATTGGTTCTCGAACGTATAGAGTGATTCGACGTGATTTTTTTATACAAATGTCATTTCTCGCCCGTTGTATGATGTGTCCGGGGTGTGATCGCGCAGTGCGCGTCGTGATCGAGTGTCGCTAGCTAGGAAAAGTAAGTAGCGTAATTAAGCTAGGAAATATACGCGAATTTCGTAGCCTGGGATTAAGAGCGTTGATTGGAATGAGATTGTTCAACAGCACCAAGAAAATGTACGGGAGCTGGTTATGTCCGTAATTTATGTCTTAATAAACAAGTTTTACATCATCTTTCTCATCAAGAAAGTCAATAATTAGCGAAAATGTGGATAACAAAGGAGATAATACGGTTTTTGATACCCGGGTATCAGGTTTCTTTTTTTAAATACCCGGATTCGCGATTACCCGGGTATTTACTTTTTTAATTTTTTTTGGGAAAAAACCAAGTTTGGAAATCAACATTTATTAAGGAAGAACATTTATTTAGTAATTCAAGTTTTTTATTTAAGGAAGGATGTCTTCCTTGTTTTGCAAAAATATGCTTTCAAAATACGATCGCGTGTAGCGTTCGATCCGAAAACCTGTTTCTTGTTTTTGTTACGAAATTTCCCGCCAAAGAAAACGTCCTTTCACTGTCCGTTGAAGTAGGCCTTACTACCAGCCAAGAGTGCCTTGTACAGAAGGACTAAATTTTGTGTCCGGCTTTTCGTAGCTTCATATAACTAAAAAAAATATATAAAACTAGCTTTTGCCCGCGACTTCGCCCGCATGGACATCGTTTTTGTGACTGCCTTAGAGGGTGCGCGGTGCGCGAGCCGCAAGCGGCTCGCGAGCGTGGACATGAATTTTCTCTATATCCCTCGGGAACTATGTCACGATATGATTATTAGTAAATCGTGTCATTTCCAATCCCCCTAAACCATCTTTGTGCAAAAAATCACAAATGTTCCGTTGCGATGTAAAAGAAATTGACCAAAAAAGAGAATATTTTCAGTTCCCTCAGGAACTGCCTCAGTCTGTGCTATTATCGCGGGATAAAAAGTAGCCTTTGTCCTTTCTCGTGACACAGGCAACCCGCATGCCAAATTTCATTAAGATTGGTCAAGGCGTTGAAGCGTGAAAAGGTAACAAACAAACAAACACAGTTTCACATTTATAATATTAGTAAGGGTGTTCTCTTTCTTATCGTGTGGCGCAATTAACCGTGCTATCCATGGGATAGACTTAATTGTTATCTTCATCTGAACTGCTTTAATGTTCATCGTGTTGGTGGCCAAGTATCGGGTCCAGCGAAAATACGATCAAACAGACTCTCAGCGTATTTTATCATTACAGTTTTGGACGCATTCTCCAAGCTACTTGATGAAAGAGTTGCTAGATTAAAATGTTAAGATTAAAGGGTTTGATTGAACCAATTTAAATTATTTAAATGGAACCAAAGTTAGTTGAATCAATTACAGCACAAAGTCTGCAACAATAAAATAATGTTGTTGTTTAATTAAAAATTCAAAACAAAAAGTTTTTTTTTGTATAAAGCTCAAATATACCCGAAGTTATTTTCTTAACTTTGTGCCAGTGCCAGCTATTGTAGGTGCGAAAATGGGTGCAGTGTCTCTATTTATCGCTTTATCTAGCTTGACTTTAAACGATTAATTAGCGTCAAACATAGACACTTAATAAATTGTTATCTTTATCTGAACTGCTTTCGTGTTCATGGTGTTGGTGGCCAGTATCGGGTCCAGCGAAAATACGATACAGCGTATTTTATTATCACAGTTTTGGACGCATTCTCCAAGCTCCTAGACGAAAGAGATGCTGGATTGTGCATAGATAAGAAGCATAAAACCATCTCGAACTCGTACTTACCAAATCTCACAATGTTGCAGTCAGATTCTCACAATCACAAAGTAAATAACTGAACAAACACTTTTTTTCACTCACCGTCGAGACACAAACAAGGCTACGAAAAGACAAGACCAGTGTTTCCAGAACTCAGATTTAGTTTGCCTTGTACGAATATTTACGATTGCCGAGTATGAATAAAAACATGCCGCGTTCTAAAGGGATTGTATAGAAATACAAAACTACCCGGGTACCGGATATTGAACACAGATCGTACCCGGGTTCAAGAATACTTAAATACCAGGGTATACTCGGACTAGGGTACCCGGGTAGAAAACCCTAGGAGATAAAAGACTCAAAAAGTTTTTGTTTGGCCTGATTGAGTTACGGAAAGTCTTCCTTCATAGGCAACGAGGAACTGTTCAAATTTATTTACTATCTTTTTATACAGTTCTTACGAAGTCATCGTATCGACTCATATACGTCCCCACCATGGGGCTCGAGCCTACCCTGAATTAGAACGCAGGCACAGTGCGGGCGGGTCGACATCACACACAGCCTTCAAGTTTCTTCGCAGGCGTGTGCGGTGCGGGTTTCCTTTATGATGTTTTCCTTCGTCGTAAGAGCGTCGGATAAACGTTCCTATGTAATCGAAATTCTAAAACACATTGGTACGAGGCGGGATTCGAGCCACAACCTCCCGGGCCAGAGATAGCGGCCCTAACCGTTACGCCACCAACGCTTTCTAATTCTTGCGAAGTAATCTGGACAAAAACCCAACAATTAGGGATACAAATGCGTACTATACAAGAAACTCTAGTTAGTACAGGCCACTTCTCACTGATCGCCCTACACTGTATCTAGACACACTGCAGTGTATCAGCCAATTTCTAAAAGAAAAGGGCGACACCGGCCGTGGGTTATATTAAACGAATAATTTTGGGGCACTTTCGACCTACCTGTAACTCAAAATTTATTTGAACTACACAATTACACTTACAATTTTTTGACTAGTAAGGCCCTCGCTGTCACCTAGAATCCCAGTTTTCATAAATATATCTTTTACCATTTCTGAGATGTTTCACTATTTTTATAACTGACTGACTGACTTATCAAAATTATAAACCACTTGCAGGTAACTTAGAAAATTGAAATTTGGCATCAAGGTAGATTATTAGACGTTTACAAATCAAAAATTTGAATCACCACTACTCATCACTTTAAAAAGTCAAAGTTTATATAGTCAAGCCGCCAAGCAAGCTAAGCTTACTTTTTAAAATAAACACCAATATAGAATATAATTGAATAATGAAAACTTGCCAAGTTACACCATTAGTAGCACAGAACATAAAAAAAATATATTTTAAACCACTGAACACTGTTGCCAAAATTGTACCGCTTATAAGATTTTGTTTTAAGTTGCGTTTTTGTTTAAATTTTTAAGTTATAGTTTCTAAGTTTTACATTGTGTTTATTTATTTTTTTTAAATATTTTTGGGTACAATAAAGAGTATTTATCTTATCTTATCTTATCTCTAATATTTGGAGAAGTCTCAGATAAATATTTCAATTTGAAGTGTCGTAACCGTAATTTATGAAACCACGATGGAACTTGGTACCTACCCATTTAGATCTCTGTAAATGTTTTGTATCGAACTTGGCTTCCTTTAACATTTATGCTTTGTTGGGGTAATCTTCTACTGGAATAGATAACCATCAACCAATAACCCCAGTCTAAAGGGTTTCATGTCATTATTGAAACGCTGGCTCATCGAGTAATGTTACCAAACTTCTAACCGCACACACTTTAAAAATTATGTAGATATTGAGTTTCATCCTCATCATATCAGCTCTCATATACGTCCCCACTGAGGGACTCGAGCCTACCCTTAGTCGACCACGCGGGCCCGGTGCGGGTTGGTCGACTTCACACACAACCTGAGAGTTTCTCCGCAGGCGTGTGCAGGTTTCCTCACGATGCAATGTTTTCCTTCACCGTAAGAGCGTCGAATAAACCTACATATGAAATCTAAATTCGAAATCACATTGGTACGCAGCGGGATTCGAAACACGACCTCCCAGATAGGAGGCGGCGGCCCTAGCTGTTACGCCACCGACGCCCTTTTGGAGTTTCATTATTGAGTTTCATACAACAATCATAATAATAGTGGGGTAACGCTTGCTCTATAATATACGCATGCATCTTTACCTAAAGTGGTGACCTTAAATAATGTTTCTACACGTGATAGGTCCTGTCCTTCACTGTAATTAAGACAGGTGCATTTGAAACATGTCACAGCACATTTCGGCATGTTGATGGTAAGTCTGCCAACGCGTGACTGTCAGCAAAACTCTGCTCCGTCGTGATTGGAGCAGAGTTTTTTATACCCCTTTTTCAAAGCGCTAAATATTCTATTCAATCAAAGAATTACTTGAACCAAACACTTGATTATTTTGTTGATGTCAAAATATGATAAGAATACGATTTTAATATTTTTAATTTCTTTTTGTTTTTTACATGAATGCCATAAGTATTTTTTTCTCTCAAATTTTTGTATGTCGTACAAATGACTAAATGTGCTGAACCTCACGATGTTTTGTAAGATTTATTGAATTTACCACATTTACAAACATAAATAAATATGAAACATAAAATTCAAAAAGAACATATTTGTAAGTAGCTTGGAATTAGTAAGTAATCATTTAATTTTTATGTGTAACATTTTTCCTCTTTCTTTCTTTAGCTTTACTGCAATTTGCGGGAGTGATTTAAAAATGTAAAATGGTACGGAAGAGTGTGACAGGAAATGCGAACGTTTTTTTTAAGTCTTGAAGGCTAAGGTAACATGGCCATGCCATCTAATGTTAGGCTGAAGGAAAAAATGACCTACTATCCGAAGGCTCGGCCCGTGAATGTACGACCCGATAATTCATTATTGTTTTGTCACATGTTACACATCATATGTGACTATTGGAAGGCTCGCTGGTTTTTTTAAAAATTATTTTTATAACATGTAATCATACTAATATTATAAACACGAAAGTTTGTAACAATGTATGGATGTATGTTTGTTACTCTTTCACGCAAAAACTACTGAACGGATCGGCTGAAACTTGGTAGGTAGACAGATTAGGACCTGTATTAACACATAGATTACTTTTTTCCACACTCGCGAGTCACTTGCGGCTCGCTCACTGCGCATCCTCGAAAAGTCATAGAAACGTTGTCCACGCGGGTGAAGCCACGGGAAACTTATATGAATGTTAGTTACTTATATAAGTAGTATATGAATGAGCGAACTAGTTCATATACTACAGTTGAGGATGTCGTTTGAGAACAAAATTCAAATAAACATTAGGCAACACTGGAGACAACCACAGATAGGAAAAAATCGCTTATTCTGTGGTAGCAACAATTATATAATTATATATTCTGACTTGGCTGTCTGTGAATTTGATGGGACAAGAAATTCATTGTTATCTCAGAGTTGAAGACCTATAAACCTCAAAGAAGTAGAGGATCCAAGAAGAAGAACGTTTCCAAATCTAACCCACGACAAATCTGAAAAATGGTTCTACCCTTCACTAGCTGTTCTTGCGAGCATATGTACGTATTTCCCTACTATATGTCCAATGGCCATCTCTGGTTCGTAGTGATGACATCATAATCCTGAAATACCCCCACTTCTGTTATTCATGGGGACTCTCGACAATTTTATGGCTACCAGCATGATAGTGTAGTGCTCTGGTCGATATCGAGTATGGATTGCTTTATATATTTATTGTCACAATTTGTAATATTATATTAATATTTTTGTATGTGATGTACAATCTCGTTGAGAGACTCTACTGAGACCAACGAGTATTTGTGCTTAGGTCTTCTATAGTCTCAGCCATGACCACGATTTCGTCAGCAAATCGGAGGTGGGTGATGTATTCGCCGTTGATATTGATGCCGAGTCAACCCCAGTCCAGAAGTTTGAAATCATCTTCCAGGCCGGCGTTGAATAGTTTCGGAGATACAACGTCTCCCTGCCTCACCCCTCGCTGCAGCCGGGTAGGTTTCAAATTTTGGTCCGGGAGACGAACGGACATGGTGGCGTTTTTATACAAACAGTTCAATAACTCGATATATTGATAGTCAATTTGGCACCGCTAGAGAGACTGTAACACAGGTCAGGTTCCAACTGAATCAAAGGCTTTTTCACAGTCCACAAACACCAAGCATAGTGGCTGATTGTACTCTTCAGTCTTCTGTATAATCTGCCGCAGCGTACGTATGTGGTCTAAGCTCTAAGCCTCTTCGGAAGCCGGCTTGTTCAGGAGGCAGGAAGTCGTCAAAATTGTATGTGAGATGATTCGTAATAACTCTCGAAAACAGCTTGTAAACATGGCTCCGAAGTGAGATGGCTCTATAATTCTTGAACAGGGTGCTGTCGCCTTTTTTTGGGTTTCGAAATAAACAAGGAACCCTTATAGTTTCGCCATGTCTGTTTGTCTGTCTGTCTGCCCGAGGCTTAGCTCAAAGACTATTAGTACTAGAAAGCTGTTATTTGGCATGGGTATACATATAAATCACGCCGACAAAGTGATACAATAAAATCTTAACACAATTTTTTTTAGATTACCTACATGTAAAGAGCGGTTGATTTTTTTGTTGACGTATCCTATCGTGTGGGCTATCTATAAATAGGTCTCTCTAAATTATTCATGTTTTAAAAGAACTATTTTTCGATTTAGGGATAGGATTGTGAAATATTAGGTTTTAATGAGCTAATTTTATTTTTGTTAGAGTCAAGTGTCATCTATCCCTACCAGCTTAACCGCTATTAAAAGACATCTAAAAAAATTTACATAGTAGGACATATAATCAATTTAAAAGGAAAACTATCGCGGCTAAGTAGACTTTCTTAGTTTAGGAGTAATAGTCGACCAACTTAAGATGAAAAAAGTTCAATGATTTTCAATACAAAATGTTTTATTACCAACTATTTTTTTTTAAATATACATTTATTTTTAGGAAAGACTACGAAAGCCTACATGGCGCGAGTCCAACTCACACTTGGCTGGTTTTACGACGAAGAGAATCACCACACTTCTGTGCTATGCCTTAGGCGTTTAAGTATAACGGAATTGAACAACTTCTGAAGAGCTTTTAGCCTCACGCAAGGATTTCCACAACAACCATCCCTGCGCTGCCCGCTTTCAGCTTTTCCCCGCCACCTTCACCAGGTTGTTGGTCCAGCAAGTTGAAGGCCTGCCAACGCTTAATCTTCCGGTGTGCCGTCGCCATTTGACAACTTTACTGCCCAACGGCCATCTGTTCTGGAAGTAATGTGCCCCGCCCAATGCTACTAGGTTACCTTAGTTTTCCTTAGATACCCTACACAACACTACACTACCCTACCACAGTATATATATTAGTACTAACGTACAGTATGGACACTCCCTGCCGCTCTCTAGATTCGACCTCACCCCCCCGTCACTCAGATTGGCTGTAGATTGGGTACCAAACGTAAAGGACGAGCTACGCAAGCACTTTTATTCACTATATTCACTTTGCGCGCCGCTGTGATTTCGTTCACAGGAATAAAAACCAACCAGTTACCGAACGTAAAGGCCCAACTGAACTCTTTTTTTTTCATACTTGTCTTATGTTGTAAACGAACACCGCTCGAACAAAAAACAACACATTCCGAATACACCATACACATTATGAGACTATAAAACATTGTAAATGGTAACTGCGACGTGTTTATACATCTTTTAACACATTTTCCATAAAATTGCGAAATTGATAAGGGATTTTGTCACAGATTAAAAATCGACATGATAGTTTTGTTGCTTTGGTGTAGAGATGGGACGAAGTGAATGACTGAATGAATGATTTACATCGATGTACCCTATTGTACAGTTGAGCCCAAAGATGACCCAATTTTTACCTCGCAACAACAGTTCAAAATCATTCATTCAGTCATTCACTTCGTCCCATCTCTACACCAAAGCAACAAAACTGTCTTGTCGATTTTTAATCTGTGACAAAATCCTTTATCAATTTCGCAATTTTATGGTAAAAGTGTTTAAAGATGTACAAAATAATAGCAGTTTTCAGTGTTAATTCATACGTTCACATCGCAGTTACCATTTACAATGTTTTTTAGTCTCATAATGCGTATGGTGTATTCGGAAAGTGGTGTTTTTTGTGAGCCCTTGTAAGGGTATTTCGGTTTTATGTAAGGTATTTAGTTTAATAAAATAAAGATATTTTAATAAACATAGTGTTTTATTGAAGCCACCACCACAGGTAAGTAAGCAAAGATAATAGAGAATGAACCACAGACAAGAGCAGAAATTTTTTAAATTAAGGCTTTAGTTACAAGGCTGTGGATTATTATTTAACATGCCCCTGTAATCCACATAACATAACATAATGACAAAAGAAATATCTTATATACGAGACAATTTTACAATGTAGGTTTCAACATTCTTTGATAAGTTGTTAGCTGAGTAAATATAAGAATAGCAAACAAAATCAAATATTAGATATTATGAATAGCAACATGTTTAGCAAACTTATTCAAATGTTAAAAGTTTGGAAGCAAAATAATTAAATTTTATTTTCTTAAGTGGTTTGGTAAACATGTCAGCTAATTGATTATCAGTTTGACAATAAAACATTTTTATATCACCACAAGACACTTTCTCATGAATAAATTTGTACCTTACATCTATATGTTTAGACCTTCTATTAAATGTCCCATTTTCAATAAGTTTCATAGCACTCTGATTGTCAATGTTCAGTTTGACACTCACTTTCACATTCAACAGTTCTTCTATTAAACTTTTCAAATATAACACTTCTTTTGTGCAGTGCGCAGCTGAATAGATACACAGCTTCACAGCTAGATAGTGCCACAATAGGCTGTTTTCTTGTACTCCAATGGACAGGACCGCCACAATACATCAGAACAAAGCCACTTGTGCTTCTTCTTGTCTCTTTGTCGTTAGCATAATCAGCATCACAGAATGCTTCGATTTTCGTACAGTCTGTGTTCTTCTTAAATATTAATTTTGCAGAAGTTGTGCCTCTCAGATATTTCAATGTCTTCTTGACATTATTAATATCATGGATTGAAGGATTTTCCATATGTCTACTTTCTGTGTTTACGGCATATGTTAGATCTGGTCTTGTTTTGTTACTTATGTACAAAAGTTGTCCAATAGCTTGTCGATATGGGTAGTTTACATTTGGCAAGTCTTCTTCTTCATTGTAGTCACTCGCATCAATTGGAGTTGAAGTCGATTTTGCATTAGACATATTAAAATTTTCGAGTATTTTCTCTGCCTGAATATTTTGATTTAGTTCAATGCCAATGTCTGTCTTTTCTATCTTCATTCCTAGAAAATTATCTGGCTTTTTTGTATATATCATATCAAAGTCTTGTTTTAGGTTATTTATGAGCTCTGTAAGTCTTCCTTCGTCTTTTCCAATGAGGATTCCATCATCAACATATATTCCCAGAATAATTGTGCTGTCTTCATTTTTGAATGAACATTTGTCACATTGCAGTTGTGTTAAACCATATTTTAGTAGAGTTGAAGAGAATTTCTTGTTCCAATTAAGTGGTGATTGTTTTAATCCATATATGCTCTTTTTTAATTTGCAGACTTTCTATGTTGGATCATAGTCATAGCCTTCAGGAATACTCATGTAGGTGACTTCTTTTAGTGGACCATAGAGAAAAGCAGTCTCTATGTCCAATGTCATTATGTGAAAATCTTTAGATGCAGCAATGGCTAAGATTGTTCTCAAGGATACATTATTCATTACAGGACTGAACGTTTCTTCATAGTCAATTCCTTGAATTTGTTGGCAACCTTTAGCTACTAGCCTTGCTTTGTATTTTTTGCTGTCATTTTTCACTTTTAGAACCCACATGTTAGATATTATTTTTCTTCCCTTGGCTTCTTCTCTATCTACTATTTCCCATACTTGATTATTTTTTAGTGATTGTTTTTCTGAATTTATAGCTTTTATCCATTCAATTTTGTCAGGGCTTGAAATAGCTTCTTGATAAGTCAGCATAGCATATTCTACAAATCTTGTAGGTAATTTCCTTATTCTTTTAGGCCTTGCTGTCTCTACTTCACTACTTTCTTCTTCTTCGTCTTTTTCTAAATCTGAATCTGTGTTATTTTCATTTATCTGTGTTATATTTTCTGTTTTTTCTTCTTGTTTCTCTGAGTTTTCTATGTCTTCTTCTGAGTTTTCTTGTTCAAGGTTTTTATTTGGTGTTTCTGTAAATATTATAGTTTCATTTCTTTCTTGTATTGATTTTTCATTTTTGAATATTACATCTCTTCTAATCATTATTGTTTTCTTTTCTTCGTCAAATAAGCGATAACCAGTGTTAGCATAACCGACCATTAAGTATTTTTCTGTTTGTGGTTCTAGTTTTTGTAGACGGTTTAGCTTTTTGCTGTAAGCCGTAGAACCAAATATTTGAATTTTACTTAAGTCCGGTTTCTTATCAAACCATTTTTCATATGGTGTCATGTTTGCAATTGATTCGGACGGTGGTCTGTTCAGCAAGTAGGTTGCTGTTCTTGCAGCTTCTCCCCATAAAAAAATCTTCAGTCTTTGTTTCATACATTAAAGCTCGTATTTTTTCTTGTAATGTTCGATTAAGTCTTTCAGCTTTTCCGTTTAGTTGGGGTGAATATGGAATTGTGTAGTCCAGCATGATACCTTTCTTGTAACACCAATCTTTAAAATCATAGCTTGTATATTCACCGCCATTATCACAGCGTATTTTACTTACCTTCAGGTTTTTTTCTTTTTCAGCTTCTTCAATGTAATTTTTAATGCAACTAGGTGCGTCGCTTTTCTTTTCCAGCAGGTAAATTTTTGTAAAGTGGCTGTAGTCATCCAAAATAGTAAGTATGTATTTTTTATTATCAAAGGTTGGTGTTAAGGGGCCACATATATCACTGTGTATTATTTGAAGTGGTCGAGTAGCTCGTTCTCTTACTGAATTGAATGGTTTTCTTGATTGTTTTGCCAATATGCATACTTCACAGGTTCTTTCCAAATTTTTTATTTCTTCTTCATTTATTTTAAGGTTAACTGATTTGGAGAGCTTCAACAGTGAGTCTTTGCTTGGATGTCCCAATTTGACATGCCATTCATGCGCTTTATTCTTATTAGTTGTTAGTAAACTTGTATATTTTTCTTTCATTTCAACTTTCACTGTGTATAGGTTGTTTTCTTCTTTATTACCAGTTATAATAATTTCATCATCATCATCATATCAGCCACAAATCGTCCACTGCTGAACAAAGGCCTCCCCCAAGGATTTCCACGACGACCGGTCCTGCGCTGCCCGCATCCATCGGCTTCCCGCGACCTTCACCAGGTCATCGGTCCACCGCGTGGGAGGCCTGCCTACGCTACGTTTTCCGGTGCGCGGTCGCCACTCGAGAACTTTACTGCCCCATCGGCCATCTGTTCTACGAGCTATGTGCCCTGCCCACTGCCACTTCAGTCTAGCGATTCTGTGAGCTATGTCGGTTACTTTAGTTCTCCTGCGGATCTCCTCGTTTCTGATTCGATCACGCAGAGAAACTCCGAGCATAGCACGCTCCATTGCCCTTTGGGTGACCTTGAGCCTTCTTATGAGGCCCATAGTAAGCGACCATGTCTCAGTTCCGTAAGTCATCACTGGCAACACACACTGGTCAAAGACCTTAGTCTTGAGACACTGCGGTATTTGGGACGTGAAGATATTGCGAAGCTTCCCGAACGCTGCCCAGCCGAGTTGGATTCGTCGATTGATCTCTTTCTTGAAGTTGGACCTGCCTAGCTGGACTGTTTGTCCCAGGTATACATATTCGTCAACAACTTCCAGTGTAGAGTCTCCAACCTTTAGAGGAGTGGGTGCGACACGGACATTTAACATTATTTTCGTCTTGTCCATGTTCATTTTAAGACCCACTTGTTGAGAGACCTTACTGAGGCCATCGAGCATTGTGCTTAGGTCTTCCATAGTCTCAGCCATGACCACGATATCGTCAGCGAATCGGAGGTGGGATATGTACTCGCCGTTGATATTGATGCCGAGTCCACCCCAGTCCAGAAGCTTAAAAACATCTTCCAGGGCGGCGGTGAACAGTTTCGGAGATATAACGTCTCCCTGTCTCACCCCTCGCTGCAACTGGATAGGTTTCGAGTTCTGGTCCTGGAGGCGAACCGACATGGTGGCGTTTTCATACAGACACTTCAACACCTCGATGTATCGATGGTCAATTTGGCACCGCTGGAGAGATTGTAGCACAGCCCAGGTTTCGACTGAATCAAAGGCCTTCTCATAGTCCACAAACGCCAAGCATAGTGGCTGATTGTACTCTTCGGTCTTCTGTATAATCTGCCGCAGCGTATGTATGTGGTCTATGGTACTAAAACCTTTTCGGAAACCGGCTTGTTCGGGAGGCTGGAAGTCGTCAAACCTGCGTGCGAGACGATTCGTAATGACTCTCGAAAACAGTTTGTAGACATGGCTCAGAAGTGAGATGGGTCTGTAGTTCTTCAGCAGAGTGTTGTCACCCTTTTTGAAGAAAAGCACGACCACACTTCTGTGCCATGCCTTAGGCGTTTGTCCCTCGAGTATAACGGAATTAAATAACTTCTGAAGAGCTTTAAGTACCGGTGTTCCACCTGCTTTCAGAAGTTCAGCCGTAATTCCATCATCACCCGGTGCCTTGTTGTTCTTGAGCTGTTTGAGAGCCATTCTAATCTCGTACAGGCTGACGTCCGGGATATCTTCGGTATAGTGTCGGGTTAGTCTGGCTCTTGGGTCTTCAGCCAGATCGCTGACAGGCAAACGTGTGGTCTTGTACAATTGTCTATTTCTATAGAAGTTCTCTTCTCAACTTCTTCCAGCAACTCAGTCTTAGACGATATGGTCCTGCCGTCCTCAGTCTTCAGCTTGGTCAGTTGGCTTTGTCCAACAGACAGATCTCTCGCGAACACTTTTGAGCCTTTGTTGTGCTCAATCGCCTCTTTAATACAATTTGTATTATATTGGCGTAAATCGCGAGTTAGGGACTTAGAGATCTGCCTGTTTAGTTGCCGATACTGAGTAGCGTCTTCAGAGGACTGCAAAACCAATCTGCGTCTTTCTTCCATGAGGTTGCTGGTGAAGTCGGAGATTTTTTTGGTTCTGTTTGAACGGCGAGTTTTAAAAATCTTAGACCCGACCGTTTGAACAATTTCCACGAACCTGTCATTATAATCGTCCACATTCTCGCAGTCTCCTAGGCATTCGAAACGATTGTGCAACTCGAGCTGAAAGCTCTCGGGGTTTTGGAGCTGGATGGGCGCTGGTCGGAGCGTAGACTTCATCAGTCGACATAATAATTTCACCATCTTTGCAAATGTCGATTTTGTCTTTTTTGAAAAAAACAGTCCCTCCATTATTTGTAATTGCACTTACTGACATCAGATTTTGTGTAAGATCAGGTACATACAGGGTTTCTTTTAAAATGCAATGTTTGAGTTCTATTTTTCCTACACCTTGAGATTTCATACCAGTACAGATGATGGCATGCACTTCAGATCTTGCAATAAATTTGGATCATTTTTCATATGACTAGAGCAGCCGGAGTCAATTACAAAAGTGGTAGTTTCATTTTCTGAGTTTTGATTTTCATATGTCACGAATGCCACATTATTTTTTTTCTTTGAACTTATTGTATTGTTCTTTTTGTAAAAACATTTTTCAGTTGGATGATTGGTTTTTTTACAGATGTTGCACTGGTTTTTATTTTGTTTCAAGAAAAAACAGTCTTTCTCGACATGATTGTTCTTTTTACAGTTGTTGCAGAACAATTTTTTGTTTTTATTTGAGTTATAAGCTTTAAAAGCAACATTGTTTTCCAATTGTGGTTTCATTTCACGTTGTTCTTCAGCTATCAGTCTTGACGTGAAGTTATTAAGAGTTTTTTCATGACTCGGGCATGAGTCCCATGCAGTAATGAAACTTTTAAATTTTTCAGGTAATATCGCTAGGATTTTTGAAATCAACATTGTGTTATTGATTTTTTCATCTATCATCGACAGTTTGTAGGCGTAGTTTTGAAGAACGCCGACGTTGTAGGCTACCTCTTTACTAGTGTCATATTCAAACTTGAAGAATTTTTGCATTAGATCACATTTTTCGTGTTCATTGTTTCGCCGATACAAAAAACACAATTTTTGGTACATTTCCTTCGCATTCTCACAAGGCATTATGTGAATCATGAGAGATTTGTCGATTGTCATCATGATGATTCGTTGTGCTTTAGCATCACGCGTTTGGAAATCGGGAATTTCACCCTGTGCCAATTGTATAGTTTCACTTGGAAAAACAATATCTTGTAGGTTCGAACTTCTGAATAGAATATCAATTTGAAATTTCCATAACATAAAGTCCTTTTCACTGGTTAGCACTTGGATTTTTGAGTACATATTATGAGCGTCCTCCATTTTGTTTAGGTTTTTTTGGTTTTTACTGTTTTATTTGGTTTTCACTTTTTACGGGATAGCTGGTCCCATAACCTGAGCCCTTGTTAGGGTATTTCGGTTTTATGTAAGGTATTTAGTTTAATAAAATAAAGATATTTTAATAAACATTGTGTTTTATTGAAGCCACCACCACAGGTAAGTAAGCAAAGATAATAGAGAATGAACCACAGACAAGAGCAGTAACTTTTTAAATTAAGGCTTTAGTTACAAGGCTGTGGATTATTATTTAACATTTTGTTCGAGCGGTGTTTGTTTACAACGAAAAGTATGAAAAAAAAAGAGTTTAGTATTCACACTGTTGCATTCAGTAAATAACTAACAAACATTTCGTGACCAATACCCCCGGTGTGATTCAACCCTACCTGCATTCTTGCCTATAGATACGTCAGTTATATATATGTATATCATTTCTCGCTCGTTTGTATGGAGTGTCCGGGGTGTGACCCTACCCTACCGTCCCTAAAACCTTATCCTGACAATAACGAACTCAAGAAAAAAATAATTAGCGAAATCCTGTCATTACTAAATAGATAACGTACATTGTTGTAAAATGAAACCAAAAATATCGATAATCATTTGTTTATCCCATCCCTATCTTCAAATTTACGATGTTTCATAGCGCAGCCGCGTCACAACTCAATAAAATATTCAGTAAAATGTACCGGATTTAGTGTTGCTGGCTTTATACCGAGTTGGGAATATTATCGACTTTTTAATATAGGGTGTAAAACATAACGTTGAAAACTTGAAAGTATGTTATAGTGGGAATAGTAGCGAAAAATCTTGCCCTGAAAAAAAAGAAGCGACTCTCATCTCCCTTTTATTGAGGTCCTATGCCAATTTCAGCTAGAACTGCCTGATGCAATTAAAAGTAATTAATTTTTTGGTTACCTCTCCCCCCTACACTCTCTTCTTCTTGTAATGTGAACCGAGAATAAACCAGGCAACAAATTTACGAGTTTCCAATAAAATTCCGCCAAATGCAAACAGCAGCACCTCAACAAATTCAAAAATACAGCCAACTGCCGCTCACTGCCAATCACAACTACAGTTTTGTAAATGGGTGTCGTAGCGGTATGTCTGCAAATTGTGTCAAAAGCCTAAAAATCGGTACGATTGGGTCTTTAAGCCATATTCATCAATTTGACCCGTAGAAATAACTAAGCAAAAAAATAAATATGTATTTTTTGTGTGTTTCGACATCAGTGGCGCAACGACAAGGGTCGCTACCTCCTATAGCGGTACGAGTCCTGCCACGTACCAATGTGTTTTCGAATTTCGATTTCATATGTATGTTTATCCGACGCTCTTACGGTGAAGGAAAATATCGTCAGGAAACTTGCGCACACCAGCGAAGGAACTCGAAGGTTGGGTGTGAAGTTGACCTACCCGCACTGGGCCCGCGTGGTCGACTAAGGCCCCATCGCCCTAATTCAGTGTAGGCTCCAGCCCCTCGGTGGGGACTTATATATGAGCTGATATGATGATAATGTGTGTTCCGACATGAAGGTAAGGCCCCGATTGCGTTGGGGAATATTGGTAACACATCTTCATAATCATCTTCATCTTCACATTTTAACCGCCTCCGTAGCTCAGAGGCAAAGTTCACTGGCTTAACACAGGAGGTCGCGGGTTCGATTCCCGGCGGGGTCACCTTGTAAGACTCGGTTTGGTTGGTGGTAGGGCATTTTCTAAGCCTGCCTGGCTAGCTACCACCATCTTATCTAAGTCTTGCCGCCAAAAATCAGTGTTAAAAAAACATTGATGTGTTCCGGCATGAAGATAAGATAGCCAGCTCTCCATCGCGTTGGGGAATCTTGGCAAGCCCGCTTCCATCTTCGGCATCATCGTCACTTACCATCTGGTGAGATGATGCCAAGGGCTTACCAATAAAGAATAATATAAAAAAAAATATTGGTTCCGCGTTCGGCATCGTTATCATTTACCATCAGGTGAGATAATTCTTCAGGTTTATCAATGTGGAATATGCATTTTTTTTTGCTTTAATAAAAGCTCATTCATATAAGAAACGGTATACAAAATAATTTTAAACAAAAAAAAACTGACTTCAAACGCACTAGTCGCCACTACGATTTTTGAAGGTTTCCCTCGTTTTCTCTGAGATGCCATCATCAGATCCTGATTTCCTTATCATGGTACCTTTCCAAAAAAAAAGAATAATCAAAATCGGTTCATAAACGACGAAGTTATGCGCGAACACACATAAAAGAATTAAAAAATATATACGGTCGAATTGAGAAACCTCCTTCTTTGTTTGAAGTCGGTTAAAAATATTTTTGAATATCTACAAAAATAATTCAAGATATAAGCTATTAAAGATTTATCTCTATCTCTTTCTAGCAAAACATAGAGTTTGAATGGACCGTGTGTTTTATGTCATCACATTTACATATCGGAACTCTCTGTCTAATTAGTAGTTGAAAATGCTTATATCTTCCGTATTTCTTGGCCAATTTAAATTTTCATTTCACTTTTTGACATTGTTTTTATGGAATTTTTATATTTTGTTAAGAAATGCGATAAAAAAAATCATGCGTATACTTTATTATGAATTTAAAAATGAATGAAAGATGCCTCTTTTTAACGTGAGGTAGGTATAAAAAGGTGCTAAGCTGCATTCGTGGAAACTAACTGAGCCTGAAACCTGAGGTCCTCGAGTTTAAGTGCACAGAGTAGTTAAGGGAACAGAAAGTTGAAATTTTAATGACTCCAATCCGTGTATCAGATGTATTTAACCGACTTCTAAAAAGAAAGAGATTCTCAATTCGATTACATGTTTTTTTTGAAGTGGATGCTTCTTTGTTTGCATCTCGTATAGGGGTTGGGGTCTGTTCAGAACTAGTAAGCCACTTAGAGAACAACTTTTTTTTGACGATCCTCGTTTTATAATTATTTTTAGAATAAGATTTTGATATTTTCTTTGTTTTTATACTTTAAAGTGTTAAAAACGTCGTATGACACTTTTCTACTTCCTTTAGCTCATTTTTTAAATTTCAATTTAAAGTTAATACTTTAAAAAATTCAAAATCAAAAATGATATACTCTTTGTGATGGTCACAAAATAGTCATTATATACATAATGTGGATGCGGGAAGCGCAGGACCGGTCGTCGTGGAAATCTTTGGTGGAAGCCTTTGTCCAGCAGTGTATATTTTTTGTGTTTTTGTTGCGCGCCCTCTTTATAAATATTGAACTGATTTTAATATTTTTTTTTATAAGATAGGGTATGCTTTCAAATTAGTATCATATAAATTATATTAAAATCGGTATAGTATTTTTTTAAATAAACAGAAACCTCAATTACTCTCACTGTACGTGGTTTCTGGTTTGTTATGTATCGCCCGCGCGTTATACTATTCTCACTGTACGCGGTTTCTGGTTTGTTATGTATCACCCGCGCGTTATACTATTCTCACTGTACGCGGTTTCTGGTTTGTTATGTATCGCCCGTGCGTTAGACTGTACTCACTCTACGCGGTTTCTGGTTTGTTATGTATCGCCCGTTTGTTATACTATTCTCACTCTACGCGGTTTCTGGTTTGTTATGTATCGCCCGCGCGTTAGTCTATACTCACTCTACGCGGTTTCTGGTTTGTTATGTATTGCCCGCGCATTAGACTATACTCACTCTACGCGGTTTCTGGTTTGTTATGTATCGCCCGCGCGTTATACTATTCTCACTGTACGCGGTTTTTGGTTTGTTATGTATCACCCGCGCGTTAAACTATTCTTACTGTACGCGGTTTCTGGTTTGTTATGTATCGCCCGTGCGTTAGACTATACTCACTCTACGCGGTTTCTGGTTTGTTATGTATCGCCCGTTCGTTATACTATTCTCACTCTACGCGGTTTCTGGTTTGTTATGTATCGCCCGCGCGTTAGTCTATACTCACTCTACGCGGTTTCTGGTTTGTTATGTATTGCCCGCGCGTTAGACTATACTCACTCTTCGCGGTTTCTGGTTTGTTATGTATCGCCATCGCATTATACTATTCTCACTCTACGTGGTTTTTGGTTTGTTATTTATCGCCCGCGCGTTATACAATTCTCACTCTACGCGGTTTCTGGTTTGTTATGTATCGCCCGCGCGTCATACTATTCTCACTGTACGCTGTTTCTGGTTTGTTATGTATCGCCTGCGCGTTAGACTATACTCACTCTATGCGGTTTCTGGTTTGTTATGTATCGCCCGTTCGTTATACTATTCTCACTCTACGCGGTTTCTGGTTTGTTATGTATCGCCCGCGCGCTATACTATTCTCACTCTATGCGGTTTTTGGTTTGTTATGTATCGCCCGCGCGTTATACTATTCTCACTCTACGTGATTTCTGGTTTGTTATATATCGCCCGCGCGTTAAACAATTCTCACTGTACGCGGTTTCTGGTTTGTTATGCATTGCCCCCGCGTTTTACTATTCTCACTGTATGCGGTTTCTGGTTTGTTATGTATTGCCCGCGCGTTACACTATTCTCACTGTACGCGGTTTCTGGTTTGTTATGTATTAAGAGGTGTAGGCATTCCACAAAACGAAGGAGAGGATCTGAGGGTACCATTCAGCAAACCACTAAATAACGAATGAATCAAGAAAGAATCCTGAAAGGACTCCAAATGCAAGCCATTTGAATTTGGCTTCTTTTAATTACGCGCGGCCGGCTGTGGTACGTCTACACAAGGAGATGCGATGGATTGATGTAATGAGGTCATTACAGTACTATGAATATATCAATTTCCGAGTTTTATATTTATTTTTTCCGATAAATATATCTGTAAACTGAACGGAACTGTATCCATTAGTGGCGACTGGCGTCAAATAAAACGGATTTCAACAGAATGGCAGGATAACTGGTACAGTCAGCAATGAAAAAAAAACCCTGCATATAACACTAGACAACACGAATTTAGGGTCTGGATTATCGATGCTAAATTTTGATTTCTTACACGTAACTAACGAAGAAAAAATTGATTTTCACCTCACACGCTCGGAAAGATTTTGTTTGTCATCCCATTTTAGCACGCAAAATTGCGTTTTATCCGCTGACGTGTAAAGAGTTTACAAAATTAGAACAAAGAAAAACAGACACAATGGTATGTTCAGGAACTTCGTCATAACAGTCTTTATAGGTTATATTTCCCTCGTATATTATAAATAACTTTTTAGTATAATAGAAATATTAGTTTACTGCAATATTTAAGCTGTTTTTCTTGCACCTAAATTTTTTTTTCGCTGAAGTGAGGTGTAATGTGTGTTTCGCTCGGCAGAAATAGTACATTACTGCAGTGGCCAACAAAAGAGACATTATACAATGCTTAGTTGTGGCCAAGGCTTGTTTAGTAGATTGTATCATAAGGAGCAAAATCATATTTTTACGGCAAGGGCGCTTTTTTGAATCCAAAGCGAAGTGAGGGATTCTAGAGTAGAATTCCGAGCGTAACGAGGTATTTTTTAGTAGAATCCTGAACGTAGCGAGGGATTCAAAGTATGTCGCCCGAACAAAAAATATATTTTGCGCCCGAGTGATACACTCTACTTTTCATCACCCTCTATGAAAAAATAAAAGGCGCCTCATATTTTATTTTCCCGAAATTTTTAGGTAAAAGATTATCCATCACATTTCTTGCGTCAGTTATAATACTTTCAGGAATTAATTCTATACTTTCACTGTCACTAAAACTAATTTTTCAAAACAAAACCATAAATTTCTAACAATCCGTGAAAATTGACGCAAACGCGGGCTGTAGCTCGCGCGTTTTTAATTTGATTGCTTTTTTTGAAGTGAAAACTTCTTTAGCGGCGTTGTGTACTTTTTTTGTAATGGGTAAAAAATGTTAAACTCGCGTCAGGACACGTGACCTGATCGAAAATTCGTAAGACGGATGGAGTAGTGAAAACTTCTTTAGCGGCGTTGTGCACTTGTTTTGTAATGGGTAAAAAATGTTAAACTCGCGACAGGACACGTGACCTGATCGAAAATTCGTAAGACGGATGGAGTTGATTTTTTGTTGATTTTTCTGAGATATAAACCTTTTAATGTAATATAAATGCACAATGTTAATATTCAAGTTTTCACTTCTGTCGGCACTCCCGGAGTGCAACCCAATTTTTTTTATTCAGAAGGGCGGGCGGCGGCGCGACTATGGGCCGTCGTACCAGCCAGTCTTTATTCAAACAATATTTGCGTTCGATTTCTTGGCGCTGAATACTAAGATGTTCCAAATTCAAAAAGTGCGCGGCAAAGATAATTGCGGCGCACTTATAAGGAGGATTAAAAACTTATTACTGCCCGCTAAAAGTTTTTTATAGAAAACACCATCTTTGGGTGCACTTAAAGGCAAACCAAGTCGTCCTTTTCGAATAGATGGGATGAAATAGTACTTTTCTCAAATAATGCGCGGAAATTAAAACTTCAACAATTACTTTTCAGAATCAATGACGAACAACGAACAACAGTAATATTTCACGTGCCAAAGTGTTCATTTGTTTTTTTTCTATTTGCAAGTCAGTTCGAAATTTAAATAAAACCTTAGATAAGTTACCTCCTTGGTTGCCATGTTTGGTAGTAAAATATAGTTCCATTTTTAAATTACACGTTGTAAATGAGTTAACATAGTTATTTATTAGATCGCTAAGCACAACAGATATGGATTTTCATACTACTTTCGCCTGCCGCTGCTCGCATGTATTTGGCCAATACAGCAATTTCGATGTATCTCGAAAAAGGTTTTCAAAATAATGCTTAAATTTCCAAGCATGTTTGAGAAAATTTATTTTTCGTCTCGTACCTTTGAAATCCTCGCCACGCTCAGGATTCTATCTTTGAACCATTCGCTTCGCTCGTGGTTTAATCCTAGATTCCTTCGCTTGCTCAGGTTTCAATAGAGATCATCTAATCAGCTCAGATACGTCCCTAACGAGGGGCTTCAGCCTACCCTGAATTAGGGCGATAGGGCCTTAGTCGACCACATGGGCCCAGTGCGGGTTGGTCGACTTCACACAAACCGTCGAGTTTCTACGCAGGCGTGTGCAGGTTTCCTCGCGATGTTTTTCTTCACCGTAAGAGCGTCGGATAAACGTACATATGAAATCGAAATTCGGAAACACATTGGTACGTAGTAGGATTCGAACCACGACCTCGAGATAGAAGGTAGCGGCCGGAGCCGTTATGCCACCGACGCTCGATTAGGGGTAACTTGCGCCACATAATAACTTTGGTATAAAAAATATATTTAACAGAATTAAAAAAAAACAGTTCTATTAGTTCATTCCCTCTCGTATATCTACTAGATATGCTAAACTACCAGGTTTATGATATAGCGTCCCCACTTACCGACTCTTTTTATTTTATTTATTACTAGCTGTTTCCCGCGGCTTCACCCGCGTGGACAACGTTCCTATGACGTTTCAAGGGTGCGCAGTGCGCGAGCGTGAAAAAAGTAGTCTATGTGTTAATACAGGTCCTTATCTGTCTACCTACCATATTTCAGCCAGATCCGTTTAGTAGTTTTTGCGTGAAGAAGTAACAAACATACACAACACTCAAAAACTTTCGCCTTTATAATATTAGTGTGATTTCATTGTTATGTACTTTTGAATTTTATGTAAAGTTGACATGTGTAATATAATGCAATTTAAGTGTGTAATGTTTTAAATGACCTTAATTTCCAATATTTAAACTTTAAAATACTTACTTCTATTGTTATTTTATGTGACTTGTGACTAAATGTGCTGATCATTGTTCTCTTTGTTTTGTAAAATATGTTATTTGTACCACATTTATTGCATTAAAGGAATTGAATTGAATTGAATTGAATTAGGGCATAACAGTGAGGGCCGCTATTCCTGCCAACACCATAAGGCGAAGGCAAGAACCAGTTGCGGTAGGTCTTGCCGCAGACGCTTGTCCTGGTACTCGCCTTAGCGAGTGCCTCGTTAGTTCAGTTAAAAACCCATAAATGACCCCATTGGTGGGGTACGGGTCTCATCCCAAACTCCGGAAGGTTATTCCAAACCTCATACACGGGGCCAACAAAGATTTTGAAGTCCGCGTTGGTCGCCACTGTCAGAAGTTTTTCTTGCCGCGCATATACAGCGTCTGAACGCCTTTACTACTACCACAGAGTACTATAATCACCATCTAGTGACAGCAACCGCCACCAACGGCAAGCACGGAAACAGCCCCCAAAAATGTCACATCATTCAAACCCATCCAGGTAATGTCCGTGTTTCAGGTCAGCTAACCTACGTGATCGATTCAACCACGCAAGTCATATGTCAATACATATAGACAAATTCAATATTTACCGAAGGAAGGTTGGCAAAAGCAAAAACTTAGGACTTCCAAAAAAAATGAATAGCTCGCGTTGTTGACTCGCGGAACACAATATTTGTTTTGGCCCCGATTGTACCCTCTTCCCCGTTCGTGGGGCGAGCCGAGCGGCGTGACGCGAATAGTCCAGTTGTCCAGTAATTATTTTCAGACCGTTTGTGGTATCGCGCACCGCAATTGTGGGTGATGACATCAATGATTTATATCTACAATAGGGATGGCGACAGCATCAGAAATAAATTATGAACTCTTGATCACTAAATTGCCCTCTCCTACTTAAACATCGGAAAACCTTACTCGTTTTGTTTTCCATCAAGTCTTCGATTTTAAATTCACCAAAATCAAAAAATGAGTACATAAATGACGCTGCAAAACTATGACGTCACGCCTACGTATTTCAAACATTTTTAGAACAAAATGTCGTTTTTGACAGATGATAAAAAGTAAATCAGATCACTAGCATTCGTCATCCCTATTGTCAACAAATATGTTTGTTTGTAAACTTTTTATTGTACAAAATATACACTTAAAACAATATTTTAAAAAAAGCTCATGTAGAAAGGCGAACTTATCCTTTGGAGGCATTTTAGAGGGATCTCTTCCGGTCAACCTTTGCAATAATAAACAGAGAACTTAACTAGGACAAAGAAACACGTAATTAAGAAGAATTAACATTAATACAACTAAAAATACATTTAAACTTAAGTAACCTAATTTTAATTGGCCTATGTCCAGCAGTGGACGTCCTTCGGCTGATATGATGAACCTAATTTTAATAAATACAAACTCAATTTAATAAATCTAACATATAAATAAATATGATACATTTTTTTTTATATATTTACAATTGGTAAACTCTTGACAACATCTCACCTGGTGGTAAGTGACGATGTTGCCGAAGGTGGAAGCGGGCTTTCCAAGATTCCCCAACGCAATTGGGAACATACTATATACATAATATAAAATAAATATATTATATAAGCTCAAGAAGATCTCATATATTGTCCTTAAGACAGGCCTTGAAGGCGGTAAGGGTAGGAGACATCCTAATGTCAGCTGGCAGACTGTTCCAGAGGCGGGCTGCGTGCACCATAAACGACTAAGTTAGTTTTAACTTATTTGTATGTCAATAGGGATGACGAATGCTAGTCATCTGACTTACTTTTTACCATCTGTCAAAAACGACATTTTGTTATAAAAATGTTAGAAATACCTAGGCGTGGCGTCATAATTTAGCAGCGTCTTATATGTACTCATTTTGTGATTTTGGTGAATTAAAAATCGAAGACTTGATGGAAAACAAAACGAGTAAGGTTTTCCGAAGTTTAAGTAGGAGGGCAATTTAGTGATCAAGAGTTCATAATTTATTTCTGATGCTGTCGTCGTTTAAAGAATTATCCTCCAACTCCTAACCGTTAAGGAGTTGTACCTTCCTTCATCAGCTCATCTAATGATGAAGATGATGATGATGATGAGATGATGACTGCCAGACGCCAAAACTTAAATAGTTTTAGGAAATACATGAAACACGTAATATGTGCCTATAAAATTTGAGGGTTGTTCTCGATTTCCCTAGGATCCCATCATCAGATCCTGACTTGGTGACTATGGGACCCCGTCGGGAGTATACTCCTTCAAATAAAAAAAGAATTTTGAAAATCGGTTCACAATCGGCGGAGATATCGCGTAACAAACATACAAAAAAACAAACTTACAGTCGAATTGAGAACCTCCTCCTTTTTGAAGTCGGTTGAAAATCAAAATCAGCTGTTTTTAATGAAAGTTTCATAGATTATATCCGTAGCATAAATGAAATATGGAACAGAGACAGCGCTATAGAAAATTGTATCTTGTTTTCTCTTTCACTTACGGTAAACAGGTTACATCAGTCATAATATTGTTCCACTATTGTTCATTCTTTCGTTCATCCTTTTAACATATTCTGTGAATTCAATTTAGAATATACTTTCATGAATAAATTCGTAATCTGGGCATTTGAAAACATCAAAATTTGCTGAGATATCCAGGGCAACATTTTTTTTTGTAGAGCTGTGTAATAATAAAAAATAAAAAAAAACGAGACCTACAGTACTCGCATATGATGTGTAACATGTGACAAAATACTTATGAAATTAATTAATTATCGGGTCGTACATTCACGGGCCGACCCTTCGAATAGTAGTATGTCATCTTTGCCTTTGCCATCACGCTAGGCGACATGGCTATGACAACCTTAGCTTTCGAGAATTAAAAAACGTTCACATTTCCTGTTACACATTTCCGTCCCATTTCACGAAATCACTCCCACAAATTGATGTGCGTGAGGCCGACCCGCACTTGGTCAGATCGAATAGCGCGCGCTTTCGCGACTTCCTGTTACACATTTCCGTCCCATGTTACACATTTCCGTCCCATTTCACGAAATCACTCCCAAAAATTGCAGGAAAGCGAGAGCAAAGATGTTACATATCAAAAAAACTCCCCGTTAGGCTCGCGAGTAAAAAGACCACCTCTGATCTCTCCGGGCGCAAAGGTGCCCATTATGCTCGCCGCATTGCCACGGTGTACCGCAATTCAGCGTGATGACATCAATGATTTATTTAGGTATACGATTGTATCTACAATTGTATCTACTTTAGTTTTGTTAACGAGGGAGGGCGTTAATAGTTTTTGGTACATTTAAGAGCCCGCTGGAGTTATTTGATTAATTTGTTAACCAAACAACCAATTTTGAAATAATTTTATGTCGATAATAGGATTACGTGTATCTGTGTCGGTATCGCATTATTTTTTTGAAAAAACGAAACAGGAATTCCTTATTAACCAATAAACTTATTTTATTTCATTAATATTTTATTAACTTATTATATAATTTAATGGATTCCAGTTTCGTTTTTCAAAAAAGTAATGCGATACCGACACAGATATACGTAATCCTATTATCGACATAAAATTATTATATCCGATTATTGGTATAAAACTACTTCAAAATTGGGGATTTATGAACTCCAGCGGGCTCTTAATATACTTAGGAAGTTTTAATTTTTGAAACGCGTTTAAAGATAAAATTAGAGAAAATAATCAGGAATAGTATTCTATGCTAAAAATAAGTACACAAGGCGACACATCAAGCAATACAAAACCAGTATAAGCTGGCCGCTTGACGCCTGTGCGTTTCAACATAATATGCGAAGCCCGCGTATACTGGTTTTGTATAGCTTGATGTGGCGCCGTGTATAACTGTATAAGTACATCCTTTTGAACTTTAATTATTTACTTTGTAGATAAAGTGTCACCCTGTTATCACAACGATAGTAAAAGCGAGCCAGATTTTTTATTTTTTTAAACGCATCGCAAAAAAAACTTTAGCTGATCGAACAATTTCGTGCACTTTTATATTGAAGGCCCATTTTTTTTCGAGAAATTTTTAGAATTTCGATTTTTTTTTTAGGGTTCCATTTTTTATTTACAATTGGTCAACCCTTGGCATCATCTCATGTAAGTGACGATGATGCAGAAGATTGAAGTGGGTTTACCAAGATTCCCCAGCGCAATGGGGATCTGGCTATCTTATTTTCAAGCCGGAACACATCAATGCTGTTAACACTGATGTTTAGCGGCAAGACTTAGATAAGATGGTGGTAGCTAGGCAGGCGGGTTATGAAAATGCCCTACCACCAACCAAACAGAGTCTTACAAAGTTGACCCCGCCAGGAACCGAACCCGCGACCTCCTGGTGTGAAGCGAATGGACTAACCACTACGCCACGGAGGCGGTTAAAGTTCCTTGAGGAAAGTTGTTCAGTATGATGAATAGAACCCCCAGTTATCAGGTCCTACACCAATTTTTTGTACACCCTGTATATCCTTACGGTTGAAGCACGGAAGCTCAGTTATTTTAAACTATTATACCCACTATACTCTCTCACCGCATTATAACCTGAGCTTAGGATAACTTAAGCCCATTATTTGCCCGCGTGTTCAGGCACCTTCGTAAGAGAAAAGACAAGCTCCAGCTCTTGCGGATGGAGTGCGATGCATTGTTGAACTTAGTCCAGGAGATGGCAACAAATTAGTATTTATATTAACTCCGTTGGTTTGGCTTCGTCATCATTTTAACCACCTCCGTGGCATAATGGTTAGTCCATTCGCTTCACACCAGGAGGTCGCGGGTTCGATTCCCCGTGGGGTCAACTTTTAAGACTCGGTTTGGTTGGTGGTAGGGCATTTTCTAAGCCCGCCTGGCTAACCACCACCATCTTATTTAAGTCTTGCCGCCAAACATCAGTGTAAAAAACATTGACGTGTTTCGGCATGAAGATAAGATAGCCAGTTCTCCATTGCGTCGAGGGAATCTTGGTAAGCCCGCTTCCATCTTCAGCATCATCGTCACTTACCATCAGGTGAGATGATGCCAAGGGCTTACCAATTGTGAATATAAAAAATCATATTAGCCGACATATGCCTCCCCCAAGGATTTCCACGACGACCGGTTCCAGCGGCTTCCCGCGACCTTCACTTTGTTTTGGCTAAAGTCCCACAAAGCGGTACGTACCTCTCTGGATTTTTTAGGGTTCTGAAGTCAACAAGGAACCCTTATAGTTTTGCCATGTCTGTCTGTCTGTCCGCGGCTTAGCTCAGAAACTATTTGTTCTAGAAAGCTGTAATTCAGCATCATCATATCAGCTCATATACGTCCCCACCGAGGGGCTCGAGCCTACCCTGAATTAGGGCGATCGGGCCTTAGTCGACCACGCGGGCCCAGTGCGGGTTGGTCGACTTCACACACAACCTTCGAGTTTCTTCGCAGGCGTGTGCAGGTTTCCTCACGATGTTTTCCTTCACCGTCAAAGCAATCGGTAAGTATGTACGTAAGTTTTGAAAAACTCATTGGTACATTGGCCGTCCAGATTGGAACCCGGTACCTCTGGTTAGAGGGACCGAGTCGTTACCGGTTGAGCCACCGACGCTTTTTCAGCATGAGTATATATATTAATCACGCCGACAAAGAGGTACAATAAAATCTTTAAATTTTTTGAAACATGAAGAAACTAGCGTCATCTAGTATGATGGTTTTTGAAATATGAAACTAGAGCCATCTAATGTGATGGTTTGGAACCCTGTGTGTGGTTCTGACTCGCATTTGCCCGGTTTTTTTAATAAAACTAACAAAAACCAAGTTATTGGAATGAAACAATGGAAGTTGGTTTTTCCACTTATGACCTTAAGCGTCATACTCAGTTTTCTGTTGTTTACCTATCAGCCTGCTTTGGTATGGGATGATGATGACATGGTGAACATCGCGGGAAGCCGCTGTATGCGGGCAGCGCAGGACTGGTCGTCGTGGCAATCCTTGGGGGAGGCCTTAGTCCAGCAGTGGACGTTTTTCGGCTGATATGATGATGTTTTTCGAATTTCGATTTCATATGTACGTTTATCAGACGCTCTTACGGTAAAGGAAAACATCGTGAAGAAACCTGCACACGCCTGCGAAGAAACTTGAAGGTTGTGTGTGAAGTTGACCAACCCGCACTGGAATCCGCGTGGTTGACTAAGGCCTGATCGCCCTAATTCAGGGTAGGCTCGAGCCCCTTTGGTGGGGACGTATATGAGCTGATAAGATGAAGATGATGTTGACCATCATCTTATTAGCCAATAGACGCCCACTGCCGGACATACACCTCCCCCGAGTTGGAGATGGGGGGGAGGGTAATCGCCACGCTTGGCAGGCGGGTTGGCGATTGCAGTGTGCGATGTGGGGGCACAGTACGTGGAAAGGACGCTGCTGCGCATCCTCTCAAACAAATTTTATTTAAGTAAATATAACTTTGATATTTATTTTAGTGAATATACCTTTGATTTTTATTTTAGTGAATATAACTTTGATATTTATTTAAACTACTAGCTTTTGCCGGCGGAATCGCTCACGTGGGCATCGTTTTCATAACTGTCTTTGAAGGTGAGTGGTGCGCGAGCCGCAAGTGGCCCGCAAGCGTAGACAGGAGTTTACTCCCGATCCTTCGGGAACTGTATTGGACTATTCTGATTAGCAGTCTATGTCATTTCCCGACCCCTCCACTATTTGTTTGTCATAAATCACGTCAATCTGTTGCGGCGCTGACGTGCGCGAGCCTGGAAATGAGTTTTTCCTAGATCTCCCGGGAACTGTTTCGAGCTATGCTTATTACTATTCTATATCATTGCCCATCCCCTCAATTATCTCTTTACAAAAAATCAGAACGATCCATTCCTCCGTTGCGATGTTAAAGAAATCAAACAAAAAAAAAGGGATTTTTTTCAGTTCCCTAAGGAACTGTATCAGACTGTGCTATTTTTACGGGATAAAAAGTAGCCTATGTCCTTCATCATGACAAAGGCTACCTCCAGGTCAAATTTATTCAAGATTGGTTGATGTGTCGAAACGTGAAAAGGTAACAAACATACAAACACATTTTCACATTTATTATATTAGGATTCACAATATTTTTTTTTCTTACCGTTTATTGAGTTGTAATTTTAATATCATTTTATATTGATACAAATTTCCCAGGGTCGCCTTCTGGCCTACTTTCCAAAATATAACAGTCGAGAGCTGAATCCCGGCCATATTCTTCGTACCGCCACGCCAAATAGAATTTTTGGCTATATCAATATAGAGCTGCTAGTGACATTTTGAAACTAAGTTTTGGCTTACTTCATCTATCCTTTAAGAAAACTTTTCTTCTTATCAGCTCATATACGTCCCTACCGAGGAGCTCGTGCCTACCCTGAATTAGGGTGATCAGCCCTTGACCACGCGGGCCCAGTGCGGGTTGGTCGACTTCACACACAACCTTCGAGTTTCTTCGCAGGCGTGCGCAGATTGCATCACGATGTTTTTCTTCACCGTATAAGAGCGTCGGATAAACGTACATTCAAATCGAAAATTCGAAAACACATTGGTACGTGGCAGGATTTGAACTCAAATACCCTTAAATATAATTTTTGCATCAGGTTTTCTATGTATTCACATAAATTTTATTTAGACAGGTTTTAACAGATAGAAAGAAACGAAGATAAAAACTTGCTGATATTTTTAATTTAGGATAAGATTTTTTTTCTTTCCGGTGCTTCCTTCTCATTGAGATCTTAGTGTTTGGTGGCAACACTTAGATGAGATGAGATAGCCAGAGCCCCATTGAGTTGGAGAATCTTGGTAGGCCCGCTCCCATCTTCGACATCATCGTCACTTACCATCAGGTGAGATCAATTGTCATTAAGTGATTCATAATTGATCATTGATCAAATGAGACCAATTGTAAAAAAAAGATGGTGGTAGCTAGCCTGGCAGGCTTAGAAAATGACCTTCCACTAACTAAACTGAGTCTCACAATGTAAGACCCCGCCTGGATCCTGGGACCTTTAGAGGTGAAGCGAATGGACTATAAAGCTACGGAGGCGGTTAAAAAATAAAAGTGTTTGGCCACCTTATTCCTTTGGCTAGCATCTCATTGTATCACTTTCACCATACCCCGGACACTGCATACAACGGTCGTGAAATGGCATTTCTAAAAACAAATGATGGAGCTAACAAAACGCGGCGAAATCCTATACGAACGAGAACCAAACTATAACCAATCGCGATTCCGAGAGGGTGAGATCGGAATCTAGAGAGCGGCAGGGAGTGTCCATACTGTATGTTAGTACTAATATATATACTTTGCTTTCACATACAAGATGTTAGTTCGGACTAAATATCCGTTGTATTCTGTAAATTACTTGTCACATGACGGATAGGTTTATGGTACGGTAGATAGATTAGTAGGGCGTGGGTTCAGTTTCCGTTCGTGGACAGATGAATTTATTTCCAAGTAAGAATATAAGACCCGAGATGGGTCTTAGGAAGATATCAGGTTTGAGATAATTATTTTGGATATCAATTGTTTGTTAATTTGGATAGCCTTTTGTGATGAAAATATTTTGATTTTAGAATGATAATGACAGATGGATGACAGCGAATACGTGGAAAATAAATAAATGGAATGAAAAGAAGGTCGTATAAAAAAAGAACGCATTGTGTTGCGTTACATACTTTGCTATTTTAAGTCGAGTTTCTGCATGTAAAGATTTTAGATCTTTTTAAATAAATAAATTATCATCATCGGCTCTGCTCCAGCGGCTTCCCGCGACCTTCACCTAGTCGTCAATCTACCAAGTGGGAGTCCTGCCTGTGCTGCGTCTTTCGGTGCGCGGTCGTCACTAGAATACTTTACTGCCCCAACTGCAATTTGTTCTTCGAACTACGAGTATATACCCCTCCTACTGCCACTTAAGTTTAGCGATCCAAATTAATATTTAATAGGTGATCGAACCGCACTGGGTCTGCGTGGTCGACTAAGGCCCGATCGTCCTAATTCAGAGTACGCTTGAGCCCCTCGGTGGGGACGTAAATGAGCTAATATGATGATGATGATGTGTTCATCGAAATAAATAGAAAACTATTAAATTATAATAGAAAAAAATTGTAGATTTAATTTAAAAGTTTTTTTTTAAACAAACAGCTCCATATAGATACGTAGGCGTGAGACTGCATTCTGCCCGCGCCATTAGATTTACAGTCGGAGCCGAGTCAGCGCCCTTTTGTACAATAACTATGTCTACATTATGTAAAGGGGCTTTATATTTTATAGCTTACGCTTCCAAATATGTTATGTGTAGCCTGAAGCTGCTGTCAAGCGAGTGAAACCAGAATAAAAAGTACTAAGATAGATACCGATTTTTAACCGACTTCAAAAAAGGAGGAGGTTTCTCAATCCGACCGTATATATTTTTTTATGTGTGTTCGTGGATAACTTCGTCGTTTATGAACCGATTTTGATGATTCTTTTTTTGCTGGAAAGGAGATATCCCAAGAGTAGTACCATGATAAGGAAACCAGGATCTGATGATGATATCCCAGAGAAATCGAGGGGAACTTAAGTTTCCTGTTTGAAATCGGTCCTGTTTGATCAGTCCATTCGCTTCACACAAGGAGGTCGCGGGAACGATTCCCGGTGGGGTCAACTTTTAAGACTCAGTTTGGTTGGTTCTAGGACATTTTCAAAGCCCGCCTGGCCAGCTACCATTGTCTTATCTAAGCCTTGCCGCCAAACATCAGTGTTAACAACATTGCTGTGTTGAAAATTAAAAAAATAATTGCTTGAAAATAAGATAGACAGTTCTCCATTGTGTTGGGGAATCTTTGTCTCGTTTTCATCTTCAGCATCATCGTCACTTACCGTCAGGTGAGATAATGCCAAGGGCTTACCAATTGTAAATAAAAAAAAACATACGCGACAGATCTACATCACACATTAATTTATTATTCAATCGTGAATGTCGAAAAAATATTAAATATATCTGAAACAAGCTGTGTAATAATACCTTCGAGCAAAACGAATCAATTTATCAAAATAGTAGTTAATTAAGAATTAATAACCCGACTTCATAAAAACGTAACCCCTCTTTTTTGAGCCAGTCGGTTGAAAGTGTATCCTATGTCACTCAAGGAATTAAGGCAAATTCAACGACACCTAGAACTTCAAAATCCATCAAACAGTTTAGGTTACAGAGCTTGCCAAAGAAATAAGTAACCTTTTTTCAACCGCCTCCGTAGCTCAGAGGCAAAGTTCACTGGCTTTACACAGGAGGTCGCGGGTTCGATTCCCGGCGGTGTCAGTTGTAAGACTCGGTTTGGTTGGTGGTAGGGCATTTTTCTAAGCCCGCCTGGCTAGCTACCACCATCTTATCTAAGTCTTGCCGCCAAATATCAATGTTGATACCATTGGTGTGTTCCGGCATGAACATAAGATAGCCAGTTCCCCATTGCGTTGGGGAATCTTGGTAAGCCCGCTTCCATCTTCGGCAACATCGTCACTTACCACCAGGTGAGATGTTGTCAAGGGTTTACAAATTGTGAATAAAAAAAAATAAAAAAAAAGTCGGGTAAAAATTCATCCTATGTCACTCATGGTATCAAGATAAATTTAACGACACCTAGAACTCCAAAATCCATTAAGCCGTTTAGGCTACTACAGGGAGTGCCAAAAAAATAAATAAACATACATCCTTCTACCAACTGCATTTAATGTATTCTGTTACAGTCAGGCAGGCTTCATGAGAAGGCTCAAGGTCACTCAAAGAGCAATGCAGCGAGCTTTGCTCGGAGTTTTCTGCGTGATCGAATCAGAAACGAGGATATCCATAAGAGACAGAAGGTAACCAACATAGCTCACAGAATCGCTAAACTTAAGTGGCATAGTGCGAGGCACATAGCTCATAGAATAGAAGGCCGTTGGAATTTGCCTTCTCTTACATCTACTGGATACGCTAAAACTACCAGGTTTATGGGCGTTGGGACAGTAAAGTTCTCGAGTGACATTCACGCACCGGAAGACGTAGTTAGCCTGACTACTCGGTGGACCAACGACCTGTTTGATGCGGGTAGCGCAGGACTGATCGTCGTGAAAATATTTGGGGGAGGCCTGTATCTACGTATTTTGGCTAATACGATGATTATTACGATTACATTCAGGGAAGCAAGATTACGTAATCCATTCAAAATCCATCAAGCCGTTGAGGCTACAAGTTCAGCCAAAGAAACATACATACATCATCATCATCATATCAGCCGAAGGAAGTCCACTGCTGGACATAGGCCTCCCCCAAGGATCTCCACGACGACCGGTTCTGCGCTGCCCGCATCCAGCGGCTTCCCGCGACCTTCACCAGGTCATCGGTCAACATACATACATACATACATACATACGGTTCACATACATACTAAGGTACTATTTAAGTTTTATATACAAAAAAACTGAAAACAATAACTATTCTTCTTGTGTAGTCGAGTTAAAGCGTATTGTATTCTCTGTTGTAGCAAAGTATACATATTATAGTACTAACATACAGTATGGACACTCCCTGCCGCTCTCTGGATTGCGACCTCACCCCCTCGTCACCCAGATTGGTTACAGTTTAGTAGTCGAACGTATAGGATTTCGCCGCCATTTTGTTTGTTCCGTCAGTCCTTTTTTGAAATGCCATTTCTGGCCCGTTGTATGAAGTGTCCGGGGTGTGGTCGTAGCCCGTAGCATTGTTCGTAGACGCCCGCGTAGCCGTCAGTTGCGTAGTGCTACGCGGTCGTAGTCACACTCATCGTAGTAAATTATAATTATTTTTTATTTTTTCATTCACAATTGGTAAACCCTTGACAACATCTCACCTGGTGGTAAGTGACGATGTTGCCGAAGATGGAAGCGGGCTTACCAAGATTCCCCAACGCAATGGGGAACTGGCTATCTTATCTTCATGCCGGAACACACCAATGATATCAACATTGAAATTTGGCGGCAAGACTTAGATGAGATGGTGGTAGCTAGCCAGGCGGGCTTAGAAAATGCCCTTCCACCAACCAAACCGAGTCTTACAATTGACTCCGCCGGGAATCGAACCCGCGACCTCCTGTGTAAAGCCAGTGAACTTTGCCTCTGAGCTACGGAGGCGGTTAAAATTATAATTATTTTGTTTCTTTTTTAGGGTTCCCTACTCAAAAGGTGCCAACGTGACCCTATTACTAAGCGTCTGCTGTACGTCCGTCCGTCTGTCAGTCAGCGGGTTGTACTTCATGAACAGTAATAGGTAGACAGTTTCGCATAGTGTGTATTTCTATTTCCACTTTAACAACAAATAATAAAAATCAACTTTATTAAAAATCAAAGAGGTTCCCCATACAAAAAACGGTTTTTTTTCTGACCTGTTCGTGTGCGAATACGACTTGCACTTGGTCGATTTTTTTATTGTGTTCCATTTAAGGGTTCCGTAGTCAACAAGGAATCCTTAGAGTCCGTTCGTCTGTCTGTCTGTCGGTCCGTTGTTAACAGACTCTTAGTACCAAAAAAATGTAATTTGGCATATCATCATCATCATCATATTATGTGATTTATCCATAATAGATAAGTAATGAGATAATCCATTTTCTTTCGGACAAAACAAACACAGCTCTTTCCAGCATTTCAGTCTACATTACATTGTAAAGGCCTTATCGCACTAGCGAGTCAAGAGCGAATGGAAAGCGTGGCAATTGAGCAACGAGCTCGCAACGTGAGTTTGTGAGTGTGTATGTTTGTTACTTATTCACGCAAAAACTACTGAATGGATCTGGCTGAAATTTGGTAGGTACACTGATCAGGACCGTCATGAACACATAGGCTACTTTTTTTCACGCTCGCGAGCCGCTTGGGGGCTCGCGTACTGCGCACCCTCGAAAAGTCATAGAATCTTGGTAAGCCCGCTTCCATCTTCGGCAACATCGTCACTTACCACCAGGTGAGATGTTGTCAAGAGTTTACCAATCGTGAATAAAAAAAAAAAACGTTGTCCACGCGGGTGAAGCCGCGGGAAACAGCTAGTTTCTCATAATCATCCCCCCAGCTGGGGCACCGGTCTCTTTCCAAACTCGGAAATTCGAGGTCATACTAACTAGGAGAAAATAATTGCGGCCGCAATTTAGTGCGAATTTGCGTCAATCACGCAGGTTAAGTTACCTAAAACACGGTCACTACCTGGACGGGTTTGATTGATAATGGAATTTTCTTTTCCTTGCTTGTAAGACACGTTAAGCCGTTGGTGCTGGTTGCTATCTTTAAATGGCAGTCGTTTAGCCGTGTCGGTCACGCGGCTTGAACAACTTCTGACAGTGGTATTCTCCACAAGCCCTTACAACCTTCACCAACCCGGACTTGACCTCCCCGTGTGTAGTATGACCTCAAATTTCCGAGTTTGGAAAGAGACCGGTGCCCCAGCTGTGGGGATGTTTTTGAGATACTAGCTGTTTCCCGCGGCTTCACCCGCGTGACCCACGTTTCTATGCCTCTTCTAGGACTAAACAGTAGCCTATGTGTTAATCCAGGTCCTAATCTGTCTACCTACTAAATTTCAGCCAGATCCGTTCAGTAATTTTTGCGTGAAGAAGTAACAAACATACACACTCACAAACTTTCGCCTTTATAATATTAGTGTGATTGTAATATTAGTGTGATTATAATGTTAGGGTGATTATAATATTAGTGTGATCATAATATTGGTGTGATTATAATATTAGCGTGATCATAATATTTAGTGTGATTATAATATTAGTGTGATTATAATATTAGTGTGATTATAATATTAGTGTGATCATAATATTAGTGTGATCATAATATTAGTGTGATCATAATATTAGTGTGATCATAATATTAGTGTGATTATAATATTAGTGTGATCATAATATTATTGTGATCATAATATTAGTGTGATTATAATATTAGTGTGATCATAATATTAGTGTGATTATAATATTAGTGTGATTATAATATTATTGTGATTATATTAACAATCCAAAAATAGCTCTGTATGGTTGGAATATAGGACTTATGCGGAACATGGCATTGTAAGGTCGACTGCACACTGGCGGCAGATTCAAGGAATTTAATAATGGACTGTTTTACCTTGCGGATCTAGGGAGGAGAAGGGGGGAGAGGGAGCTTAATGCATTATACAGGTTTTACCTGCAGTTTTATGCACGGGTAAGGACAGAAAAATAATTCAGTAATTCTTATCTATGTCTTGCCGCCAAACATCAGTGTTACCAACATGGATGTGTTCCGGCTTGGAGATAAGATAGCCAGTTCTCCACTGCATTGGGGAATCTTGGTAAGCCCGCTTCCATCTTCGGCATCATCGTCACTTACCATTAGGTGAGATGATGCCAAGGGCTTACCAATTGTGAATAAAAAAAAAAGAAAATTGAAATTAAGTCATCTGAAAATTGGCTATCATAATCGTGGAAATCCTTGGGGAGGCACTTATCCAGCAGGGGCCGTCTTTCGGCTGATATCTTGGTGATGCCGAAGACGAATGAACTGTTGATCACTGAATATTTTTTCCCAACGAAATAGGGCACTAGCTATCTTATCTTCGAACCGGAACACATCAACGTTGTAAGCATTGATGTTTGGCGGCAAGACTTAGATAAGATGGTGGTAGCTAGCCAGGCGGGCTTGAGAAAATACCCTTCCACTAACCAAACTGTGTCTTACAAAGTCAGACTCCGCTGGTAATTAAACCCTTGACCTCCTGATGTGAAGCTAATGAACCTAACCATTACACCACGGAGGTGTTTTAACTAACAAAGTAAAACATTCTTCATTATGAACTGATTGTTTTGCTGACGCTACTTACACCGGCTACTGGGTGCGAAGTGCATATCTCACTCAGATAAAGCCGCCCCGCTGTGGGGCTGCTGTTTGTGATTATTCTACTTAGCACTGTTTGTATTAGACCGTGGTATTAGGAATACTAAATAAAAGGTAAAATGAGTATACAGGGTGTAAAAAAATTGGTGTAGGTCCCGTTAACCGGGGCTTCTACTCATCATACTGAACAACTATTGTTCTACGATTTTGCTAAAAACGTAAAACAAATTTTTAGTCTTCATACAATTCGATCAGCTGATCGACCGATTTTGTTCATTTTAGTATGGAGGGTCCAATTTTTTTTTGAGAATTGACTATGGGTTCCTTGGAGAAAGTTGTTCAGTATGTCGAGTAGAACCCCCAGTTAACGGGACCTACACCAATTTTGTTACACCCTGTATAATAAGAAAATACTTTCACAAAGAAAGCAAATTGAAAAAAACCCACGACGACGGGTGTTAAAAAGTAATTTAAAAATAATAAATATTTTTTTTAAGTCCTCCGACTAGAAGAAAATTATAAAACAGAAGATAAATAAAAAAAAATTCCAAGAATATCCGTCGGGGACTGCCGACCAAGGCCTAATTCAGGGTAGGCTCGAGCCCCTCGGAGGGGACGTTTATGAGCGGATATGATGATGATGACGACTGCCATCGCCCTCACTGTTCCAAAATTCAGTTTAAATATATCAATTTATGTTGATAAAAAAACTAGATTAATTTACATTCTGAATTAGTCAAACTTATAAAAATTGCGTATATCCTTTTTTTAAATCTACAATTGATAAGCCCTTGGCATCACCTCACCTAATGGTAAGTGACGATGATGCTGAAGATGAAAGCGGGCTTACCAAAGATTCTCCAACGCAATGGAGATCTGACAATCTTATCTTCAAGCCGGAACACATCAATACTGTTGACACTGATGTTTGGCGGCAAGACTTAGACAAAATGGTGGTAGCTAGCCAGGTGGGCTATGAAAATGCCCCACCACCAACCAAACCGATTCTTACAAAGTTAACCCCGCCAGGAATCGAACCAGCGACCTTCTAGTGTGAAGCGAATGGACCACGGATACGGTTAAAAATTTTTCAGAGCAGAGAATGATCCCCCGACAGATATTCTTGGATTTTTTAAAAATTTATCTTTCGTTTCATAATTTATTCTAGTCGGGGTACTTTAAAAAAAGATATTTAATGCTTTTTTCTATACCGTTTTAACACCCGTCGTGGGTTTTTACATATTTTTAAAACTTTTTAGTTTTGAGAGTACCAACGTTCTGTAAATTCTCTTTCACTTTTAAATCCTACTTATTCTCAAAAGTTTTGTTGTCTGTGTGTCGTACATTCAAATCAAATCAAAATAATTTATTTCAAATAGGTGTTTACACACATTTTTAAATAGTTTTTTTTTTTTTATTCACAATTGGTAAACCCTTGACAACATCTCACCTGGTGGTAAGTGACGATGTTGCCGAAGATGGAAGCGGGCTTACCAAGATTCCCCAACGCAATGGGGAACTGGCTATCTTATCTTCATGCCGGAACACACCAATGATATCAACATTGATATTTGGCGGCAAGACTTAGATAAGATGGTGGTAGCTAGCCAGGCGGGCTTAGAAAATGCCCTACCACCAACCAAACCGAGTCTTACAATTGACCCCGCCGGGAATCGAACCCGCGACCTCCTGTGTAAAGCCAGTGAACTTTGCCTCTGAGCTACGGAGGCGGTTAAAACAAACTTATTGTCTATTACATAATGCCATGATTCAGATTACAGACTCAGGTAATGGTATTTGTTATAGAATCAACATACATATTCTTTAAATGCTTTACGAATTTCAAACTATTTCATAGCTTTTATCGCGGGCTTTCAGCGCGGCGACCGAATCAAGAAATTCCGTAACGAAATTAACCTAACACCCCACGAGTTCTAAAAAACTTACAGTGCCATCTATTACCGATAAGCGGTACTAAAAGGACTTAACACCCCACGATCGGCCAAGTTCTAAAAAACTAACAGTGCCATCTATTAGCGATTTGCGGTACTTAAAGGACTTAGTCAATTTTACTGGTGTAACTTTCTTAGTGTTAATTTATTAAATAAACATCCCACGCCTCAAGGACTATATGGTACTGGTAAATACTGCATAAATAAAAAATAAATAAATAATTACAATTCGAGCGTCGGTGGTGTAATGGCTAGGGCCGCCGCCTTCGGTCCGGGAGGTCGTGGTTCGAACCTGCCACGTACCAATGTGATTTCGAATTTAGATTTCATATGTACGTTTATCCGATGCTCTTACGGTGAAGGAAAACATCGTGAGGAAACCTGCACACGCCTGCGAAGAAACTCGCAGGTTGTGTGTGAAGTCGACCAACCCGCACTAGGCCCGCGTGGTCGACTAAGGCCCGATCGCCCTAATTCAGGGTAGGCTCGAGCCCCTCGGTGGGGACGTATTTGAGCTGATATGAATGAATGAATTACAATAGCATAAGTTGATATAAAATGCTATGCAATAGCTTTACCGCGGCAGTCCCCGAGTGCCACATGTTTTTTTATTACATATGCATGCTTTATGAGTTTTCATTGAGCTCCAGCGCCCCCTGACAGTCTACGACTGTAAAACATGTCTAGACTTGCTCTGAATGACCTTACCAATTCATAAAATTAAAACCCGACTGCAAAAAAATACCCGTCTTTATTGAGTAGTCGGGTTAAAATGAATCCTATGTCACTTTCGGGATCAAGAAAAATCCAACGACACCTCGTACTCCCAAATCTATCAAACCTTTTAGGTTACAGGTTCAGCCAGACAAACGGACATAAATACATATACAGGGTGTAACATAAAGGTGTGGTGATACTTTAAGGTGGGCTTGTACCCATCAAACTGAACAACTTTCTCCATGGAACCCATAGTCAAATTGCAAAAAAAAATTTGAACTTCCCATACTAAGTTGGCATCACAGCTGATCGAGTTAGTATGGGAGAGCCAATTTTTTTTTTTGCGATTTGACTATGGGTTCCATGGAGAAAGTTGTTCAGTTTGATGGGTACAAGCCCACCTTAAAGTATCACCACACCTTTATGTTACACCCTGTACATATGTTACAAAATTGGTGTAGCTCCCCTTAACTAGGGCTTCTGCCCATCATACTGTACATTTTTTGTTCTTTGACTTTTCTGAAATAGCAAAAAAAATATTTAACTCTTTATACAAATCGATCAACTGATCGACCAACTTTGTGCATTTTCGAATGGAGGGTCCGAATTTGTTTTTTGAGAATTAATTATATAGGTTCTTTGGCGAAAGTTGTTCAGTGTGGTAAGTAGAACCCCCAGTTGACGGGTCGTACACCATTTTTTATACTGTTTTATTTTTAAATTTTGACATCGCACTACACCGATTCCGTTGGTCTTATATTTTTTTGTGTTTACTTTTTTTTCTGTTTCTATATGTTTTACTCTTTTTTATATTGTGTAATCGGTGTGTGTTTGTGTCAAATAAAAATCTATCTTTTGTCTATTGTCTGAAAACAATTACCCACCTTTTTGGGCAGTCTGGTAAATATGACACTTATGCAAAGCAAAAAATCGCAGCGGAATCTATTGAATAGTTCCTGAGAATCAAGCGCCAATAATCCTGGCTGCTGCAGCGCCCCCGTAGTCTACAGCTATAAAACCTGTCTTTAAACCTGCACTAAATTGTCACCTAACTTAAATTACTGCAAAAAAACGCATCACAAACGGCTGAATAGTTTCTAAGACGTTAGTTTGGCCCTCAAGCGTCAACTATCCTGGCTGCTGAAGAGATCCCTGGAGATCTAGCGCCATAAATCATGTCTAAGGACTGCTCTGAAATGGTAACTTTTTAAATGCAAAAACACACAATTGGTTGCACACACACACACACACACACACACAAACAAACAACTTCTCACCCTAAACCCATACCCCCTCCCCTCCGTCGTCGGTAAAAATAGGTAGTTTATCAATGTTAGAAGTAAACAAACGTTTGCTACGCTTTGGCTGTAAGGTTTGTGGGTAGTATAGATCGCGGCATTTAAGTTGAACAGTGCGCAGTCTTATTTTCAAGTCACCAAGGGACTTCAGCCCAGGGAACGACTGCCTGTTTAAATTATACACCGCAAATTGTACCTATGTTGATGTAATAAATATATTACTTTAGGAATAAAAATTAAAAACCCAACTGCATAAAAAATTAACCCCCTATGTTTTGGCCAGTTAATGTATGCTATAGCACTCGTATAGCACTATAGCAAGCGTCGGTGGCTCAACCGGTAACGACTCGGTCCATCTAACCAGAGGCACCGGGTTCAAATCTGGACGGCCAATGTACCAATGAGTTTTTCTAAAAAACTTACGTACATACTTACCGATTGCTTTAACGGTGAAGGAAAACATCGTGAGGAAAACTGCACACGCCTGCGAAGAAACTCCGAAGGTTGTGTGTGAAGTTGACCAACCCGCACTGGGCCCGCGTGGTCGACTAAGGCCTAATCGCCCTGATTCAGGGTAGGCTCGAGCCCCTCGGTGGGGACGTATATGAGCTGTAATAATGATAGCACTCACGGGACTAAGACGACTCTATCGACCTCGCACTCCAAAATCATCAAGCCGTTTAGGGTACAGAGCGTGCCAAAGAAATAAAAAAAACCAGTGTGCTTTAGACCACACGACTGAAGTAAAACTTCTTTAGCTCCATCTATACGTATATGTTTGAAAGTAAGAAAAAAATCAAATCAGAAAATCAAAAAATATTCAAATCTTTTTTTGTAATATGGAGGTATAGACTGTTTTTTTTTTTTATTCACAATTGGTAAACCCTTGACAACATCTCACCTGGTGGTAAGTGACGATGTTGCCGAAGATGGAAGCGGGCTTACCAAGATTCCCCAACGCAATGGGGAACTGGCTATCTTATCTTCATGCCGGAACACACCAATGAAATCAACATTGATATTTGGCGGCAAGACTTAGATAAGATGGTGGTAGATAGCCAGGCGGGCTTAGAAAATGCCCTACCACCAACCAAACCGAGTCTTACAATTGACCCCGCCGGGAATCGAACCCGCGACCTCCTGTGTAAAGCCAGTGAACTTTGCCTCTGAGCTACGGAGGCGGTTGTTTATGAAAAGAGTTTTATTGTATGTTTGTTTTGATTGTTTTAACAACCTATATTATTTCCTTAGCAACTGATATTGTTGGTCAACAAAAATAAATATAATATCTATCTTTCTATTTTCACTAATTTATATATCTCTCTCAACTTCCGTTCGCCTCGCCCGAACACACTTCCGTAACGCTCTCGTCACGCATCCACCAGCTTACTCCCCAAGTCAAGCGTGCGTAAAGAAGTTTCACTTCAAAAATATATTTTTTTGGTAGTCGGGTAAAAATGTATTCTATGTTACTAACGGGATTAAGACGAATCTAACGACACCTCGCACTCCAAAATCATCAAGCTGTTTAGGCTACAGACCGTGTCAAAGTAATAAACATACATACATACATACACTCGAAAATTGTAACCCTCATTCTGGCGCAGTCAGGTAAAAACATAACTCTTGCGAAGAAACTCGCAGGTTGTGTGTGAAGTAGACCAACCCGCACTGGGCCCGCGTGGTCGACTAAGGCCCGAGCCCCTCGGTGGGAACGTATATGAGCTGATAGGAATGAATGCTATATATATATATGTGCATAAAGTGTTTGTGTTCGTAGTCCTCCGAAACTGCTCGACCGATTTGGATGAAATTTTCAATGTGTTGGTAGGTATGGGAATAGGTCGTATAGTATATTTCATTAAGGCAAAACAACGTTTGCGGGGTCAGTATTAGATAAAATATTGACTAAATATAATACAATCTAGTACAAGATAGCAATTCCACCAAAACAGTTACGAAACCGCCACTTTTGTACTGAACCAGTTAATTAGTGGTGTATAGAGGCTGCTTTAAGCCTGCTTTACATAGAGATTGAAACGGTTGGTTTTTTCCACTGTAGGCCTTGACTGTGACGACTTACAGACTTCTTTTACATCAAGATGATCTCATGTTCAAGTTTGTTTATTATGGGTCCCCTGTCCGTCCGTCTGTCTGTCAGCAGGGTGTGTTTCGTGAACCGTTATAGGTAGACAGTTGAAATTTTCACAAAGTGTGAATTATATTGCCACTATAATAAAAAAAAATGAATTTTCTGCAAAATAAAATTAAAGTGCACCCCCATACAAGTAACGTGACTTTTTGTGTAAATTTTGTACGATGGTACGCGGAACCCTTCGTGTGCGAGTACGACTGGCACTTGGCGATTGAGTACCCTCAATACTTTATTTTTTATAACTATTGGTAAGTGATCTCGAAAAGAAGGTGTATGTTGGATATCTTAAAATTAAAACTCAAATTACTCTTTTATTTACATCAGAAAAAACAAATACATGTACAAAACAAAATGAATAACTAGGAGACGTACAATTTGGGCGGTCATATCGTTGAGAGCGATTTCTACCAGACAGCCCAGTGTTCGGAGAAAAAGCAAGGAAACAGGTGGTACATAAGCAACAACAGAAATATTGTATGATAATTTTAAACCAAAATAATAAGCTATTATCACTTTTCTAAAAGAGTTTAAGCATGCCCACTGTATCTACAATGTACATTTATCCCGAGTTGCCTAAAATATTTTCTACATGCCTAATAGAAGTCAATTTAAGCATTTAAGGTGGCAAAAGATTGACAGCCCTGAGTCATTAGGGTTTTGCCAACCCTAGGGGCTATCTCGCCCTACCTACTGGAAAACAGCAAGCTACTTCTCGACAGGTATAAAGCGCGCAGTGGTACCCACTCAGGCGGACCTCATAAAAACAGTACTTAATTTTTTTATACAAATCTAAGGTTTCTCTATCTATATGATGATCCTTTTGAATTAATCTAAGAACTGGATTAGTGTAACAATTGTCTGGAGCACAATGGAATGAGCCTAAACAGTTGGCGTGAATCCAAAATGATACAATCCGTTTGGAGATTACGAATTTTCATCGTTGTGCCGAACTTTTGTGCAATGGTTTCGTGCGATTTTTATGTAAATGAAGATTTTTTGGCAGTGTTGCCACTATTTTTTGTTGACTACTATTAGTAACTTGATGATGATGATGATCTATCCGACCGATTTCGGTCATGGCGACCACTTCGACTCCTTGTCGGTTTGCCGCGCGTGCACTCGAAGATGGTTTATGTAGCCATTCTTCGCAGCGAAACTCCTCGCGCGCTGAGGGCATTTAAGTATGCCACCCTCATATTAGTAACTTAAAACCTACTTTTAACAGGGTGCAATCTAAAGATGTGGTGATACTTTATAGTAGGCTTGTACTCATCAAACTGAACAACTTTTGTTTTTTAACTTTGCTAAAGTCGCGATTTTTTTTGGATTTCTCATACATATCGGTAAAAGCTGATTGGCCGGTTTTGTATATGAAGTAAAAAAAAAATGCGAATTATTAACAAGTTTTTTGGGGGAAAGTTGTTCAATGTGATGAGTGGAAGCCCACCTTTAAGTATCACCACATCCTGTATAATATGACAAATCGAACTGGTATATGGTTGTATAAGAGGTCACCAACACGAAAGATCCCGCCGGGTCGAAGCGTCGCTGTGACTGCAGCCCCCACTCATAAAATTAAAAAATAGATAAAATTAATTAATTAATAATGCCGCCAAACATCAGTGTTAATAACATTGATGTGTTCCGGCTTGAAGATAAGAGAGCGAGTTCTCCAATGCGTTGGTGAATTTTGGTAAGCCCGCTTCCATCTTGCGCATCATCTTCACTTACCATCAGGCGAGATGATGCTTACCATTAATTCTGTAAAATTACTGTATTTAAAATTCAAATAATAAATTGTATGCTGTAGGTTTCCTTAGGGAAATAAATAAAAAAATCGAAATCTAAAATAATTTATTTTAAATAGGTGTTTACACACACTTTTATATAGTAAAAATACAAACTTATTGTATATTAAAAATAATGTCATGATTCAGATTACAGTCTCAGGTAATGGTATTTGTTAAAGAATCAAAAAATATATATATCTTTGTCATTTACATAATCTATTATTTTATAATATCCTCTAAAGCACAAGCATTTTTTGATTATGAGTCTTGAATTTATTCTCTGACAAACTAGTTACATTTTCTGGAATTTTATTATAGAATCTTATACACTGCCCTAAACATGACTTTTTAACCTTGCTCAGTCTCGAAAAGGCTAAATCTATTTTATTTACATTTCTTAAATTCAAATTATGCCTGTCACTGTTTTTAGGAAAAGACAAAAGATCACCCAAAGGGCGATAAAGTGAGCTATACTTGCGGAGTTACCGTAGGAGATCCACGGTAGGTAAAAGACATAGCTCACAGATTCTCTAAACTTAAGTGGCAGTGGGCGGTGCACATGGCTTGTAGAACAGATGGCAGTTGGGGCAGCAGACTTCTAGAGTAGTGAAGACTCAGCGTAACCTGGTAAATGTCGCGGGTAGGCGCTGGATGCGGGCAGCTCCCACCATCTGGTTGGCTACCATCTTCTCATCTAAGTCTTGCCGCCAAACATTGGTGTTAACAACACTGATGTGTTCCGGCTTGAAGATAAGATAGTCAGTTCTCCATTGCGTTGGGGAATTTTGGTCAGCCCGCTTCCATCTTCGGCATCATCTTCACTTACCATCAGGCGAGATGATACCAAGGGATTACCAATTATGAAAAAAAGTTCTGCGTAGGACTGGTTATTGTGGAAATCCTTGAGGCGTTTATCCAGCAGTGGACTGTCCTTCGGTTGTTATGATGATGATGATAGGTATTTGATACGGGAGATTGGTTCTTGGGAATTCGGTATTAAATTTTGATTGATTAATTGATTGAAAACCCTTTATTGCAGAACATAAGAGAAAAATAAAATCATTAATTAAGTAAGTTGTACAAATAGGCAGCCTTATCGCTAACAAGCGATCTCTTCCAAACAACCTTTAGGTGAAGAAAACATGAGAAATCATTATTGTGGGGTTGGCAATAAACAAATTCATAGAGAAAATAAACAAATAAATAAAAATATAAATACACGTAAATATAAATGATATAAACTAAAACATATATACATAATACATACATAACATACATAGGATAATGAAAAAAAAAGATTTGCATCGATAGATAGAAAGATAGATCGTTTATTTCTTATAGCCTTGCAGACAAGTGACATATGCAAATGACCTATACGTTAAACAAAAGGTAATTGAAATAAATAATTAAAAAAAGTGCCAAAAATAATTAATACCAAAAAGAATTTTAAAATTAGTAGCAAAATTGCCCGAAACACAGACTTGAGAAATCGGTTAGGGCTCAGCAAGTGCTGACCCACAACGCTGATGATTCTGCTCAAACCATGAGTGACGCGCGCGCCTCGCCCACAGACCACTACACAAGCACAGCTTAAGATGGCTTAAGTTAGTAGATACGTATACCATCGGTATAAGTTGCCTAAATATTTTGTTACATAATAGGAGACTCGAGTTTCCATACAAACGTAGCTCTGATTTAATACAAAAACTACATACCGGATTGAATCCAAACTTTGCAAATATATTGACTAGACACATAGCGATGTTTGTAATTAGTTTCTGATGTACTAAACTAAAACGGAAAAAATAAGAGCAGTTTCAAACTTTCAGTACAAAACTAATTAAAGAATTTGTTTAGTTATGTTTCAATTTACTACGATGGAAACTAATTACAAACATTTATATGTGTCTACTCATACATTTACAAAGTTTGGATTCAATCCGGCAAGTAGTTTTTGTATTAAAGCGAAACTACGTTTGTATAGAAACTCAATTCAATTAATAAGTTTTTTTTAAGTACTAAACCACACTGATAAAAGTATTATATTATTACCATCCTATAGTACTATTATGGCTCTTTTTATAATTCTTAAGAATAGCTTTTAGGAAAGAATTAAGTCTTAACGGTAATGAGATGAGACAGGGTCGCTTTCAGGCCTTCTTACTAATTGAATATTATCGACTGGGGGTATGTCGGGATGTCTTTGGGAGAATTTACCCCAAATTTGTAGGGATTTCGTCTATTATCGAAAGTTATAATTAGTTGCTTAATTTATTACGTTCTATCTGGGAAGTGAGAGCGTCGGTGGCGCAACGGCAAGGGCCGCTACCTCCTATCTGGGAAGTCGTGGTTCGAGTCCTGCCACGTACCAATGTGTTTTCGAATTTCATGTACGTTTATCCGACGCTCTTACGGTGAAGGAAAACATCGTGAGGAAACCTGCACACGCCTCCGGAGAAACTCGAAGGTTGTGTGTGAAGTTGAACAACCTTCACTGGGCCCGCGTTGTCGACTAAGGCCCGATCGCCTTAATTGTTAGACTATGCTCGAGCCCCTCGGTGGGGACATTTATATGAGCTTTAACCGCCTCCGTAGCTCAGAGGCAAAGTTGACTGGCTTTACACAAGAGGTCGCGGGTTCGATTCCCGGCGGGGTCAATTGTAAGACTCGGTTTGGTTGGTGGTAGGGCATTTTCTAAGCCCACCTGGCTAGCTACCACCATCTTATCTAAGTCTTGCCGCCAAATATCAATGTTGATATCATTGGTGTGTTCCGGCATGAAGATAAGATAGCCAGTTCCCCATTGCGTTGGGTAATCTTGGTAAGCCCGCTTCCATCTTCGGCAACATCGTCACAAAAGAACTTAAACATTGAAATTAAAAAATTTTGTTTTGGTACCCCTGGTGATTTGAAATATTTTTATTAACCCCCGACGCAAATAGGGGGTGTTATAAATTTAACATGTGTATCTATCGATCTGTGTATCTGTCTGCGCCATCATAATTTCTAAACGAATGGATTTACTTTGATGCGGTTTTTTTGATTGATAGCTGACGTGATCAAAGTGATTCTTTTATAACTTGTAAAGATCTTTTCAGCCATTTGGAAATCATCAGCTCTTATCTAGGTGATGAAGGGATGTGGGCAACTTCCACCGGTCTGATTGATTTGAAATTGGATGTGCTGTCACTTAAATAATTAATAAATAAAAATAATTATTACTTTTTTATTTATTTTCATTAATTTCAAAAACATAGTTTACATAAACAGCAACTAGACCTGATGCTGCGGCATCTTCTAAAAACTGCAGGATTCCCAATTCCTCACCAAATTACAGTAGAGTATCGTATTTTGGCTCATTGGAATAGTATCAATAAAAAGGTATTAGGTAGAACATGTAACCTTGACCTGATGCCGCTAAATCTCCTGGAATCTGCAGGATACTCAACTCCTCACCAACTTACAGCAGTGGTATCGTATTTCGTCTCATTGGAATAGTTTCAATGAATAGGTGTTAGATAATATATGGCAATCTTGACCTGATTCTGCAGCGTCCCTTTGAATTGGCAGGATACCCTCTTACCTATAACTCCTCATCAACTTAGAACAGAAGTATCATTTTTGGGCTCGTTTTAATAATCTAAATGAATAGGTGTTACATTGAACAAGATAACCTTGACCTGATGCTGCAGCATCTCCTGGAATCTGCAGGATACCCAACTTCTCACCAACTTACAGCATAGTTATAGGCAGAGGTAAAAAAAGTAAATATCATCCCCTCCTTTTCAAGCTCTATATGGGGTCTAAGGAACTTCTACACGTCTAATTGATTTGAAGTCTATACAGTTATAAAATCAATGACTTATATATTACTATGAAATACATTTAATTGCAGCTTCAAACAAGGGAAATAAGCAACTTACGTAGGTTTTTCTATTCAAAATAGCCTAGATCAAAGTATATATATATTAGTACTAACATACAGTATCACTCCCTGCCACTCTCTAGATTCCGACCTCACCCCCTCGTCACCCAGATTGATACAGATTGATTATAGTTTGGTTCTTGAACGTAAAAGATTTCGCCGTGATTTTGTTTGCGCCGTCATTTGTTTTTAGAAGTGTCGTTTCAAGACTGTTGTATGCAGTGTCTGGGGTGTGGCTAGACTTTGTGTCGCAATTTCGTATTTTTGATCCCGGAAAATTTTAAAATTTAAAATACCCCCGACAAAAACTTAAAAGTAAAAAATAATATGTAATGGCCGTTTAAGATAAATATGAGTAGTAATATTAAAAACACTCAGTGGCTCAATCGGCAACGACTCGGTCCTCCTAACCAGACGTTCCGGGTTCAAATCCGGACGGCCAATGTACCAATGAGTTTTTCGAAACTTACGTACATATACTTATCGATTGCTTCAACGGTGAGAGAAAAAAAACATCGTGAGGAAACCTGTACATCTGATTCCAGATGTGTATGGAGGTCGCGTTGGACACGTCCGTAGGTGTAAATCTGAATACCCTACACGTGACCGTGGGTGATGCTAATTGCAACACCAGGCAACCGCCGCCGTCTATCCCTTGGATAGCAACGTTAATTTCAGCACACGTTATGAGAAGAGATAGCTGATTCACTAAACTGGTACTTATTATGAGTACTTTACCTTAATTATCATCATCATAATATCAGCCGAAAAACGTCCACTGCTGGACAAAGGCCTCCCCCAAGGATTTCCACGACGACCTTCATCCATCGGGTTCCCGCGATCTTCACCAGGTCGTCGGTCCACCGTTGGGGTAGTAAAGGTCTCAAGTGGCGACCGCGCACCGGAAAACGTAGCGCAGGCAGGCCTCCCACGCGGTGGACTTTACCTTCATCATATCAGCTCATATACGTCCCCACTGAGGGGCTTGAGCCTACCCTGAATTAGGGTGATCGGGACTTAGTCGACCACGCGGGCCCAGTCGCAAGCGTGTGCAGGTTTCCTCACGATGTTTTCCTTCACCGTTAAAGCAATCGGTATATGTACGTAAGTTTCGAAAAACTTATTGGCCGTCCGGATTTGAACCCGGCACCTCTGGTTAGGAGGACCGTGTCGTTACCGGTTGAGCCACTGACACTTTCTTATTACAACTAATTACTAATAATTTCTCAACTTACTGAGGGGCCACGCAACGACTATTGGATCAAAACATAACTACTTAAATTATATTCAAAGGGCCAGTACGTATTATTTTTTTACTTTTTAGTGGTTTTTGTCGGGGGTATTATAAATTTAAGTTTTTAACACATGAGTTCTCATGTTAATTTAAGCATAGCATACAAAAATTAAAATAATACCGTTACAATAATATCTGAGCATGTGATTACTGACCGAGCGAGGGCCTCCGTTTCAGCTTGGATAAAAATTCGTTCGTATGTCTGTCCGGCAGATGCCCGACTGTTCTCCTCTGCAGGTCACATTTCTCAACCGATACTCGTGAAATTATGTGAGCAGGTTCTATAATTAATTGTTTTCGATTTATTTTTTAGAAAGTTTTCGAAACGGTGGAGGCTATGGGGGTTGAAAATGTAAAAATATCATATTTCAGCCATTTCGAAAAACTTTTTATAAATTTATTGAATAAGGTTTGGAATAGGTATATTAAATATTGAGTATATAAACCTAATAAAAATACAGTAGAAAATTGATTTAAATTCACTTATAAACTGAACCATTTTCTTCAAGGCACTTTTCCAAAACTTTTCCATACAAAATTGGCTGTTCGGTCAATTGATTTGTATGAAATGTGAAACAAAACTGGCCAAGAGCGAGTCCGACTTGCGCTAATTAGGGTTCCGTAGTTTCATAAAAAGTAAAGTATATTTAAAAAACAAAATTATATTTGTAGTTGGTAATAGAACATTTTGTATGGAAAATCTATGAACTTTTTACAAATACAACTGCACATCTTAAGTTGGCCGCGTGGTTGGTCGACTATTACTCCTAAACTAAGAATTCCTACTCGACATAATAGTTTCCCTTTTAAACTGATTAAATGTTCTACTATTTCCTATGTCCTATGTGTTACATCAAAAAATGGTTTGAATAAATGCTAATTAGTTTTGAAATAACTAATCAACGATATCCCAAACGACAGGGTACGTCAATAAAAAAAAATAACCCCCTCTACATCAAGGGGAGGTACCCTAATTTTTTTTCTTTATTTTATTGTACCACTTTGTCGATGTGATTAATATGTATATTTTGTCTAATTACAGCTTTCTAGTACTAACATTCTCTGAGTTAAGCCGCGGACAGATGGACAGACAAACAGACATGGTGAAACTATGAAGGTTCCATGTTGACTACGGAACCCAAAAAAGACGAAAGTTGTTCAGTATCATAAGTGAAACCCCCGCAGTTTTAGTTTCCGAGAGAGCTCTGTTTTTGAAACTACTTATTGTATTATCCAGAACCTTACCTAACACTAAATAAAGAAGGAATCCACATAAGCTTTTATACGACGCTGTTTCAAAAGATGCATGACGACATTAATGGTACCGCAAGCGCTAATTCTTGGCCAAAGCTTGCAGATTATTAAGTAATAAATAATGTATAAACTAAAGTTTAAACATTTAAGTTTCAGTTATAAAGTAACTTTAAGTTTATATTTGATCTTAGTGATTGTTTTTAAATAGCTTTGAGGGAATCCTTTTTAAAGTACCATTTTTAGGGTTCCATACCCAAAGGGTAAAAATGGGTCACAGTAATACTTCGCTGTACGTCCGTCTGTCACTAGGCTCTATTTCATGATTCGTGACACCTAGATAGTTGAAATTTTCACAGATAACAGCAAATACAAAAAATTAGAAAAAGTAAAATATAAGGGGGTCTCTGTATAAAAACGTGTTTTTTTTAAACATGAAGAAACAAGCGCTATCTAGTGTGATGAAACGGAACCCTATTTGTGCGACTGTGACTCCCACTTGACCGGTTTTTTGTCCATGTGCCAGCATGTGGTTTTTGGGGTATTTTAGCAGATCAGAAGAAACGCTGTTGTTGCTGTGATTCTTGCATTCGAATACATCTTAATCAATCGTAAAAGGGATCATCATCATATCAGCTCATAAACGTCCCCACCGCCTACCCTGATATAGGGCGATCGGGCCTTAGTCGACCACGCGGGCCTAGTGCGGGTTGGTCGACTTCACACACAACCTTCGAGTTTCTTCGCAGGTGTGTGCAGGTTTCCAGTACAAGGGATACAAAAGAACAATAAGGTTATTTCGTAGTTTATAGTAAAATAATAGATTGCGCTGTTTTTATATGGAAAATTCTATATAAATTCGTGACATCTATATAAAAATTATGCGCTAAACTTAAGTGGCTGTGGGCAGGGCACATAGTTCGTAGAACGGATGGCCGATGGGGCAGTAAAGTTCTCAAGTGGCAACCACGCACCGGAAAACGTAGCGTAGGGAGACCTCCCACGCGGTGGACCGACGACCTGGTGAAGATCGCGGGAAGCCGATGGATGCGTGCAGCGCAGGACCTGTCGTCGTGGAAATCCTTGGGGGAGGCCTTTGTCAAGCAGTGGATGATTTTCGGCTGATATGATGATATAAAAAATAATAGTTTAAAAAAACTAAAAACCGACTTCAAAATGAAATTAACTCAAAAGTATGAAATTATATTATTACACTTAAATACACGACATTAACCAAGAGCAACGAAATCAAAGGTGGGTACCAATTGAATTAGGGTCCTTAATATATTTTTGAGGTCGGTACCAGCACGCAGCTATTCACATTTTACTTATGGCATTGCTGGAACTATTGGTCTATACGTAACTTCGTATCTTCGTTACATTTTTGAAGAATTATCATCTGACTTTAAGGAGCTAACCTAACCGTTAAGGAGCTGTGCCTTTCTTCAACAGCTCACCAACATGAGATGATGGCTACCAGATGCAAATACTTTAATAATTTAAGAAAATACATCAAATACGTAAAAAAAACTTGCCTATAAAATTTGAGGGTTGCCCTCGATTTCCCTAGGATCCCATCATCAGATCCTGACTTGGTGACAATGGGACCCCCTCGGGAGTATACTCTTTCGAATAAAAAAATAATTTTGAAAATCGGTTCACAACCGGCGGAGATATCGCGTAACAAACATACAAAAAAAAACATACAGTCGATTTGAGAACCTCCTCCTTTTTGAAGTCGGTTGAAAATTAGAGAAACTTATTGAACGATGATAAATTATTGATAGGTTGTTGCTAGCTAAAGAAAGCATAAGCTTAAAAAAAATTAATTAAAAATTAAAATTAAAATAATTAAAAATTTTGGATTAATGGCGCTATTTGTGACAATACCTTTGGCATAATCTTGGCAAATCGCATCGCACATACAAAAATTGGCCGAGAGTTCCGTACCACCACACATCTCTACACAACTACATATTATCATAATGACAATGATACCTTTTCACATTACAAAACAAGACATCAACGCGAGCGACAATAATATGCTTTTTTTGTCATTCAGTTTGGACTCCTTAGCGCAAGTACGGCCAATTTTTATTACCCAACTACGAAAAAAGGAGGGTTATGTTTTTGTCAGTCTATACATATATGTATGTATGGATGTTCATCTGTTCCCTCGTATTTCCTAAACTACTTAACTGATCTTGAGTAATGAGGTGTCGTTAGATTCGTGCCATCACTCCGCGTGTCATAGGATATATAGCATTGACAAAAATCATCATAGCGAATTTTATGGGCGAATTACAAAACGGTATTAAAAGAAAGGTCTCGATGAGCACATTGCACAAAACACGCTTTTTCTACGAAGACCTTATTTTTTTTACATTTTCTAATTATCAGTATATTATTATGTTTTTATAGCGGAAACAGAAATACACATTCTGTGAAAATATCATCTGTGTATCTATTACGGTTTATGAAATACAGTCCGCTGACGGACGGACAAACCGGCAGACAGCGGAGGCTTAGCAATAGGGTATCCGTTGGTCACCCGTTGGGTGTGCGCAACTCTTAAGATCTGTTAAAAAAGAAAACTTCTTAATGGAAATCCTTGGAGGAGGCCTACGTCCAGCAGTGGACGTCCTTCGGCTGATATGATGATGATGATGCAGAGCGTAGGATAAACGTAAATTTTATGAAATTAAAATTCAAAACACTTTGGTACGTGACAGGATTCGGACCACGATCTCCCGGACAGGAGATGATGACAGTCGAAATTCACAGCACAATGCAATAAAATAGAGGATGTGTGGGTTTTAATTGGAGTTTGTGCCACACAGCACACTACTGTGTTTTGATCTGCTCAATACCGTTGAGACTATCTGTCAGGGTTGCCAGTATTGACAAAGTTAACAGCCACGCTATGCATTCTTATTCGCGTTGTCTTCACCGTCTGGAATACATAAATTGATACTTAATATGACGCGTTTATAGCGTAGACAAATATACTTAATATGACGCTTTTATAGCGTAGACAAAGATACTTAATATGAAGCTTTTATAGCGTAGACAAAGATACTTATTATGACGCTTTTATAGCGTAGATAAAGATACTTAATATGACGCATTTATAGCATTTATATTTAATATGACGCATTTATAGCGTAGACAAAGGATATAAAAAGCGCATTGATTCATAACAAAAATAGCCAAAAAATGCCATTGTCCATACAATGCCCCCATGTTCCTGCCATTCACGAGTTTGCCGGAATTTGATATACTACTTGCTAAGTTTCATAAAAATCGTTACAGCCATTTTAATGGTTGTTGCGTTTTTATTTTTTTGTTAGCTAAATGGCAACCCAGTCTCATCAGAATTCTTAGACAAGTATCATTAAACTCTTAATTTCTAAATTAGATCTTAATCGTAGCATTGGTTCTGCCTAGGGGGAAAGCGTGAAGGTTGGACGGACGAACTCACTGACGGTCGTATTTGGCAAACATTTTTTAAGGTTCCCATTAACAAGAAATGAGACCCTATTACATATTGTACTCTAGTACTAAGTTGCCTGAAAATAAATAATAAAATTTTTTTTTTTTTATTTTTTTTTTTTATTTTATTCGGGAAGTTTACAGCTTAAGTAAACACTAAGTGATAAAATTACAAAATTAACTATGAGCTAATAAAAAAACTTCCACAAATGGATTTCGTAAAAAGTACATAAATATATCATATCAGCCACAAATCGTCCACTGCTGGACAAAGGCCTCCCCCAAGGATTTCTACGACGACCGGTCCTGCGCTGCCCGCATCCATCGGCTTCCCGCGATCTTCACCAGGTCATCGGTCCACCGCGTGGGAGGCCTGCCTACGCTACGTTTTCCGGTGCGCGGTCGCCACTCGAGAACTTTACTGCCCCATCGGCCATCTGTTCTAGCTAGAATAAGAATAATAATAACAGTAAATCAATACCTACGAACAATAGATTTAAAAGAAAACATAATACACAACTTACAAAAAGCCGCTATCCTAAAATACCTTTCGTTTGGTGAGAAAGTTCCTGCAGTTTAACGAAATAAGCGATAGCTAATATAATATCGTCGGTAAAATAAAATAAATAAAAAATAAAAGCATCGGTGGCTCAACCGGTAACGACTCGGTCCATCTAACCAGAGGTACCGGGTTCAAATCTGGATGGCCAATGTACCAATGAGTTTTTCAAAAAAAAAACTTACGTACATACTTACCGATTGCTTTAACGGTGAAGGAAAACATCGTGAGGAAACCTGCACAGGCCTGCGAAGAAACTCGAAGGTTGTGTGTGAAGTCGACCAACCCGCACTGGGCCTGCGTGGTCGACTAAGGCCTAATCGCCCTGATTCAGGGTAGGCTCGAGCCCCTCGGTGGGGACGTATATGAGCTGTAATGATGAATATAATATCACTCACACCCTGTAATTACTTGGCATAGCCCGTAATCACAGGCTTAACCAGCAAAAAGCTAAAAAAAAAAAACTTACCTTCAAATAATAATAATAATTACTAAGCTTACGCTGTCCGTTCGTCTTGCCCATATTTAAAAAGGTATCTTTTCGAACTGTGATAGGTAGCCGGCTGAATTGTTCACAGAATATGTGTTATTATAGAGATTTACAAAAAAATTAAGTAGGACCCCCCATACTACAAAAAACTTGTTTTTTTAAAGGTTTCATGGTTTTTTATCATAAAATCGGTAATACCTTCATAAGCGTTTAATTTAATGTGATTAAAGTGATTATAGTATTTGTCCTAAAGTAAAGCAACAAATAGTGAAAATAAGCCAAGTGTGAGTCGTACTTGCGCTATGGAGTCCGAACTGAAAAAAAACATCATTTTTACGTATTAATGTTATTTGTTTGAAATAAATAGATATCATTGATGTACTTGTAATTTGTAGAGGTGTGCGTGCTATGCTCGTAGTTTCTCTGCGTGATCGAATCAGAAACGAGGAGATCCGTAGGAGAACCAAAGTAACCGACATAGCTCTCAGAATTGCTAAACTAAAGTGGCAGTAGGCGGAGCACATTGCTCGTAGAACAGATGGCCGTTGGGTCAGTAAAGTTCTCGAGTGGCGACCACGCACCGGAAAACGTAGTATAGGCAGGCCTCCCGCTCGGTGGGCCGATGACCTGGTGAAGGTCGCGAGAAGCCGCTGGATGCGGGCAGCGCAGAACCGGTCGTCATGGAAATCCTAGGGGGAGGCCTATGTCCAGCAGTGGACGTACTTCGCCTGATATGATGATGATGTGCTGGTACGGAACCCTTTGTGCACGAGTCCGACTCGCACTTGGCCGGGTATTCTGTTTATACTAATACATTTTGGGTAAAATTATAGAACCTTTGTTCAGGATGACAATACATTTTACTTGCTCGCTGCACTCGATCGCAATATCTTCTCGTATAGCGCGTTATTAGAATTTCGCCTACATCTCCGGTATAATCATCACTTACCTACCACGTAAGATTATGTCTCCTATACAGGATGGTTTTTTAACACCGAGCCAGCCGTTATGGGTGGGCTCTACTCATGAAACTGAACAACTTTCCCCAAGAAACCTATACTGAAATCGCAAAAAAAGTTGACTCGCCATTTAAATGGGCTTATCGGAATGATCGATATGTATGAAAAGTCAAAAAAATGCGATTTTGGTATTGGTTTCTTGGGGAAAGTTGCTCCATTTCATGAGTCGAGCCCATCCTTAACGGCTTGCTCGGTGTTAAAAAAACATCCCGTACAGCTATTAATTATATTTAACCCGCAGGTATTTGCTTCTCATTTTATGACATCAGCAGTCGCATCAGGGTCTAAAAGAACTTTGAGTTAAATGTTTTTTTTTCAGTTAATGAAAAAAAAAACGTGTGGCACTCGGGACTGCCGCGGTAAAGCTATTGCATAGCATTTTTTATCAACTTATGCATTTTTTTTAAAATATATTTATGCAGTATTTACCAGTACCATATAGTCCTTGGGGCGCGGGATGTTTATGTAATAAATTAACACTAAGAAAGTTCATCATCATCATCATCAATCGCTACCATCAATCGCCATCATCAATCGCCATCATTGCCATCGCTATACAATAGCTTAAAAATATTTTTATTAATTCAATTGAAAGAGTTTAATTAAACAGTATTCCGATTACAAATAAAAAAAACATATTTCTATTAATTAAATTGAAAGAGTTTAATAAAACAGTATTGCGATCACAAATATTTACTATTTAGGTAACAATAAAAAAAAGACATAAAAGACATAGTTTTCTTACGAAGTTGGCTTATCTAATACAGGTTAACTAAGACCCCACACTAGGCTAGGCCTGTCATGTGGTGGGGGTATATATAACATTTTTGTCCAGTATTATCACAACAGAAAAGAGATATTATGTGCCAAAACGCGTGGGGGTCGAGACGACCCATACTTTCTTTATGCGTCTGTGTTGTCCAAGCGCCGCGCGCGAGTTAGTGAGGGGGGTGTGAGGGTAGATATCTAGATAAAACTTTATTTCACTAAAAAGGCACAACACATTTTAAAAATACACAAACGAATAAATAAAACTTAGTGACAAATATTACTAGTTTATATAAAAAATATGAAACAGTGTCAGTAGTGCCAAGTTAGTGAAACTGGTCCAGGCTCAGCAAAAATGTTGTGGGTCGCAGAGTACTCACAACGCTGTTTTTCAGCCAAAACCAAGAAAAACGTACACGCACCTCAGTGGTCAACAGTATAGTTATGACCTGATTCAAGTGTTGGGTAGGGAACAGGGTAGTCTAGATAGTAGGTAGCTTAAAGAAGGGATGCAATATTTAAAAAGTGCGCAACCACCCGCGGGTTAATATTACTTAGTTGTAGATGGGTTCATTCGTAATGAATTTGAATTCTTACTATTTACTATGATTATAACACATTTCAGGAGAGTCGGTGGCGTAACGGCTAGGGCCGCCGCCTCCTGTCCGGGAGGTCGTGGTTCGAATCCTGCCACGTACCAATGTGATATCGAATTTAGGTTTCATATGTACGTTTATCCGACTTTCATACGGTGAAGGAAAACATCGTGAGGAAACCTGCACACGCCTGCGGAGAAGCTCTGGCACTGTCACTGGGGCCGCATGGTCGACTAAGACCCGATCGCCCTAATTCAGGGTAGGCTCAAACCGCTCGGTGGGGACGTATATGAGTTGATATGATATGATGATTTGAACACATTTCAATTCCACCTCGTCACCGAATGTAATTTAGTATTCCTGTATTGTGCCAACCCTGCGCATTCACAGAATATAATTATAACAGACGAGACACGTCTCAGATAATTAAATCCCGGATTAGGTGGATAGCTACAGGATAGAGGCAAACTCCTACTTAAATATAGCTAGCTTCATAGTGGAGGTACAGGTGAAAATTGTGTTGGTACCTAGTTAAAAGCTTTGGTGGCTAAACCGGTAACGACTCGTTCCTCCTAACCGGAGGTGCCAGGTTCAAATCCGGACGGCCAATGTATCAATGAGTTTCTCGAAACTTACGTACATATACTCACCGATTGCTTTAACGGTGAAGGAAAACATCGTGAGGAAACCTGCACACATCTGCGAAGAAATTCGAAGGTTGTGTGTGAAGTCGACCAACCCGCACTGGGATCGCCCTAATTCAGGGAAAGCTCGAGCCCCTCGGTGGGGACGTATATATGAGCTGATATGATGATGTTTTACCGTATTTACGATAGAAATAAAAAAATATAAAAATATTGTACAGTCACGGTGTGCATACTTTCTCGCGAAGCCTTCACCTTCTATCATAGTCGGGTATACACAAAACAACAATGAAGATCACACTTACTTAGTGGCAAAGAATAAAGCTAGGTATAAAACAAAACAAACAGACTTGATAAAACATTAATAAATAATTTGTGTTTGTATGGGAGGTACCTAAATCAGATTTTTCCTTGACTAATGAAGTACCCAGTGTAGTAGACCTTATTAAGTTCGAATTATTCGCAAAGCTTACTAATTAAAATCGTTAGAAGCATTTTTGAGAAAAAGTATCAAACAAGTTGAATTTGTATGGGAGATACCTTATTTCGATTTTTCTTGGAATAACGGACTACCGAGTACTGTTATGTAGGCAATAAACAGTTATATCGATCGCCCTAATTCAGGGTAGGATCGAGCCTCTCTGTGGGGATGTATATATGAGCTGATGTGATGAAACAGTTATAGTACCATACTGAGTTTCATCAAAATCGTTAGAGCCATTTTTGAGTAAAAAAAATTGTTATTTAAAAAAAAAGAGTGGATATATAAAAATAAAAAAGCCCTAACCCAAATTTTACCCAAATCCATCCAGAAGTTTGGGAACTAGAGAACCGGGCGGACGTACAGATACACACACTCACACACTCATACACACATTATTTATTTTTTGGTTTTTGGACTCTATAAGTGTAAGCCAATCGAGCCCCATTAAAATCTCAATTTATATATTTTTTTGGCATCACAATACCTTCACCACTCCTTCGTCGCTCGAAAGTAAAAAAGTTTTTAATCGTAGTCGTAAAAAATATTTACAAGTAAAAAAAAATATTTACGATTTTTTTTCCTTATCTTGTGCTGTGAGACCTTGCTTCTTGCAAAATTTTATGAATTCAGCTCAACAGGAAGTACCCTATAGGTTTTGATTTACTTGATAGTGTCAAAATATGTTACATAAATAGCCGTATCAAAATATACGGCCTTGAAATCTGGGTTTAACACAGATTTTTTTAAACTTAAAGTGGCCGTAGCCTTACCTATTTAATATAAATTTCAAGTTGATACCTACATGTGTCCCTGAAAAAGGGTAATGACAGATAGACAGACAGACTGACGAACAACTATAAGGGTTTCTTTTTTCCTTTTGAGATACAGGACCCTAAAAATAATAATAATTCCATCTCCTAATATCAATTTAATCTATTTCATAAACCTTCTACTGTCGTAAACTGTAATTATTCAAGTGGCGTCCCTGGTGGGCGGATTTTTTTTTTTAATTAAAAATTTGAGTGCGTTTGGCTGCACCTCACCTGATGGTAAGTGCCGATGCAGCCGAGGATGTAACACGCAAGCTCAAATAGTGCCTATTCACTCTCGTCTTGGATATCCCCACAAAGGAGGGGGGAAGGTAACTTGATTCAGATGAACCAACTGAACAACTAACGCACCAACAGACAAACGAACGAACACGGCTTTACGGCTATCAAACGAAACAACTTATAAATGCATCATCATATTAACCGAAGAACGTCCACTGCTAGACAGAGGCCTTCCCCAAGGGTTCCCACGACGACCGGTTCTGCGCTGCCCGCATCCAGCGGTTTCCCGCGACCGTCACCAGGTCATCTCTCCACCGAGTGGTAAGGTAAGTAATTTTATGTAAAATTAAATGATTGAGTATGATTCTCTATCGCTAAAATGGGGGAGAACAAATTAATAAGTAGGTAAAATTCCACCATAACCTCATCTTTGTACCTAAGTAAGTAATTTTTAGCTTTTGCATTTCTTAAGGCGGCAATTGTATTAAAAAAATATAAAACAATTACAGAACAACACTATGCGAGCAACTGAATTTCGTTAGTCAAAAACTAAATTACGCAATCCCCTCTATCCTGTGGTCCAATGTGGGTCCAATCAACGCAATTGTTCATTAAGCCAATCAAGGTAGCTTACCATGCCACTAGCCAATCAGGTTGAGTTTCAGCAGTGACATCACGATCACAGAGTATCTAAGGCTTGTACTGTTGTAAGAGAGTCCCGGTAAGGAACAGTTGAGTTCTGATGCAAATGTGTAACATTAATAATGACGTCAAATAAGGTCCAGTAAATTCCATTGCTTATTAAGCCAATCAGGCAGCTTACCGTACCGATAGCCAATTAGGTTGACATTCAGCAGTGACATCACGATCACAGAGTATCTAAGGCTTGTACTGTTGCATTAGAGTCCCGGTAAGGAACGGTCGAGTTCTGATGCAAATGTGTAACATTAATAATGGCATCAAATAAGGTCCAGTAAATTCCATTGCTTATTAAGCCAATCAGGCAGCTTACCGTGCCGCTAGCCAATCAGGTTGAGTTTCAGCAGTGACATCACGATCACAGAGTATCTAAGGCATGTACTGTTGTATGAGAGTCCCGGTAAGGAACGATCGAGTTCTGATGCAAATGTGTAACATTAATAATGACATCAAATAAGGTCCAGTAAATTCCATTGCTTATTAAGCCAATCAGGCGGCTTGCTGTGCCGCTAGCCAATCAGGTTGACATTCAGCAGTGACATCACGATCACAGAGTATCTAAGGCTTGTACTGTTGCATTAGAGTCCCGTTAAGGAACGGTCGAGTTCTGATGCAAATGTGTAACATTAATAATGGCATCAAATAAGGTCCAATAAATTCAATTGTTCATTAAGCCAATCAGGGCAGCTTACCATGCCACCAGTAAATCAGGTTGACTTTCAGCAGTGACGTCACGACCACACAGTATGTGAGGCTTATACTGTTGCATTAGAGTCCCGGTAAGGAACGATCGAGTTCTGATGCAAATGTGTAACATTAGTTATGTCATCAAATGAGGTCCAACATACTCAATTGTTCATTAAGTCCATCAAGGCCCTTTTTTCCCAGTGGTTCTGTTGACAGAACTAGTAGGTTTTTTTCTCCCAGTGGTTCTGTTGCAGAACTACTGGCCGCTAATATTCTCAGAAAGGCAATGGAGCGTACTATGTCGGAGTTTCTCTGCATGATCGAATCAGAAACGAGGAGATCCGCAGGAGAACCAAAGTAACCGACATAACTCACAGGAATCGCTAAACTGAAGTGGCACTGGGCGAGGCACATAGCTCGTAGAACAGATGGCCGTTGGGGCAGTTAAGTTCTCGAGTGGCAACCGCGCACCGGAAAACGTAGCTAGGTGAGCCTGCCACGCTGTGGGTCAGTCCACCTGGTGAAGATCGCGGGAAGCCGTCGTTGAAATCCTTTGGGGGAGGCCTTTGTCCAGCAGTGGACGTTTTTCGGCTAATATGATAAATATTCTCTGAAGTTCTGTTGCTATAGAAATAGAAAATATAGAAAAAGTGATTGTAAATAAAATACGGTAATTTAAAAAACTAAAAAACCCGACTGCGTTTCTGTGTAATTTGTAAATGAAAAACCCTAAAACAAGAAAGTCGTCATACCCGATTGCACTTACCTTAAGAAAAATTGTAGCAGTCGGGACCCATTCTAGAAATGGAGGCATAGTGAATTGAGAGCACATACCTATATTACATTGCAGATTACTCCAATATACTGACTAGACGGCTGACTTTCTAGAATGGGTCCCGACTGCTAAAATTTTTCTTAAGGTAAGTGCAATCGGGTATGACGACTTTCTTGTTTTAGGGTTTTTCATTTACAAATTACACAGAAACGCAGTCGGGTTTTTTAGTTTTTTAAATTACCGTATTTTATTGTATTCATTTTTTAGTTTTATTATTGAATGAGTTTGTGTAGTAACCTATATACACATGACACACTTTAAGATTACGCAGATTATTAACTTATCAGTTGATATAATAATATTATTATATTCTGCAGCCGTTCTGGCTGCAGAGCGTGTCAAACATTTGAATTTGGCGCCAAAAACCCGCTATTTTGTATTTTTTTTTTATTTTGATATACCCAGTCTCACTCTCACAGTAAATACGAATCTAACGACACCTCTCATGCGAAAATCCATCCAGCCGTTCAGGCTGCAGAGCGTGCCAAACAATTATACATACATACATACATACATACTCTCGAAAAACATAACCCTCCTTCTGGCGCAGTCGGGTAAATAGTCTCGCGATTTGTAGATATAGAAACATCAGAGCTAAGGCCCGAGAACAACTTAACATACCGCCAGCCCAATAGAACAGGTTTCAACAATATCGTCAAACCCTCAAAGTATCTGAGGCTGGTTGTAGGTTGTTATTTAAAAGTGGCGGCGCCTATCTACTCGGTAATAAGAACACATTTTTGAAATCATGAAACTGAACAGTTTTCGTTAATTAATTATGTAGCTTTACTATTATTTATTTAAATATATTTTTTCAGTGAAAACTTCTTTAGACGCGTTGGGAATTTTTCGAGATGTGAAAAACCACTAAACTCGCGACACCGTGATCGACACCGACACCGACACCTTACCAGGAACACTCGGAGGGTCAAAACTTATGAAACTGTAATTGAGATGGGAAAAAAATCATTGAACTCGCGATACCGTGATCAACACCGACACCTTACCAGAACACTAGGTGGGACAAAACTTAAAAAACTGTAAAAAGTTTTCACTTCTGTCGGCACTCCCGGAGTGGTTAGGATTTTTTGCTCAATTGCAGAGGAATTCCATATAAAGTTGGTGAAGCAGCTGATTCATTTATACCCAAAGCCATTCTGTTTAAGTACTTTAAAATGCAGGTGGTTGTGCCAAAGCGGGACTTACAGGTTTGGCTTAGCGGGACTATCATAATTCATACACACTCGCAGTACAAACCACAACTAAACCTACTGTTTGCTGGGAAACACGTAATATGATTTGCGGTGTGCTAGGCTCGCAGTAAAGTGATTAAATTTCGTACGCAACGGTCTCAAAGCTGTTGAATTTTCATAGATTCTGCTTTTGAATTTGGTAGTAGGATTAATTCTTTTTGTTTATATTTTAAGTTTTCGTTGAAAATCAAAAGATTCAGGCGCAGATGGCTGAGTCGTCTAGACTCTAGACAGTGAAATCATGCGGGGATCAAGGGGCAAGACGGGGGAGGCTCAGCCCAAAGTTCCATAGTTACCGTTGTTCAGAACTTTTATTTTTTAATTTTTTATTCACAATTGGTAACCCTTGACAACTATCTCACCTGGTGGTAAGTGACGATGTTGCCGAAGATGGAAGCGGGCTTACCAAGGACTTGGGAACATTAATTAGAATCAAAATATTCAGGCGCAGATGGCTAAGAAATCTAGACAGTGAAATCGTGCGGGGATCAAGGGGCGAGACGGGGTAGGTCGAGCCCAAAGTTCCATAGTGACTGGTGTTCAGAACTTGGGAATATTAATTAAAATCAAGATATTCAGGCTAAGACGTCTAGTCAGTGAAATTGTGCGGGGATCGAGGACGGGGACGGGGTAGGTCGAGCCCAAAGTTCCATAGTCACCGTTGTTCAGAAATTGGGAACATTTATTAAAATCAATACATTCAGGCGCAGATGGCCTAGCGCACGTGTCCATTCATCTATTGATGTCAGCTTTGACTAAATTATCAAAGGCGTTGGACGACTGCAAAAAGTAGATAGGTAAAGATAGGCCACTCATACATGTATGGCATGCATATTGTATGATTAGTCATTTTACAAATGGTCAGGTAAATTGTATAATTCGTCCGTTTATCAACGGTCAGGCAAATAGTAAAATCCTGTACGCAAATTGCATTAATGCAAGCGAACGCATGATTAGTCACTTTACAAATGCTAAGGTAAATTGTATAATTCGTCCGCTTTTAAACGATCAGGCAAATTGTAAAATGCTGTACACACATTGTAAAATGAGCAAGCGAGTGTATGACAAGTCATTTAACAAATGGTAAGGAAAATTGTATAATTTGTCCGTATATAAACATTCAGGCAAATCTTAAAATGCTGTAGGTACGTAGTTTGTGAAATGCCAGCGAGGCAAATTGTAAAATGCCGTATGCAGATTGTAAATGAGCGAGCGAAGTGAGCGATGTTACGTTCGGTCAGGTTTGATTGATTATACATCCCCCCCCCCTGGGTAGTAGAAATCTGCGTATGGCATTTTATAATTTGCCTGACCATCTCAGGTAGGTAGGTACAAAAGTAAGTAAGTACCTTACGTACAAAAAAACAAGGTTCAAGCAGGTAGGCACCTACTTAGGTAGATATGTTAATTACATAATTTCACCAATGAAAGCAAAGTAAGTAGTTCCATATCACGATTCAATCATAGATCACAGTTTCGCTAGACTGTAGTGGCAGTGGGAAAGGCACATAGATCGTAGAACAGATGGCTGTTGGGGCAGTAAAGTTCTCGAGTGGCGACCGCGCGCTGGAAAATGTAGCGTAGGCGGGCCTCCCACGCGGTGGACCGATGTCCTGGCAAAGTATATATATGGTCCTGGTGAAGATCGCGGGATGCCGATGGTCGTCGTGGAAATCCTTGGGGGAGGCATTTGTCCAGCAGTGGATGTTTTTCGGCTGATATGATGATGATGATGACTTCAAAAAAGGAGGAGGTTCTCAATTCATCTTCAATCAATTCAATCTTGTTTTTTTGGCGTCACAAAACTATTCCTAAGTTCTTCATCCAGCTGGTGGCGTCAGGGTGAACAAGTTGAGTACGGTATTCCCTAAACGATTTATAAAAATAACAAAAAAAAAATTCAATTTCAGCAAAATTGAATCACCGGAGAAGAGAATTGGAGTAACGTACCAATGCTCATCTTTGCTGCTAAAATTTAATATGCAATTCTCATGTCAAAGTAGGGTTACCAGATGTTAAATTGAAAAGTCCTGACAAAAAGCCTGATTTTTATCAAAAAGTCCTGACATTTTACTGAAACGGGCGCGGTTTGACGATACACAGTAGTCATAGTAATAAAACACCACTTCATAATATTCCTTTTGAGTGCCAACCGGTCACTCTCCGACTCACAATCTGCCATTGAGCCTACTCTAACTCTCCACATAATGAAAAAATCACCATTCATTTTAGTCCATGGGATGCTTGTTAAAAGACTTATAAACACGTAAATAATCATAAAAATTAAAAAATGACAGGGCATTGTCAAAGTCCGGCCGGAACCCTGACTGGTGCCTAAAAATCCTGACATGTAAGGACAAATCCTGAAGTCTGGCAAGCCTATGTCAAAGGCCAATTTTCTTTTTTTTTTCAAGCGCTTTGCCGACTCGTTAACTAAATTCATCCGCGAAGTGCCGGAGCCGTAATGGTATTTACTGACTCATAACATAAGAATTCCAGGGTTAGGTTAATTCCTTTCGGTTCCATATTAGGGCCTTTTCTTTTCATTGTTTACGTAAATGATTTGCCTTTTATGGTGCAACATCTGTCAAATATTGTGTTGTTTGCGGATGATACTTCTCTTATTTTTAAAGTTAATAGGAAAGAAAACGAATTTCCGAATTAAACAACACTCTTTCAAAGATACTGAACTGGTTTACTGTGAACAACTTATTATTAAATGCTAAGAAAACAAAATGTATAAAATTTTGTTTGCCAATTGTAAAAAAAAACGTTAATAACAGTGTAATATTAGACTGTAATAAATTAGAATTTGTAAATACTACGGTGTTCCTTGGTATAACTTTGGATGTATCACTTCAATGGGGACAACACATTGAAACTTTAGAGGGAAGGCTTAGTTCAGCTGCTTATGCCGTTAAGAAAATAAGACAGTTAAAGGATGTAGGTACTGCGAGACTAGTGTATTTTAGTTACTTTCATAGTATTTTATCTTAAGGCATCTTACTGTGGCTTAATGCGGCCGATAAAGAACTATTTTCATCTTGCAGAATAGACCTAGGTAACCGCGCAATCTATCAGATGCGATCACGTGATTCGTTAAAGAATAAGTTCAAAGAAATTAATATTTTAACTGTTGATAGTCAAATTATATATGAAAACATCATGTACGTTCATAAGAATATGCATTTATTTCCTTAAAACAGTGGTAGGCATAATTTTAATTTAAAAAATGTAAATAAAATAGTTAGTAGCCCTTTCGAGACAGAGTAAGGTTAAAAAGTCATTTGTGGGGCAGTGTATAAGATTCTATATTAAAATTCCAGAAAATGTAACTAGTTTGTCAGAGAATAAATTCGAGACTCATATTTAAAAAAAATGCTTGTGCTCTAGAGGATATTATAAAATAATAGATTATGTAAATGACAAAGACATATATTATGTTGATTCTATAACAAATAATATTACCTGAGACTGTAATCTGAATCATGAAATTGTTTTTAGTAGTCAATAAGTTTTTTTTGACTCTTTAAAAGTGTGTGTAAACACCTTTTTAAAATGAATTATTTTGATTTGATTTGTATATTGTATGGAGTCGTCTCGCACCCGCGCGGGACCAGCCCCTCCCCGTGGACCCCGCGTCTCGCGCCGGCGCGAGACTGGCAGCGAAGTAAATAAGGACTTTCCCCTACTTAACTAGCGTAGCCACCAATTAAAAAATAACATTTTTGCCGATGAACTTGAAGAATGTACTGTTGTTTTTTCAGAAGCTATCAACTCTGTGAAATTTTGTTAGCTGTAATACGTACAGAGCACATCAAGATAAACACTCGTAGTGCGATTGTCATCAATACGCATACGGTATAAGAACGTTGCAAAGTCCAAAGTTTCTAGATTGTTGTGTTGGCCTCTGTACATACAATTTTTCATTGTGTTATTTTTTCTCAAAATTGTTGTTTCTCTTTTTTGAGAAGTTTCTTCGTTGAGTCTCTGTTTTTTTTTCCTTTACGTGTAAAGAGTCAAGACAATAACCACACGTTCACACTATTTCAATGTTTTAGGTTGTTATTTTTCTTAAAACTTCAATTTAAAAACTAAAATCTAGCAGGTTCTCTGTAGTACTTAAAAAAATATATCAATATACAAAGTATGTGCAAACTTAGAAATTTTAATCATAAACATTTTGTTTTAGACTTTTTTTTAGACGTTTTAGATCTGTTTTTGAGATTTTTTATGGTCGAGTAAAGTACACACTATCGTGTAACATATTAGCACATTCCTCAGACAATATCCTTAAGTATGTCCAATATTTTTTATGATCGAGTAAAGTACACACTATCGTGTAACATATTAGCACATTCCTCAGACAATATCCTTAAGTATGTCCAATATTTTTTATGATCGAGTAAAGTACACACTATCGTGTAACATATTAGCACATTCCTCAGACAATATCCTTAAGTATGTCCAATATTTTTTATGGTCGAGTAAAGTACACACTATCGTGTAACATATTAGTACATTCCTCAGACAATGTCCTTTAGTATGTCCAATATTTTTTATGGTCGAGTAAAGTACACACTATCGTGTAACATATTAGCACATTCCTCAGACAATATCCTTAAGTATGTCCAATATTTTTTATGGTCGAGTAAAGTACACACTATCGTGTAACATATTAGCACATTCCTCAGACAATATCCTTAAGTATGTCCAATATTTTTTATGGTCGAGTAAAGTACACACTATCGTGTAACATATTAGCACATTCCTCAGACAATATCCTTAAGTATGCCCAATATTTTTTATGATCGAGTAAAGTACACACTATCGTGTAACATATTAGCACATTCCTCAGACAATGTCCTTAAGTATGTCCAATATTTTTTGCAAGACCGATATTTAGTAGTAATTACCCAAAAAAATCTAGCAAAAGGGATTCTCCGCTTCTCCACCGGTGCCTCGCCTTAAGAATTTATTAAATACTAGCTTTTGCCCGCGGCTTCGCCCGCGTGGGCATCGTTGTTGTGACTGACTTAGAGGGTGCGCGGTAAGCGAGCCGCTGAGAATTTATTAAATACTAGCTTTTGCCCGCGGCTTCGCCCGCGTGGGCATCGTTGTTGTGACTGACTTAGAGGGTGCGCGGTAAGCGAGCCGCTGAGAATTTATTAAATACTAGCTTTTGCCCGCGGCTTCGCCCGCGTGGGCATCGTTGTTGTGACTGACTTAGAGGGTGCGCGGTAAGCGAGCCGCTGAGAATTTATTAAATACTAGCTTTTGCCCGCGGCTTCGCCCGCGTGGGCATCGTTGTTGTGACTGACTTAGAGGGTGCGCGGTAAGCGAGCCGCTGAGAATTTATTAAATACTAGCTTTTGCCCGCGGCTTCGCCCGCGTGGGCATCGTTGTTGTGACTGACTTAGAGGGTGCGCGGTGCGCGAGCCGCTGAGAATTTATTAAATACTAGCTTTTGCCCGCGGCTTCGGCCGCGTGGGCATCGTTGTTGTGACTGACATAGAGGGTGCGCGGTGCGCGAGCCGCAAGCGGCTCGCGAGCGTGGACGTAATTTTCTCCACATCTCTTGGGAACTATGTCAGGATATGCTTATTAGTAAATCGTGTCATTTCCCACCCCCTCAACCATCTCGGTGCAAAAAATCACACAATCCATTTTTCCGTTGCGATGTTAATTGACCAAAAAAGAGTATATTTTCAGTTCCCTCGGGAATTGCATCGGGCTATGCTATTTTCACGGGATAAAAAGTAGCATATGTCCTTCCTTGTGACACAGGCTACCAGCATGCTAAATTTAATTAAGATTGGTCAAGCCGTTGAAGCGTGAAAAGGTAACAAACAAACACATTTTCACATTTATAATATTAGTAAGGATTCCTAAGATATTACACCAAGACACAGAGGAGACAAACCTGTTCGTCACATGAATGTTTGCCCTGGTTGGGAATCGAACCCACGACCCTCGTCCAGGCAGGAGCTCCGACCACTGGATAACTGGGTCTTTCTTTCCTTAAATTGATTACATTTTGTTTAGTGAACTATTTGTAGAATCATTTAAAAAATATGAAATAACAGTGAAACTCAAATGTCAGTAACTTATCCGTATATTTTATTACATTCAAAAGTTCATGGTAAAATGTACATTTGGACTTATATTTTGCAACTTTAAATTATAAACTAGTAGAGAGGTACTTATAATTAAACAGATTACTTAAGGGTCCCCAGGGGGCATGAGTTTCCATACAAACGTGGTTCCGTTTTAATACAAAAACTACATACCGGATTGAATCCAAACTTTGCAAATATATTGAGTAGACACATACCGATGTTTGTTATTAGTTTTCGATGTACTAATATAAAACGAAAAAAATTAGGGCAGTTTCAAACTTTCAGTACAAAACTTATTTAAGCCTTCGTTTAGTTATGTTTAAATTTACTGAGATGAAAACTAATTACAAACATCGATATATGTCTACTTGATATATTTACAAAGTTTGGATTTATTCCGGCATGTAGTTTTTGTATTAAAGCAGAACTACGTTTGTATGGAAACTCAAGCCTCCCGGGGACCCTTAACAATTAGTAATAAAATAAAATGACAAGAAAGTACAGTCAGAAACATAATTGTTTGTCTTAATTTTAAATATGTCTAAAATTCAAATAAAATTATCAGTCAACAATGACGGGCAGAATAGGGTAGTTGAATGCTAGTCATTTGAGTTACTTTATGCCATCTGCCACAAACGAAATATTGTTCACGTCGTGACGTAGGCGTGACGTCATGTGTTTTCAGCGACATTAATGTTTCATTACGTAATCAAAAACTGAAATCTTGATTGAAAACAAAACGGTTAAGGTTTTTTTAAATTCTAGTAGAAGAACGTTTTCGAAAATAATATTTAGATAGATAGATAATACGTTTATTTGTCACTGCAAACAGATATTTAGATACTAGTACATTATCTATATATATAATAAAACTGTAACGGGGCCGTGTCTGTAAGTACATGAAACATTTTAGGGAAATAATAAATGTTAAGATAACGATATAGAGACCAAAACTTAACTTTGGGAATTTTTGTCGTCTATCTGTCTGTATGTTTGCGCATCACGCAAAAACTACCTGGCCGATTTTAATAATAATAAAAGTGGTTAGGATACATTTTATCCCGGAAAATTTAAGAGTTCCCGTGAGAAAATACAAAACCTCCACGTGGACGAAGTCGCGGGCACAGCTAGTACATAATAATCATTATTCATTTTCATAATTTATTTTTTGTTCACAATCAACTACCCTGTTAAAGCTAAAACAAAGCAAAGAAAATCAATACTTACAACAATTAAAACATTTCTAAATAAAATTAAACAAATGTTATTACCGGATATCATTATAATATAGTCATTAAAAAAACATGTTTTACAATTGACTTTAGAAGTAACAAATAGGGATTAATTGAACCGTGAATTCCGGCCACATTCTGCCAACAGCGGAATGTTTGAATTAACATAACTAGACAATACCTGATCAAATGAATTTGACATATTAAGGTAGGTATCTTCTGTGGTATCTACAGGTGTAACAAAATTAGTGTAGGTCCCGTTAACAGGGGCGTCTACTCAACAAACTGAACAATTTTTGTTTAACAAGTTTGCTGAAATCGCAAAAAAATTGAAATCTTCATATAAAACAATCAGCTGAACAACCAATTTTTTGCATTTTTGTATGGAATGACAATTTTTTTTTGCGTATTGACTGTGGGTTCCTAGGGGACAGTTGGTCAGTATGAGACCTACACCAATTTTGTTACATCCTGTATATGTAATATAGGGAGCTTATACCAGATTAATATAACACAGGAAACAAATACTCAAGTAGAATTCATAATTTGGCGGACTATTAAGACTGTCCGATCAACACAAAATGTTGCCACATTATAGAAAGTGCTGTTCGTATCGATATTCAAAATTGAAGCTGTTTGCTCGAAAACAATTTCTTCATCCATAATACTTATAATTATTATTCATCATCAACCGATCATCAGCCTAAAGAGGTCCACTGCTGAATAAAGGCCTCCACCAAGGATATCTACAATCGGTCCTACGCTGCCCGTATCCAGCGGCTTCCCGCAAGTTCACCAGGTCGCTGGTCTAGCAAGTGGGAGACCTGCCTACGCTACGTCTTTCGGTAATTTACTGCCCCCAACGGCCATCTTACGAGCTATGTGCATCGGCACTGCCAATTAAATTAAGCGATTCAGTGAACCACATATCTTATCTGCAAGCCGCGACGAAGATGGAAGCGGGCTTACCAAGATTTCCCAACGTAATGGGGATCTGGCTATCTCATCTGCAAGCCGGAATGAAGATGGAAGCGGGCTTACCAAGATTTCCCAACGTAATGGGGATCTGGCTATCTCATCTGCAAGCCGGAATGAAGATGGAAGCGGGCTTACCAAGATTTCCCAACGTAACAGGGATCTGGCTATCTTATCTGCAAGCCGGAACGAAGATGGAAGCGGGCTTACCAAGATTTCCCAACGTAATGGGGATCTGGCTATCTTATCTTTAAGCCGGAACGAATATGGAAGCGGGCTTACCAAGATTTCCCAACGTAATGGGGATCTGGCTATCTTATCTTGCAATCGAACCCGCTACCTGCTTGTATGAATCGAATGGACTAACTAACCATTACGCCACGGAGGCAGTTAAAACTTTTAGTGTACAAAATTTTCTAGTGTAGTGTCCTACCTTCAGAGTGGCTGCAACACGGACATTTGTCAATTTGACATAAATTATTTATACATTTGATTAATGCATGTAGCAATTGACAGCAATATTTTTCATATTCTTCTTTTAATTAGATAATAATAATACTGGCTCAAAATTGATCTTATTAAAATAACGATTGTAAATTATTTAAATAATTGACTAATTAGATTAAAATACTCATATTATTTCAAAAAAGAAAAAATATCCAATTTTAAAAATAGATCTATAGATTCATCTATCTATAGTTACTCATTTTAGCATTCATAATTAATATTTGTTATTACAACAATTATGATATTTATGTACATTTCTAAGCGAATTATATTGCTTTTATTAATTTTGAAATGTTAGAATCGTATTACAATTTTGATTATATAATTTTTATTGTAAACTTATTCTCTATGAGTGCTTACTGGTTACATTATCAAATTATCATACATTTTTACCTGCAGAATAATATAATAATAATTTATATTTATCTATTTTTTAACTATGACCGTCTAGGACAGCCTTGGAAATAATTTGACAACTCTATAACAGTTTTATAAGTGCAGATACTTTAGAAGTAATTGAGATTTTTCCACTTGACTGTACTTTTTAGTACCTATCTAAGTGCGTGTAAAAAGGAGGATGCATATGTCGCAGGCAATTTGTACGACTCCGCCGTTTACATACCGCGTCGTCATTTTGCAAACGCTCGCAGTTATGTATAATGCCAAACGCAAAATGTATATTGCCTTGTCACTTTATAAAATGCCACAACATTTCATAGACAATTCAAACGCCGCCGCCTACATAATGCCGCGGCAAATTGAAGAATTTAGTTCTTGTTTTTACCACGCGCGTCGCTGTTGATCAAAACAAGAAAAATGGCGTCAAGTAGTGGTTTTGTGACACAAAAAGTTAATCAAAACAGTGCTAATAATATATGTGTACAACAGACTTTTCACAAAATAATTGTGATTTTAAAGATATTTATTACAGTGAATTAAAAAAGTTTTACGATTCTCATAAATTCTCTCCATAGAATCTGGTTTTCGGAGGACTCCTGCAGAGAATTATTGGTCTTTTTCGGTTTCATCTTCTGCGAAGCATTCTGCTACCTATGGGGGGAAGTCTCGCTTCGCGAGGCTCTTTGACTGTATGATCAATCAAATCTGACTGAACCTAATATCGCTCGCTTTGCTTGCTCATTGACAGCTTTTACAGTTTTTTTTGTCTGATTTTTCCAAACTGTGTTTTCTCATTCTCATTTCTAAAACTACAACCAAAGTCGAAATTATAACAATTGAACGAGTTATCATTTTGCCTTCGACATTATACATAGTTAAGTTATACATTAAACGCAGTTGCGACCGTTTGTAAAATGACGACGCCGTAAACGGCCGAATTATACAGTATGCCTGACACACATACATGACAAAGCATTCATATTTTGGCAATATTTTTACTACTTAGTTACTATAACTTCATTATTTTCCATGTGCACTTTATGGGTATATTTTTGATACAATTCAAATAATACTATCTCCCTTTAAGCTCTCAAGAGCTAAGCGTAGCTGAACAAACATGACTTTTAATAATATTTACATTTGTTGCTATTTTTATATTTATATAGTAAAAATATTTTGTATTAAATATTTTCTTCCTACTTACAAAGTAATCAAATCGAGATAAAAGTATATTTATAAATTTGGAAAGTACAGTGTAAACTCTATATAGCGACACTCAAGGGACCGGGCATTTTGTGACGTTATTGAGAGTTTTCGTTATACAGAGAGAAATTGGCGTTAAAGTAAACCAACTGGAGTAAGAAAATTTCGATATTTAAAAGAGTGAATCGATATATCGAGTGATGTTTTACAGAGTTTACAGTGTAGTTAAATAGAATGTAACATAATAATTATAAAGTGTTACAAATTATTGGTATAGGATCCGTTAACTGTGGCTTCTACTCACCAACATCCCCAAAAGAATTAATTCGAAAAAAAAACGAATCGTGTGCTGGGACACATAGTAGAAGTGAAACTTCAACGGACAAATAGAAAAACGAATGGCAAAATGATTTTTCAAAAAAATATATTAAAAAAAATTAATAATTTAAAAAGAATCCAAAAAAAATAAAAAATATATTTTAAAAAATCATTTTCACAAAAAAATCCAAAAAAATATCCTTCTGCCACTGCTGCCTCTCACCACGCGATATATCGTTTACCTCCTCCACGCGGCCGTAACGCTTTTTCGTGACAGAAAAATCCTAATACCCCTGTTTATATAGAAATTTCACTTCAAAAATATTTAATTAAAATCAGTTAGCTGATTTGCCAAGATGGGCACTGCGCAGGCCCCCGTCACTCGGTCGAGCAGGCGAAACAAGTACCTACACATTGGCGTGGCCTGCAGGCCGCGCTCAGGTTGTTAGTGCTAGAACACCGTACAGTCGCCGCCGCAATTCGCGCGCCGCCCGCCCGTGTACGCATTTATAACCGCTAAGTCGAGCGCCATAATACCCATGTTTCCGTGTATTGTCTGACAATGGGAAGGAGTAGGTGAATAAATGCATAGGTATTTTCGTTTTTTAAATAAAACGAGCAATATCTGTTGCGAAGTAACTAGTATCTCATCTGTGATTGCAGCAATACCTTTTCAACAACCATTTTTAGAGAACTAGGGATGGCCAAAAAGAAATGAAATGAAATTTATTTTTAACAACATTTGTTGCAAGTCGAGGTCGATAGGTAGGTTATTTTACCATAACACACTACACATAAAAATACAAAGAAATACAAAGGTAAAAAGTTACAATAAATGTCAGGAATTAGACACAATAAATGATATGTTACGACTAACGGTGAAGGAAAACATCGTAAGAAAACCTGCACACACCTGCAAGGAAACTCGAAGTTTATGTGTGTAGTTGAATAACCCACACTGGGCCAGCGTGGTCGACAAAGGCCCGAACGCCCTAACTCAGAATAAGCTCTAGCCCCTCGGTGGGGATATATATGAGCTGATATGATGATGATACCTAATGAGGAACCATCCCCTATGGAGCAGCCAAGCTTTGAAGATAAAAAAGAAAAATTGCAAAAGAGAAATTAGCAAAACTTGTTCCATCCACTTGTTCCAACCTTTCAGGAAATAGTAATGTTTGTACGAAAATAAGTAAAATCCTACAAAAAACATTCTGCTAAAACGTGCCCAGTCTAGATTAAGATTAACTGGCCATAACAAGTACTGAGATGAAATAAAGAGCCAAGTTTACGTGAATAAAATAAAACAAGTGACTTGGCCTAAGATAAGATAAGATAAGCATTTATTCAGAGCCCACGCAAAAAAAACTGGTAATAAATACAATGCAATGTTGGGATTACATTTATGCATGGAGAGTACAAAATTGATTTGACTATTGATTTATTGATTTGATTTGATTTGACCCTTGGAAATGTTCAGTTCAGTATGATGAGTAGAAGCCCCGGTTCACCGGTGTTACACCATTTTGTTACATCCAGTATAAACAGTTGTAATCAAATCATTATTTATTTCAAATCCGGATTTTTTTGTGATTTCTTGGCTTGCACATTTATATTTTATTTTTAGTGCTTCTCACACCTACAGCTACATTTTGTGCAACAAACTTACAAATCATATTTTTCTGTCACACTTACATATCTGTCTACCCAATCTGTTTTAAAAATGAGAGTAATGTCTTTATATTTTTGGCATTAATATTATATGCTTTTTTACATAGGATTGGACCTAAATATTTGAGAATATAAAGAAAATTTTACTTCAGTAGGTGTAATCACGTGCTAAAGTTGAATCCAATTTAACGGATTTTAATATAGGTAGTTTAGTTAGCTTTTTCACGAAAACCCGTTTTTACCATTTAAAATTACGGGATAAAAAAAGTTTACGGAGCACCGTTACGTAGAGCTCCTTTTTACAATGCCACCTGCCATGCTGAAACTAACCTATTCGATTTTTTACTAGCCCCCAATGATCCATTAAGCAATCTTACGGAGTAAAGCGATCTTCTTGACATCTTCTCGCTGTAAAGACGCATTTCTATCAAATCTATTATAAATCTTTCGCAAAGAAGAACATTTCTAGTCGATTACACCTACTAACATGTGAGGTAACTATGCTTAAGTATATGATTGCCTGGAGATGATTGATAGACTTTTGCAAGTGACTGTACCTACTTAACTGACCTGAGTTTAAAATAAGTACTACAGCCCAATTAATATAGAAATAATATACATTATAATTCCTTAAAATTTTCACACAGCGAAGTTTAATTTTACGCATTGTAAATTTAATACCTATAAACAACAGTCTTCCTATATTCCTTGCGTATTCTTTTTTTAAACTGATGTAAACTCGCGCCAAATTGATTAAATGCTTCTCTCCGCGGACAGTTCAATTATATTTTTAAATTGTTTTTTTTTTTAAATATCGTTCCTTTTCACGTTCAGTCATCACACGTTTTGCAACACATCTCTCTGTAGCGTTTCAGCGCACACATGTTCATTGCGCGAACATTTTCGCAGAACCTCGACGTGTCTCTGCAGATACCATCTGTGGGAAATTGGAAAAGAAGATTATTCTCCAAGGAGTTTATTTATATACATCGTTCCCTTGCGTGAACGTATCTTTTAAATTAGATATGTTCGAATACATGTTTGTTTTTATATTTTATTTGTAACTCTCTGTGCAAAGGCGAAATTTTTTTTAATAAAATTTGTTCTTAGAAATATTTGAGGAATCTTGGTAAGCCCGCTTCCATCTTCGGCATCATCTTCACTTACCATCAGGTGAGATGATGCCAAGGGATTATCAATTGGGATAAAAAAAAAATATAACATACTTTTTTATGTAAGATATGTCGGTTTTTGAAATTATTAAAGTATACAAGTTAAGTGGATGAAAGTGAAAGAAAACTAATCATTATCATCATATCAGCGGAAAGACGTCCACTGCAGGACGAAGGCCTCCCCCAAGGATTTCCACGACGACGGAAACTAATGATAATTTTAGAGTATTGTATGCTTGCGATTTTATTTATTTATTTAGTTACTAGTATGACACAAAAACTACCGTTTTGGAAGATTTTTTCAGAAACTGTTATCCCTATTTTTACTAAGTATCACACTACCCTCACTTTGAAATAAAGTAGTCTACTGCCTGAAGATGATCACGAAACCGGTTGCAGTATAAACAAATTTTGTTTTATTTAAATTAATTGTGGAATAGTGCAAGAAAAAACCTAAATATGATAATTTTAGATATAGATTGTAAAGTAGAATAATGTTACTTAGAATAACAAAACTAGTAAAAAGAAACAATAAAATAGGATAATGAATGTTATAAATTATCATTAGTTTCCGTCGTCGTGGAAATCCTTGGGGGTGGCCTTCGTCCAGTAGTGGACGTTTTTCCGCTGACATGATGATAATGATAAGTTTTCTATCACTTTCATTCAAAATAGAAGTCACAGATAATTAATTAAATAATAATAATAGATAATAATTAGATAATAATTATTTACAGAAAGGAATATAGAGAGTAAAATAAAAAAAAATAACAAACGAAACAAGAGAAATTCAGACTTAGAGCTGTAGTTCATAAATCCCATATAAACGTAGTCTTTGATTAATTTGTTAACCAAACAACCGATTTTGAAATAATTTTATATCGATAATCAGATGACGTAATATAATAAACTTATTTTCCATTTTTTACCTACAAAACACGTTTATGGGTTAATAATAGATTCCTATTTCGCTTTTCAAAAAAGTAATACGATACCGACACAGATATACGTAATTCGATTATTGATATAAAATTAATTTTAAAATCGGTTGTTTGGTTAACAAATGATGAAAAAGACTACGTTTGTAAGGGATTAATGAACTCCAGCGGGCTCTTAAGTTAAAAACCCCAATGTATGCTATGACACTCTGGGGATCGAACATAATTTAGATTATTAAATAAATAAACATACTAATGACACCTCGCACTTCATCTTCACAAATCCATCGAGCCAATTTTTTCGTGATATATCGGCCCAATTAAACGATTGGCCCACGACATATGTACTAGCACTTGCCCGCGGCTTCGTCCGCGTGGACATCGTTTTTGTGACTGACTTAGAGGGTGCGCTGTGCGCGAGTCGCTAGCGGCTCGCTAGCGTGGACATAAATTTTCTTCAGTTCCCTCGGGAACTATGTCAGGATGTGCTTATTAGTAAATCGTGTCATTTCCCACCCCCTCAACCATCTCGGTGCAAAAAATCACACAAACCATTGTTCCGTTGCGATGTTAAAGAAATAAATCAAAAAAGCGTATATTTTCAGTTCCCTCGGGAATAGCATCGGGCTATGCTATTTTCACGGGATAAAAAGTAGCCTATGTCCTTCCTTGTGACACAGGTTACCTGCATGCCAAATTTTATTAAGATTGGTCAAGGCGTTGAAGCGTAAAAACGTAACAAACAAACAATCACATTTTCACATTTATTATATTCGTAAGGATACACACAATTAAAAAAAAGAAAGTAACAGAATTAAATTCAGTCACACAGCAGGAACTTACAATTCCTGGACATCCCTGGGAAATAATTATGCTGGGCACATCACAAGCCCTGGCTACGTCGGATCTCCGCAGTCCCTCACAAGCCGCTCGTAATAAATATGGCAGAAAGCTGAGAGCAGGTTACACATGCAGATATATATATAGAGATAGAAATGAAAAAATACAAATAAGAGTTACCTTTAGTAACACAGCTGGGCACATCACAAGCCCTGGCTACACCGGGTCTCCGCAGCCCCTCACAAGCCGCTCCAGCACTCCGCTCCCTCCCCTTTCTTCGCGAGAGGGCGGACCGCCAGACGCAACGTAGCACGCGATGCTGCCGCCCTCTGCCACCGCAGGGGCCTATGCACTGGAGGAAGGATTGGGGGGGGAGGATTATTTTAATTGCTTGAAACGTGGTGAATTTATTGGGAAAAACAATAAATATTATTAGATTTCTGTGTCAGCTAACGTATTAAGCCTACGCTGTTCGTCCGTCAAAAAGTTAAAAATTAAGGGAGGGGGGATTACTTTGAATCTATCTAAGTTTTGCCGCCAAACATCAGTGTTAACATCATTGATGTGTTTCGACTTGAAGATAAGATAGACAGATCTCCATTGCGTTGGGGAATCTTGGTAAGCTCGCTTCCATCTTCGGCAACATCGTTACTTACCATCAGGTGAGATGTTGCAAAGGGCTTACCAATTGAGAATAAAAAAAAATATCGCAAAAAAGGTAATACATAAAAGCGTGAAACTTGGGTGTGTATATACAGGTAGTCATCCTTAAGTAAAACAACGAATAACAAAAACCGGAGAAGTGTAAGTAGTTCTCGCGCTTAGGATTCCGAACATACATACATACATACATAAGATCACGCCTCTTTCCCGGAGGGGTAGGCAGAGACCACATTTTTCCACTTGCTACGATCCTGACATACTTCTCTCGCTTCCTCTACATTCATCAATCTTTTCATACAAGCTCGTCGGTTTAGGGTACTCTTGACCTGACACTTCTTCAATACGTCTTCGACTTGGTCGCAGTACGTACGTCTAGGTCTACCCCTTCCAGTATTACCATTCACACTCGCCTTGTGTATCTGCCTAGTTAATCTTCTATCATTCATCCTTTCTACATGACCGAACCATCGGAGCATGCCTTTCTCAATAACTGTCACTACATCTTCTTTCACACCACAACGTTCCCTTATCACACTATTCTTAATCTTATCACAAAGTTTCACACCAATCCGAACAGAATGAAGATAATACTAAATTTTTCTGTCACTCGCGTTGATGTCTTTTAAGGTGGTGTGGTACGGAACCATTGGTGCGGGAGTCTAAACTCACACTTGGTGGTTTTTATCTCAATATTATTTCACCGAGTTAAAGCAGTTTTCAATTACAAATTGTTTTAAATATTATAATAAAAAAACCATTTGGTCCTTCATTTGGTTTGGCACCTTTATATACTTATAAATACAAATGAAAATAAAATATTTCGCATATTTAGCAATAAAATTAAAACTGTTCTGTGTTCTACGCTGTCATTTCATTAGCCAATTGGCGCTAATTTGAATACTATAAGTTGTACTAACACAAGGAAAACTAATCTTAATTTTAGTAATTGTTACAAATTTAATAAGCATTTTAAATTTAACCTTTCTTTTTTCTTCATTAAATGTCTATTTTTGCTTAAATTTTCTTTTTCTCGGAGTCATGGTACAAAGTATAGTATGCAACACTTCAATAAAACTGATTTTTATCGAGGACCACGTCACTCAAGATTCTAATTAATGAATCACTTTCTACGCTCGTGATTCAATCATCATGAATCGTTAATTCAGTTTTTAGAATCCTGCACTTGCTCGTGATTCATATATGACCCTCTCTTTAAATCCATCCTTTATTCATTAGTTGCATAATATACTATTATACCATTGCCATTCTAAAAAGCTTATTTTATTCACTGAATAATAAAAAGCATTTTTAATCACTATTTTGGTCATTGAATTTAGAACACACCAATATATTCGACCCAAATCTCAATGCTATATGACCTCCTTGCGCAAAAAATACTCGATACTAACTCCTAGTGCTTAGAATACTCGACATACAAACTCCTTATGTGCAAATTACTCCTCGAGATTTGATTGTTCGACATTATCGACAAGGAGTTTAGCATTAGAATAAAAACTGTTTTGTGTTCTTTGCTGTCATTTCATTAATAAATTGGCGCTTTTTGTATACTATAAATTGTACTAACACAAACTATTACTCTTAACTTTAGTAACTGTTCCAAATTTACGAGGGCGACACTGAAAGTATTTAGAACTGGCCACTTGTAATAAATATAATAAAAAAATAAGTTCAAAATTTGAAAATCGAACTCTTTCTTAATATTTTTGTGTACGAATTCCACTCGATTGTCATTTGTTTTACGATTTGCCGGCAAATTGAAAATTGTGTGTACTACGTGAGCATGAATTTAACGCGAGAAAATTTTCGAGCAATGATTTTTTACGACTTTCGATGTAATTTAAGTCAACAAGAAAGTTATGATAGACTTCGATTGGCCTTTCACGATGAAGCCCCATCTCGTGCTACTATTTACAACTGATTTAATTAATTTAAACGTGGCCGCACTAATCTCACCGATGATCTGCGTGAGGGCCGGCCTTCTACGGCGACTACTGAAGATAACATCAGTGTTGTGCGGCGTATGATAGAGACTGACAAAAGAGTAACCTATCAGCAGATTCGTACAAGCTTAGCCATTGGTATGAGTCAAGTCCACAAAATCCTCCATGAACATTTAGCGGTGAGGAAGCTTTGTGCCCGGTGGATACCTCATAATTTGACAGAAGCCCAAAAAGTCCGTCGTGTTGATTGGTGCCGTGAAATGGGTCAAAGATTCAACGGAGGTGACTCAAATGCTGTGTTCGACGTAGTTACGGGTGACGAAAGCTGGATTTACTGTTATGATCCTGAAACTAAAAGACAGTCTGCTGAGTGGGTGTTTCCTTCCGAGGAGTTGCCTACTAAAGTGAAGAGAGGTCGAAGTGTGGGAAAAAAGATGGTGGCCTCGTTCTTCGGAAGGACTGGTCATTACGCAACAATTATTTTAGAGGATCAAAAAACAGTTACTGCGAAGTGGTACACTAACAATTGTTTACCACTTGTCTTGGAAAAAGTTCGAGAAAAACGGCCTCGCAGTAGGATCCTGCTTCACCACGACAACGCCTCATCGCACACCGCCAAGCAAACGATCGACTATTTGGCGACGGCAAACGTGGAATTACTGGGTCACCCACCTTATAGCCCCGACCTTGCACCTTGTGATTTTTATTTATTCCCAAAAATTAAAGAAAAACTTCGAGGAAAACGTTTTATGGACGCCGACGAAGCAGTGGCCGCGTTTCAAAAGGCCGTCGAAGAGACCCCTAAGGACGAGTGGGCAAAGTGCTTTTCTCAGTGGTTCTATCGAATGCAGCGATGTATTGATGTGAAGGGAGGCTATTTTGAAAAGATATAATAAAAGTAATAAGTTGCTTGATTGCTCAGTTTTTTATTTTCTAAGAACTTTCAGTTTGACCCTCGTAATTGGGCATTTTAATTAATTTAACCTTTCTTTTTTTAATTAAAAGTCTGTTTTCGCTAAAATATAACTTTTTCTCGTAGTCATGGTATAAAGTATAGTATGCAACTCTTGAATAAAACGTATTTATATCGAGGGCCATGAATCACTCGCGTCGCTTAAGATTATATCCTTGAATCAATCGTTACGCTCGTGATTCAATCATCATGACTCCCTACAGTCGTGATTCAGTCGTTAGAATCCTCACTTGCGCGTCATTCATCTATGGCCGTCGCTTGAAATCCATCCTTTATTCACAAGTTGCATAATATACTGTTATAAGAAAACCCTTAATTCATTACTTTTAATTTTTTTATTATTTGTTGTTATAGCGGAAACAGAAATACTCATAATGTAAAAATTTCAACTGTCTACCTTTTACGGTTCATGAAATACAGCCCGCTAACGGACAGGCAGACAGACAGTGATGGCTAAGTAATAGGGTTCCGTTGGTCACCCTTTGGGTGTACCGAACCCTAAAAACTATCTCTGGGTGATTTGACTGTACTTACGTTGATCTGGAATGGAAAATCCTACCTTACTCCAAGGGCCAACGGCCCAAGCTGGCTTGCATTGCTTGGGCTCTCGCCTAGTTTTCTCAGGCTTCACACTGAAGTCGCAGGAGGAGTCAGACAGAACGGTGCCGTTGGCACTGACGCATTCTATACGCCGACGTACTATGGCTGAAAGCAAATGTGGATCAGATAATTATTGGCAAAGACTTGCTATAATATATCTAGAGGGAAATTCTACGACATATTACGTAAATGGCCCCATGTTTGAGTACGCTTTAAGGCGACGCATTGGAAACTTTGGTCGCAGGGATCTCGATTTTTCTCATCAATTACAAAACATATGAAAATGGTTTTATATGTGACACGTCGTCATAAGTGTAATATAGGTACGGAAGTGGGCGTGGGTAGGTAATGACGTGTTCTAATGTAATGACGATTTATTTACAGTTGATTGAGATGATATAAAGATCAAATAATGACTCGAGATGGGTCTTAAAAAGAAGCAACAGGTTAAAATAATTATAGAATAAAATTGCCAAGTTTCGTTTTCATAATATGTTGAATAGTGGAAAAGAATTTTGATTTTTGAATTAATGTCAGCGCATGCGTGGAAAATAAATAGATGGAATGAAGAAGATCGAATGAAAGAAGAACGCATAACCGCGTGCCGCGTTACATATGTAACCTGATTCTTTATTTGAATGACTTCAGTTTGTCAGTTGCAGAAACGCGATTCGTTAACTTTTATAACAGAAAAAAATATATCAAAGAAACCTCTTTTAAAATAGAGATTTGCATTCTACAAGCAAACCAGACTGATTTAAAACTCTTAATTTTCTCAGTCGATTAGTCTTAACACACACTTCAATATGCCAGTTGGATTTTTAAAAATTAATTGTCGTTTTTAATTGAAACGAAAAAAACATTAAAAAAGTGCAAAGGTGTGGTTATTTTCTTTATTCTTTACATGTAAAGAAAAAAAACAGACACAACTGTTCCAGTCCATCCCTCGCCTTAAGGTATTCCTCTCATAGGTTGCTCATAGGTGCGATTTTCTCAGCTACGTCTTTTAAAACGGAAATATTGCAGATTTTCTTTATTTTTGACGTCAATTACTCCTAAACGATAGAAAAACCAAGGTTAAAAAAAAGTCTTAATGTTGATGATGTTCCTAAAAGTCAAAAACTATTAGAAACACGATTGAGCAGTTATGGCTCGATAAAAAACAAATCCCAAAGATAAGACAATACTTACTTACCCATTACTTTCAACTCTATTTATGACTAATATTTTGAAGTATAAATTTAAAAAAATATACAAAAATATTTGTTATGATAATACAAAGTGAGTAATGTTATTATTTTTTATAGTTTCATTGTAGTTTTTTATTAAAACGAAAGACCATTGAAAAAGTGAAAAAGTGTGGTTATTTTCTTTACTCTGTACACGTAAAGAAAAAGACAGAGACAACTGTTCCAATCAATTGAGCCGTAAAACGACATTTCGTCTCTAGAAATATTATAAAGAAAATCTGTGTTTATTGAATGATTAGGCTTTGTAGAATTTATGACTAACGATTAAATAAATATTCAGGAACCAATCGCACAGTCATCTGGTCACAAACTAGGATTTCTTTACAATGGGAACCAGGGGTCGATAACGGATACAGGATGTTAAGTGAAATAAAACATGTTTTTGAGGCATTGCCTGCCCATGAAACTGAACAACTTTCATTGTACAACTTTGTTGAAATCGAAAAAGACAGTTACGTATTTCTTTACAAGGCTGATCAATTTGTACGAAAAGTTTTTTTTTTTTCCGGTTACAGGAAAGTTGGAGAACAAAAGTTTCATTACAAGAAGGCCCTCTCTAAATATGTATTGCCCACGGTTTCGCCTGTGCAGATCCCTTTTTTTCCGTGCCCGAGGGAAATTTTTAAAGTCCTTTCTAAGCGGATGCCTACTACATAATTGCTATCTTTATGCCAAACTTCAACCCGACCCGTCCAGTAGTTTGAACTGTGCGTCATGGTTTCCTTTTATATATACAGATTTTACCGCACTCCCCCCGTAAAAATTGTTTTATTGGTGTAAAAAGGGGAGCTCCTGAGGGTAGCGAAGAATTCAATATACGTCACCCGAAAATAAAATATTTTGGGCCCGATGACACACACTGTTTTTTAACACGGCCTATGAGAAAACAGAACCAGAACGCGGAACAACCAGAAGAGAGAAACCAAAACTACCTAGGAAACAAACTAGAATTTTGTTCGCGCTTATTGAGGAACCAATCGTTATTCGAATAGGTGTCATTATCATTATCATATCAGCCGAAAATCGTCCACTGCTGGACAAAGGCCCTCGCCAAGGATTGCGATCGCTGCCCGAATTCATCGGCTTCCCGCGATCTTAACCATAATATTTACTAGATCTCAGATGGCCGATGGGGTATTAAAGTTCTCGAGTTGTGACCGCGCACCAGAAAACGTAGCGTAGGCAGATCTCCCACGCGGTGAATAGGTGTATTGAAAATTAAATAATTCAGATGAGATCTTACCAGCACCGCTAGCCAAACACCTAGTCTTCGACCACTCCCCAGCTTGCCACTTAGCGCAACGCTGCCCGGAACAGGTACGCAACACGTTCGGGGGCGCCAGACCTCTGGATATGCACTCGTCTGTCTCGACTGTGGTAGTTGTGTTGTCCCTTTTGTGCTGTAACATAAATCATTTTTGAAAAACCAAAAAAAGCTTTAAGGTACACAGGCCAGCACATCAAGCTACACACTACACTTTGTACCGTTCTTATGCTGAATGCGTATGGATCAGAATCGCACTACACTTTTAACCGCCTCCGTAGCTCAGAGGCAAAGTTCACTGGCTTTACACAGGAGGTCGCGGGTTCGATTCCCGGCGGGGTCAATTGTAAGACTCGGTTTGGTTGGTGGTAGGGCATTTTCTAAGCCCGCCTGGCTAGCTACCACCATCTTATCTAAGTCTTGCCGCCAAATATCAATGTTGGTATCATTGGTGTGTTCCGGCATGAAGATAAGATAGCCAGTTCCCCATTGCGTTGGGGAATCTTGGTAAGCCCGCTTCCATCTTCGGCAACATCTTCACTTACCACCAGGTGAGATGTTGTCAAGGGTTTACCAATTGTGCATAAAAAAAAAAAAAAAAACTACGAGTATTAGCTTGATGTGCTGGCCAAAAGAATTTGAATTGTTTTCTTTTATGCAAACATTTCATTTGATACCTGTTACGTAAGTTACCAACGCTACTGTGCAACTAACGCTAAACGCACATAATCTTTTTTATATTAAGATTTGCGTTTTCTTTTTATTGAAATAAACAGTTTTTTAAGACATTTTGAACATCATTTCGAGAAAGTTTTTCAATTGAAAACAATTTTAGTTATTTCGTGTTCTTCTTAGCATTTAGTTTCCTTTCTTTTGACACCCATATAATTGGTCCGCCATCTTTGGGAGTCCGCCATATTTAATTTAGAATGACGACACTTAGCTAAGCATGCATTGTGCTCCAAAATTAACGTGTATGCAAAATTTCAGCTCAATCGGAAACCAGGAAGTGGCTCTAATTTAGCTTCCAAGATTTATCCCAAACTAACTTACTAACACGGCAAGCTAATATAAAACTTGTAAAGTTGCCTTTGACTGAGGATATTAAAAAAAAAACCTAAATTTTTTTCTACACTAGTTGTTGCCCGCGGCTTAGCCCCTGTGAATAATACGGGTGCACGGTGTGCGAGTCGTGGCTCGCGGGGTTTTTATTCTTACTAAAAATCTATTTCGATTTCCGAATCTCTTTTAATATGTTATTATGTTATTCCGGGATATACTCTGTCACCATACAAAGTTTCGTCATAATTCGTTTAGTAGTTTATTCGTTTATTTGTTTTTAACAAACAGACAAATAGACAAACAAAAAAATTAAAAACTGCTCTAACATTTTTTTTTATTTATTAAGGAGAAGCAACAGCCTTAAATTAAAGTAATATTAAAAACTTTACAGCCTTTTACGATAAGGCTTTTAACAGTAAAAGTCGTGAAACTGTGTACATGTTCTGTTATTCATTTTAAGTCATCCAGGTTGGTGCTTTCCCGAATATATTCAATGTACAGATTTTTTTTCCTTTACGATTTTTTAAATATTTTTATATAAACTATAAAATACTCGAAGATTTGAAGATAAACAGCCCGTTAAGCAAAAAAAATACTGTCTACATTTATCCCGTATTTGAAATGCCATTTGAAATTATTTTAAAAGGATAAAAAAGTACTAACGGATTTTGTTATATTTGTCCGATGAAAACGGCTTGCACATGCTATTATTAGATTTTAGAAAGCCAATCCCTTCTTCCCGAAAAGCTTAAACAACTATTAAACAAGATCCCGTTGTAGCTGAGATCATTAACATTCACAAATTGGCTGAAACAAGGTGTCTCCTGAAGTAATGGTACAATTTGTGTTGGTAATTACGCAATTCCTCCTCTTATCTCTGCTTCCCTAGTACAATTCGAAGGTTGTTTACAAACCATTTTAGTTAGATTTGTGGAATGTGATTAAATTGTGTATTGTACGTGTTATTTGCTTACAATAATGTGATTGAAATATAGCACTTCATAGATATCTAGTGCTTCACACTTAACTAGCTGGCACAGTGGTTTTATATGAGTAATGCTGATGAAGTCAATTGCAAAGTAATTAATATTAAAAATATGCTTATTATGTTCATAAAGTTACATGTGAGCGTCGGTGGCGCAACGGCAAGGGCCGCTACCTTCTATCCGGGAAGTCGTGGCTCGAGTCCTGCCTGCCACGTACCAAATGTGTTTTCGAATTTCGTTGTACGTTTATCCGACGCTCTTACGGTGAAGGAAAACATCGTGAGGAAACCTGCACACATCTGCGAAGAAACTCGAAGGTTGTGTGTGAAGTTGACCAACCCGCACTGAGTTCGCGTGGTCGACTAAGGCCCGATCGCTCTAATTCAGGGTAGGCTCGAGCCCCTCGGTAGGGACGTATATATGAGCTTATATGATGTTCATAAAGTTACGATTGGCCATAATGGATTACAAATTGCATGATTCAAATATTTTAAAAGTTTAATGATACCATTTAACGAACGATGATAGTGATATTGATTTTAAACACTGATTATGAAAACGATGCTTGCATGAAGACGCTTCAGTTTCGTTTTGCGATAATGCTTTTCAATTCAAGTTTTTTAAACCATGAATGGCAACAACATTTATTGACTCCATTAATTAGTATCAAAAAATTGAAGCTTGTTACGCCATTAGTGTTCAATAATGGATGCGTATGCATTTGTGAATGATCGTTCTTGCGATTGACCAAAATCTGGCTTATTAAGTTTTTTTAATCTACAATTGGTAAGCCATTAGCATCATCTGCCCTAATGGTAGGTGACGACAATGCCGAAGATGAAAGCGAGCTTACCAAGATTTCCCAATGCAATGGAGAACTGGCTATCTTATCCTTAAGCCGGTATATACATAATGTTGTGTACTTTGATATTTGGCAGCAAGACTGATAAGATGGTGGTAACTAGTCAGGCAGGCTTAAAAATTCCTTTTCACCAACCAAAGTGAGATTCCGCCGGGAATCGAACCCGTGACCTCCTGATATGATGCTAATAAACTAACTTTTACGCTACGGAGACGGTTACAATGGAGTGATGATAACTATGTTATTGCTGATAATGCTGATGATGATAATGATGATCTTACCTGACACATGGCTCCTCTTACTTGATGTCCAGCCTGACCACATAGCGCAGTGCATGGAGACCAGTCTGTTGTCATCCATGCGTAGTCGTTCGCATCGTATACTTCTAGTAGTCTGTATCAACATAGTTTAGAATTAGTAATTGCGAAAATCACATTTAAAAAAGGTTAATTTTCCTAATGAAGTAATATGAAGGTTTTTTTTTATTACCAAGTTCTCTTTATATTGATTCATCACCTGTAGATGTTTAATATTCTGCAAAATAGATGAGTTTTACAAAAAAAAACAAACTTCAGAACTCACTTGTTTTCAGTTGACATTTCCGTAGAATCATCGACGTCTTCTCTCAAGTTTTCTACTGTTCCTTCTTCTAAAGTGTTGCTGTTAAAATCTTCATTCACTATAATGATGTCAGAATCATCATCTTCAGGAAAGACCACTTGTTTTCCATTCAGGTTTAGAACTCTTGCTTGTGTTCTGGTTCCATAGTTTTGGTACATGATTACAGGGTCAACAGTTCGTTGACCCCTCGAGTTGATAGTCTGGAAATTCCAAAAAGACTGCACATATCAATTATAACGAATTACAAATTGGTAAATAAGATAGGATGATGAAATAAAAAGTGTAACGATTTTGGTGTTACTACGAACCATAAAATGAAAAAGCCCTTAGAAGGGTTAGAGAAGATCATACGACCCGTAGTATAAATGATGCCAGTTAAATTATGAATTAAATTTAGAGCAAAAATTAAAAGAGAATCAACAAAAATGTTAGATGACTGAATCAAAATAAAAAATCGAACCAAACACCAAAATGTAGCATGCTAGAAACTAAACCGAATCATTTTCAATCACGACTACGTGAATTTATACAACTAGGTAACTGAATACCAAAATGCACCATTAATTTCTTCAACCAAATCCAAAAAGATGAAACCTAAACCCGGCAAACTCTATTCTGGTAACTCCTCACCTGAATCTGCATGACTATAAAGTGCAGACAGGGCAGCAGCCTGGAGGCACCACTCTTCTTTGGTGGAAGCATCTGAGATGGTATTGCACTCTCCTTTAGTCATCAATAAAAGTGATCCAAGCAGCGTGCGAGTGAATTTTTTTTTGTTATGAAAGGTGGTTGTAAACAATGAATTCAAAATGTTCATCATCATCATATCATATATCAGCCGAAGATGGTCCACTGCTGGACACAGGCCACCCCCGAGGATTTCTACGACGACCACATGCAGTGGCCTCCCGCAACCTTCACCAGGTCATCGATCCAGCGAGTGGGAGGCCTGCCTACGTTACGTTTTCTGGTGGCGCGGCCGCCACTAGATAATTTTACTGCCCCAATGGCCATTTGGTATTTGTGGTGTAGAGTTTACATGGCTCTATCTGAACTTGGTTTGACAGATCATGTACTAAAAGGGCACTAAAATATCATTTCTATAGTCGACCATAGTGGAATTTTTGGCAATTTTTGCCGAATCCAAATAAGCTACGTCAGACTAGGGTTGCCAAATATAATAAATGTAGTATACTTCTATATTTCGGGCCCAAGTTACTATATACTGTAGGATAAATATATATTTTCGAAATCTACTATATTTTAGCCATGGGCAACACTGAACAAATTCCTGTTTAAAAGTCGTGCTAATTACCATTTCGGACCATTGAGCTCTAAACTATACAAACTTAATAAGTGTGAAGGAGACAATATTATTATACTAATACTATTGTCAAATTAAAACGAAGGTTTCTGAACGCAGCAAAAATCAATGTCAGTTATTGCGTGTCTTTGTTAATTTTCGATATCAGTCAGTCTAATTCTACAGGACGAGATTAGCAGCGTTGCTTTTTGTTTTTGTTTTACTTTAGTTTTCGCTTCCTGAGCAATCCTGTCGCTTATGATTCAAGTTCTAGGAGAGATATAGATCGAGCTTCAGAAGAGCTGATCGGGCCATGTCGGCGAAAAAGCGAAAATTTAAAATTCAAGCTTTAAATATAATTGTGAAGAAGATATTTTTTATGTAAAAGTAACTTTTAAAAAAATAAGATTCTATATTATTTAAATCTTTTGTTTTTTTTGGCCCCCTTTAATGGAAATGTCCTATAACCATCTTGATATTTTTTGGCAACCCTACGTCAGACAGTACCATTTTTAGTCGCCAGGTCCTCAGGGACAGAGGACAATAGGAGAATTTAAAATAAACACAATTCTGTTTTCTGAGAATCATTAATTACGAAAATTTAATATTTTATATTGCTGCAACTGGGCACCATCTCGTCACTTTACGCGACAACGCTAAAGGTTTGCTTGAATTGAATAACAAATTTTTATGTGGGCTAAAAGAAATATTCATGAAACATTAAATGTAAAATCTAGGGTAATTCCGCTAAGTTCAATAGTAAAATAAGGGTGATAAAACTTTATTGCCCTTTTACAGCGCTTGTAAAATTCCGATTGCAAAATTTATTAACGGCTACGTTTTATCAGGTCCTGACTCTTGTAGACAGATACCTCTTTAAGCATTTTTAGAATAAAGATTTTTGCAGAGTTTTTGGAGGTTTTACAAAATTATTTAAACATGGATGTTTAAATAATTTTACGGGTACCGGAGTACCCATTCTTATTCTATTCTTTCTTTGAATTTGTATAATAAATTTTAATTATAAACATTATCAGTTTTGATTTATGTACTTATATGAATTACCGAAACCTGTTTTCCATATGAATTAGGTAAAGATAACAATTTCTGGAAAATGGAGGAGTCGATTCTAATGAAACTTTATGTATAGCAAAACAGGCAATTGTTCCAAATGATTATTGATATAGTTCAAATATCAGGGTTAACAGGGTGTAACAAAATTGGGGTAGATCCCGTTAACTGGGATTTCTACTTATCATCATCATCATTATCATCATATCAGCCGATCAGGATTTCCACGACGACCGGTCCTGCGCAGCGTGCATCCATCGGCTTCCCGCGATCTTCACCAGGTCGTCAGTCTACTCATCATACTGAACATATTTTGTTCTATGACTTTGCTAAAATCGCAAAACAAAATCTTAACTCTTTATACAAATCGATCAGCTGATCGACCGATTTCGTGCATTTTTGCAGGCCAAATTTTTTTTTGATAATTGACTATGGGTTCCTTGTGGAAAGTTGTTCAGTATGATGAGTAGAACCCCCAGTTAATGGGGCCCTAAACCAGTGGTGATGTTTGGAAAAACCACCATAAAAAAAAAAAAAACTAAAATGAGATTTTGATATCTATGGCCAGCTTGATAAATTCCTTACAACTTAGGTATGTCCAGAGATATTCAAGGAAATAAAGTCAATGGTATAGGGAAAAACAACCAATGCCACCACATGATTTTGAAAGAACTGCCTAAGTCAGTTGACATTGGTTTTTTTTTCCAAAAAAAATATGGCAACACTCTTTACGTACTGTAAAGTTACTGTTAAGCTAATGTGTTTCTTTGCCCCCGTTTTTATCAAAAGCCATAACATTTAATATGTACTATCTACAATTAAATAACAAATGATCTGCTTATAAATTGATATTATTGAAGTAAAACTTCTTTACGCACGCTCGACTTGGGGAGTAAGCTGGTGGATGCGTAACGAGAGGATTACGGAAGTGTGATCGGGCGAGGCGAACGGAAGTTGAGAGGGATATATATAAATTAGTGAGCATAGAAAGAGAGATACTATTTATTTTTGTTTACCAAAAATATCGGTTGCCAAGGCAACAATATCGGTTTTCAAAATAATCGTGTAAGATAAAAAACATTTGATCATTTTCAGAGGATAATAAAACTCTTTTCATAAATTGTCTATACCTCCATATGACAAAAAAGATTTGATCATTTTCAGAGGATAATAAGACTCTTTTCATAAACTGTCTATACCTCCATATGACAAAAAAGATTTGATCATTTTCAGAGGATAATAAGACTCTTTTCATAAACTGTCTATACCTCCATATGACAAAAAAGATTTGATCATTTTCAGAGGATAATAAGACTCTTTTCATAAACTGTCTATACCTCCATATGACAAAAAAGATTTGATCATTTTCAGAGGATAATAAGACTCTTTTCATAAACTGTCTATACCTCCATATGACAAAAAAGATTTGATCATTTTCAGAGGATAATAAGACTCTTTTCATAAACTGTCTATACCTCCATATGACAAAAAAGATTTGATCATTTTCAGAGGATAATAAGACTCTTTTCATAAACTGTCTATACCTCCATATGACAAAAAAGATTTGATTATTTTCTGAAGACTAAGTATTTACTTTCATACATATAGATGGAGCTAATGAAAAATTCATGTAAATTGACAGTGGTTGTTTTTTTTCCAAATTACCCATTTTATTTATTTTGTTACACCCTGTATAGTTCTTTCATTTGTATGGAAAACAAGTTTTAGTAGGGCGTCTTAAAAAGCTCACCTGGTTTTCGTCGTATATTTCTCTGGCTTGAGAGTTGAAGCTAGGTGATGCTTTTGTGCTAGTAGTTGCTGTTCCGTAAAGAGCATCGCGAACTTTGTCCAGATTTTTACCTGTTAAAAAAACTGGTTATTTTGAACCTTCTTATTTTGTTACAGAATGAGATCAGTGACAGCAGTTTTTGTAAATATAGAGCATCGCGAACTTTGTGTCTAGATTTTTACCTGTTAAAAAACTGGTTATTTTGAACCTTCTTATTTTGTTACAGAATGAGATCAGTGACAGCAGTTTTTGTAAATATAGAGCATCGCGAACTTTGTGTCTAGATTTTTACCTGTTAAAAAAACTGGTTATTTTAAAGAAAACCTGTTTCTTTCTTCTTATTTTCGAACAGAATGAGATCAGTGTCAGCAGTTGTTGTAGTAGTAGTTACAGCTCATATACGTCCCGAGGCTCGGGCCTACCCTAAATTAGGGTGATTGGGCCTTAGTCGACCACGCAGGCCCAGTGCGGGTTGGTCGACTTCACACACAACCTTGGAATTTCTTCGCAGGCGTGTGCAGGTTTCCTCACGATGTTTTCCTTCACCGTAAGAGCATCGGATAAACGTACATACGAGTATGAAATCACATTGGTACGTGGCAGGATTCGGACCACGACCTCCCGGATAGGAGGCGGCGGCCCTAACCGTTACGCCACCGACTGTTGTAAATTCACAATTATTAAGGTATCTCTCCTGATCTTAAGGCCTTAATATAGGTCAAAAGACAATATTCAATTCAAATTATTGAAAGACTGTGTAAAGCTATCAATATGAAAAAAATAATATACCTAAAGTTATAAAAATCTATTTAATTGAATATAATTTTAAAAATATTACCACTTTATATGTGAAAAAGTATATTGTATACCCTAATTTTGCCTTTAATTGCAAAATTTCTCGAAAACTAAATAGTTAATGTTGAATGAAACCAACACATAAAAATCGGTGACTTTATACCCTTTCATTTAAATTGAACCCTTTTTTTTAAAACTTATTTGAAACTATAGGAAAGTAATAAAAACATGTAAAATCGAGAATTGGGCGTTCGGTTTCAACGTAACAGCCGCGTTGAAGCTCGCATTGATTTGAACTTAAAATGAATAGACTTACGTTCGATATTATTTTAACACGTATCAACCTACTTGGATTGAGGCATCTTAAAACCTTAAGTAAAGATAATGCACAAAGAGAAGATAAGAAGTTTTATGATATCACATTTTTATCCTCTTAACCCTTCGCATACAAGGTGACAAAAAGTAACGTGCCAAACAAGGTGGGGTCTAAATGACCCGAACATAAGTGACTCCTGTGTAAATATAGGGTCTTAACAAAGGTATGCACTTTTTTAATTGGAGCTTGTACTCATGATACTGAACAACTTTCCCCAAGAAACCCATGGTCAATTCTTAATTATTATTTTTTAATTAAATTATCAAACTACTCAGAATACGACTCCCACAGCTCAGGTCAGGCAAGTTCAATGATCGCGCGTTCAATGACTTTACGACTTAACGATACTGGGCCGTACTCTATGGTACTATTCTGGCGTATTCCGCGCAACTTAATAATTTTATTAAAAAAAAACAAATGCGAATCGACCATGGGTTTCTTGGGGAAAGTTGTTCAATTTCATGAGTACAAGCTCCAGTTAAAAAAAGTGCATTCTTTTGTTAAGAACCTGTATTAATAGCTCTTCGTCAGTAATGTTACCTTTCTGCTTCCCCTTATAATTCTTCCTCGAGTCCCCCGGACGCTGTTCGTGCGATTGGTCATCAGAACCTCCGCCAATCATAGCTCTGTATCGGCCGTCTGCTCTGCTGATAAAAATAGGTAAATTAATTAACATTTTTTTTCAACAATTGTTAAGGCCTTGGCATACCAAGATTCCCTAACGCAACGGGGAACTGGCAATTTTATTTTCAAGCTCGAACATATAAATGCTATTAATCACAGATAAGAAAAAAAAATGCCGCTCCGATAGATTGCTGAAAGAGGCGTGGCACGCGCGTCAACGTCCTGCACAACGAGGCATGTTGCTGTCATTCGTAAATGATTGTACTGCGCAGAAATTGCACAATTTCATGGCAGGCTGACCTCCACCTGTTTTGGTAACAAAATTGCCGAGAAGTGCAATAATAAGCTGCAAAAATGCAACTGGCAAAGTAAATTTAATAAATGGAGGATTTTCTTACCATGTGCAAGTGAAAAACTTGAATGAAAAACAATAGTTACATAAAAATATGAATTTTTATTGTAGGTTTCTTGTAATTTAGTGCGAGGGTGTTGTCGATATTTTTCAACGGTATTTTTTTTATTTTAACATTCGGTTTTAAATAAAATCCCGAATTGAATGAAAAGTAGATCAGAACTACAGAACGTTAGAATTTGTGTCCCACAAAATCAAGCACTTTTACCCTAAAGCATTTCAACGATGATGACTTTGTGAAATGTACAAGAAATTCATAAAATGTTCTGCACTGCCTCATGTAGACGTTTGCATACTGTTTTCAATACGTATCTGTCTTTTTAATATTTCTTTACTTTTTACATATATACAACCCTTAGTACTGGGAAACATAGTTTGGGGCTAGATGACCGTCATGAAAATATGAGAATGAAATTATAATAAACACCTAATCGACATCTGAAGGTCTTGAGGTCTCTGAGCACGAATTCGTTGTAACTTGCAAAGCAATAGGCACAGTAACTACCATATCTTGCATACGTAATGCAATCTATCGATATTGAAAAATGCTCAACTATAACTACAACACTATGGGAGTGATACCATTTTTGGGAAAAAAAATGCACGGAAAGTTTCAATTGAATAACTTTAGTTCTAATCTGACGATCTGAAATTTAATTCAAAATAAATGTTTTTTTATGAATTGCACAACATTACATATTATTTCTTTAGTTCTAAATAATGACAATATTTTTAAAATTTTTAATGCTCAACAATTAAACTGGTCAGTTTTACTATTGTGGTATCACTTACGATTGTCATTCTGTTAAATAAACTCAATCTTATATTATACAGTTTTAAGTATATTTTTAATTATTGATTTTATAGGTTTGCTTTTTGTTTTTGGGGGAGGTTACTATAAAAAAGTACCCAATAGCAGCAACCTGTTTGAAGTGTGCTGTATGTGTAATGGCTCGCTCGGTGCTAGTAATAAAAAATCAACATCAGCGTTCTATAGAATTCTTCTATTCTGTGCTATTAATACTGATGTTTGGCGGCAAGTCTTAGATGAGATATAATAGATATAAAAGATAGGAATTAGAGTTTTTATATTTACTGTTCTCACCTTGTACCTTTACATGCTATACGAGCATGCCTGTATTTTACAAGGAGACAGTTTGAAGGTGAAAAACACGACAAAACCGATGGACAATTCACAAAAAAAAAATTACATCTCAAAGGACTTTGTATACTATTGTGATTGACTCGGTGGCTCAGTGTTTAGTGCTCTTGACTACTGATCCATGGGTTGTGGGTTCGATCCCCACCCAGGGCAAACATTTGTGTGATGAGCAGATTTGTTTGCTCTGTGTCTGGGTGTTAAATAAATGTATGTATTTAAACGTATATAAGTATGAATAACTGTCTCTGGTTTCCATAACACAGGGAATTCTACTTTGGGGGTCAGATGACCATGTGTGATTTGTCCCAGAATATTTATTTTTTTATTTATTGAAAAATAGGTTTTAGTCTTCTTATTCTCCGTTATGTTAACCTGTATATGGGTGTTAAGTTAATGTTCTTTGGGACCTACGTGCAAGCTCAACAGTCAGCGCAGTAAATAGTAAAATTTTTGTATCGACCTTTGCTTCCTTTCATATTTAAATATTTGGTGGGATCTATGATTCGAGATTTCTTCGCCGAATGTGAACTTTTGTCGTCGTCCCAAATAAATTCTTTCAAAATCAGTTTAGTACTTTTTGTAACAAATTAATAAACAAAAAAAAAAAATAGGAAAACTATTATAGTTGTTGCAATAATAAAAGTCGATTTTTTTAACTTCAAAACTATAGTTGTTATAATTATTGAAGTCGGTTCTTTTTAACATCCAAACTATAGTTGTCGTAATTAAAGTCAGTTGTATTTAACGTCAAAACGATAGTTGTCGTAATTGAAGTAGGTTCTTTCCAACGTAAAACTATAGTTGTCTTAATTGAAGTAGGTTATTTTCAATGTCAAAACTATAGTTGTCGTAATTGAAGTTGGTTCTTTTCAATGTCAAAACTATAGTTGTCGTAATTGAAGTTCGTTCTTTTCAATGTCAAAACTATAGTTGTTTCTTTTCAAAGTGTTAAACGTTGTCAATTATTCTGTATCAAGGAATGTGTCTGTGTCTGTCTGTGTATCTGTATATATATATATTTGTTACACACCTGTCAGCAAGAGGCGATGACGGCTCATCTAGTGCTTTGTGCCTCTCAATTTCCTCACTAGAGGGGAATTCCCCGGGCCTCGGTTTTACCAGCAGTGTCAAGTTGGCACTAGAGCGGCCAGCCACACACGTGTATACTCCATGGTCACGCAGTGAGAGGGACGTGATGCGGAGAGCTCCCTGTGTTGAAAATAATGTGATATAATGTAACTTAAGAGCCCGCTGTAGTTCGTAAATCCCAAACAAACGTAGACTTTGATTCATTTGTTAACCAAACAACCGATTATGAAGTCGGTATCGCATTACTTTTTTTTATTGGTTAATAATGGATTCCTGTTTCGTTTTTCAAAAAGTTATGCGATACCGACACAGATATACGTCATGCAATTATCGATATAAAATTATTTCAAAATCAGTTTTTTGGTTAACAAATGAATCGAAGACTAAGTTTGTATGAGATTCATGAACTCTAGCGGGCTCTTAATCAAATACTACGTTTGGATGGGATGAACTCCAGCGGGCTCTTAATTATATAGTAAAATAAAGTTATGCGAAAGTCTAAATATTCGCCTTCGATATTTTGATAACAATGCACTAAACTGAATTACTTTACGATATAAAAAAGCCGTCGAAACAAATACATTTTGAGAGATTTGGTCGTATCTTTTTTCTATGAATATAAAAAGACTTTATACTTTTTAATGTTTCTTAACTTGAGCTACATCGACAACGGAGCAGCAGTTGTTTACAACCGAAGGTGAGAATGTTATAACCTTGTTCTTTAAAGTTCAATAAAAATCTTTAAATCTTTATATTTTTGCGATGTAGATACCATATATTTTAATTCACAACATTGGTAAGCCCTTTACATCATTTCACCCTATGGTAAGTGACGATGATGCCGAAGATGGAAGCGGGTTAACCAAGATTCTCCACGCAATAGGGAACTGGCTATCTCATTTCTAAGCCGGAACACATCAATGCTGTTAACATTTATTTATTTATTTAATAGTTTATTGTACACAGGATACATAAAATACAGATTTTAAACATTAAGGTGTTACAAAGGGTACAGTTTATTTCTAAAGAAATTTCTTCAAGCAGACCCGGGAAAGAAGAAAGTTTTGACTTAGATGGCAGACGTGTACACAACTTAGTCAAACAAAAAAAAAATTAAAACTTAAAGTAATATTAAAGAAATACTAAAATTTAACAAATATAGATACTTAGTGGCAACAATTAGATAAGATAGTGTAGCTTGCCAGGCAAGCTTATATAAAATGCCATTCCACCAACCAAACTGAGTCATATAAAGTAAGACTCCAAAGTAAGAACCCACGACCTCCACATAAAAAGCTAATGGACATAACCATTACGCCACGAAGGCGGTTAAAAATCAAACTATATACATTTATCTAAATATATCGTTTTGCCGGAACACTACAGCGGTGGTGGTAGCTAGCGGGCTTAGAAAATATTCTACCACGGGCGTAGCCAGGGCGAGGGTTTTGGGGGGGGTTCAAATCCCCCCCTCCCCCTCCCCCGAAAAGATCAGATATTAACTAACATTCATAGAATTAAAATAAGAACAGGCGTGCGGTATATCTCATTGATTAAGTACCTACTAACTTTTACCTACATTAAAATATACGGTGCATTGGATTCACTTTAAAAATAATAAATAAATTAAAATGAATAATAAAGGGGGGCTTTCATATAACAAACGTGATTTTTATAGATAACTAGCTGTTTCCCGCGGTTTCCCCCGCGTGGACCACGTTTCTATGACTTTTCGAGGGTGCGCAGTGCGCGAGCCGCAAGAGCGTGGTAAAAAGTAGCCTATGTCTTAATCCAGGTCCTAATCTGTCTACCTACCAAATTTCAGCCAAATCCGTTCAGTAGTTTTTGCGTGAAAGCGTAACAGACAGACAGAGTTACTTTCGCATTTATAATATTAGTAGGGATGGTATGGAACCCTTTGTGCGCGAGTGCGACTCGCACTTGGCCGGTTTTGTTTTCTTGACCAATCGAACCGAGTCTGACAAAGTTAGACCCCGCCAGGAATCGAACTCGCGACCTCCAGGTGTGAAGCGATCGGGCTAACCATTGCGCTACGGTGGTGGTTCAAAATAATAAAAGGGCGGTTAAGAGGACTGTGCACCCACGGCGAAAATTCGACTTTTCATACAAACGGCGATAACGATTTTCTCCTCTTAAATGTTAACCGATTTGGAACAATTTTTGACAGGTTGTCAGTCAGAACAAAAGCTAGGATTATACGTTTCGTTTTTTAAATTACTGATTTAAAAAATGACCGAAATTAGTTTTGTATGAAAACACGGGAACAACAATAAAATTGAACTTATTAACTTAAAAAAAAAAAAAAACGTATAACTTTTCTTCTGACTGACAACTTATCGGTGACTTTAAGAGCTTTCATTTTAATTGAACACATTTTTTTAAACTTGTTTGAAAATGATGAAAAGTAATAAAAACATTGTAAAAATCGAGAATTGGGCGTTCGGTTTCAACGTAACAGCCGCGTTCAAGCTCGCATTGATTTGAACTTAAAATGAATACATTTACGTTCGATATTATTTAAACACGTTTCAACCTGCTCGGATTGAGTGCTCTTAGGGCACTTAGAGGTGAAAATCATTATTGCCGTTTCTATGAAAAGTCGCAGCTTCACAATCCTCATAACAATAATACAAAAGTAAATAAACTTACTACCTTCTTCGAAATCTTGTACTTCTTTGACTTGGTGATGATCTGGTGATCTTTAGCCCACTGGATTTTCGTCCTGTTGTACCCCTTCACCGGGCATTTGATCTTCACCTGGGTCCCGTAAAATAGAGTGGCTGAACCACCCACTTTGACCGTCACCTATGGTAAAGAACCAGACTTTTAAAACTGACTTCATATGCAAAAAAAAAGAGTTCATGTCGCAATTATTGTCAAGTTGAGGAGTTCCTCAATGATTCATAATATTCTTGGTCTATTCTTGGTAACGCAAAGGAAATCTCGTCGTGGAAATCCTTGTTGGAGACCTTTGTCCAGCATTGGACGTCTTTCGGCTGATATGATGATGATTAAACACGCAAAGCGAAGCTTCGAATTCCATATCGATATTTTTTTTCTTTTGACGGCTTTTCTTGTACACCGATGGAGTGGAATTCCATGCCTGCGTTAATGTTTCCCGATTCTTTCCATTTGGAAGACTTTAAGGCAAGATTGAACAGGCATTATTTGAATTTGTGTGTACAATCATTGATTTAGTAGTAGCTGAAAATCAGCGCTGTGATCTTTGTGATGACAGCATGTGCTGAGCTGCAACCTTTTCAGTGATAGGTACAAACTATTGTATTTTAAAAACTACGAAATATTTCACTTGTGTGTACTTATCACTGAATAAACATTTTTCCTATTTTATTGTCGACAGTCTGTTTCGTTAGTTCCTATCAGGTGTGTTGCAGACAAATGCACTCACATTAAAAAAATATTTTCTGGCAGAGAACAACATATATTTTGAGGTTATAGAAGCAATATACATTACTCAATGCTACTTGCATAGTTGGTTCGATCAGGCAGGTTAACTAACCTGAAGCACGGTCATTACCTGGATGGGTTTGACTGTTAGTGGAATTTTTCTCGACCGTTTTAATGCTTTGTAAGGCACGTTAAGTCGCTGGTGTCGGTTGCTATCACTAGATGACCGTCGTTAAGCTGTGCCAGACCCTATCATCACATCAGCTCATATAACGTCCCCACCGAGGGGCTCGAGCCTACCCTGAATTAGGGCGATCGGGCCTTAGCCGATTACCAGATGCCCTATAAGAGGCTTGAAAAACTTCTGACAGTGGTGTCCGTCACTAGCCTCACAAACTCCACAAACCCAAACTGGCCCCATGTGTGGGGTATGGTCTTATCTTCCCTAGTTTGGAAGACACCCGTGTCTAAGCAGTTGAGGGGGGGGACGTTTATGGGTTGTTGTAGTATACCTTTTTTTTCTTAGGGTTATGTTGTATATAGGAGGAATTCGCCAGCGATATCTCAGGGGATGACGTATCCAGCAGACAAGGCCTGGAGTTACAGGACTTGGTGGCAGGTGGCTTCGGAGCGCCACAGAGCGACGCAGGCCTTTCCACCACGTGTGACTGGGCCATTATTTGCTTACATTCCACCTAAAGCAAGACACACGAAATAAAAAACAAATTGATTACATGTCACCTATGACTGAAGATTAAATAAATAAATAAATATTCTGGGACAAATCCTGTGTTATGGGTTACCAGAGACTGATATACATACTTATATACGTTTAAATACATACATATATAGATATAATTTAACACCCAGACACAGAGCAAACAAATCTGCTCATCACACAAATGCTTGCCCTGGGTGGGGATCGAACCCACGACTCTCGGATCAGTAGTCAAGGGCACTAACCACTAAGCCACAGAGTTAGTCAACATTAACATTAACAGTAACATTAATATTAGCATTAACATTAAAATTAACATTGACATTGACATCATCATTAACATTAACAGTAACATTAATGTTAGCATTAACCTTAACATTAACAGTAACATTAATATTAGCATTAACATTAACAGTAACATTAATATTAGCATTAACATTAACAGTAACATTAATATTAGCATTAATATTAACAGCAACATTAATATTAGCATTAACATTAAAATTAACATTGACATTGACATCATTATTAAATTTAACAGTAACATTAATATTAAAATTATCAGGAACATTAATATTAGCATTAACATTAAAATTAACAGTAACATTAATATTAGCATTAACATTAAAATTAACATTGACACTGACATCATCATTAACATTAACAGTAACATTAATATTAGCATTAACATTAAAATTAACATTGACATTGACATCAACATTAACATTAACAGTAACATTAATATTAGCATTAACATTAAAATTAACAGTAAAATTAATATTAGCATTAACATTAAAATTAACATTGACATTGACATCATGATTGACATTAACAATAACATTACCTCGCCACGTACTCGGCGGATCAAAGAAACTCGGCGGGTCACAGAAACTCTGCGCCCTGTGTAGATACTACCACTTTTTTAAATCCAAAATTGGTAAAGCCCTTGGCATCATCTCACTTGATGGTAGGTGAAGATGATGCCGAAAATGAAAGCGGGCTTACCAAGATTCTCCAACGCAATGTGGAACTGGCTATCTTACCTTTAAGTCAGAACACATCAATGCTAAGAAAACGCCCTTCTACCAACCAAATCGAGTCTTACTAAGTTAGACTCCATCGGGAATCGAACCCGTGACCTCCTGATGTGAAGCCAATGGACTGATTACGTCACGGAGGTTGTTCCATCTAATGATGCTGACTTGTTACTTACGTTTCTAGTCTTCATGCCACCACCACAAGTCTTGGAGCATTTGGACCATTCCCCGGTCTGCCATCGGACAGGACAGTCGAGCACGTTGCAGTACTGTCGGTCTGGAGGAGGCGGTTGGGGACACATGCTGTTCGGTACCACCACGGTGTTGGTACCGCCTCGTGTTACCTAAGGAGAAAATTGGTTGTTTGTTATGGGTTTCTTGTCAAGTTTATCCAGTAATAGGGAGGATGGCGAATGCTAGTCGTCTGATTTACTTTTTTTTTACTCACAATTGGAAAGCCCTTGGCATCATCTCACCTGATGGTAAGTGACGATGATGCCGAAGATGAAAGCAGGCTAACCAAGATTCTCCAACGCAATGGAGAACTGGCTATCTTATCTTCAAGCCGGAACACATCAATGTTATTAACACTGATGTTTGGCGGCAAGACTTAGATAAGATGGTGGTAGCTAGCCAGGCGGGCTTAGAAAATGCCCTACCACAAACCGAACCGAGTCTTACAAGTTGACCATACCCGGAATCGAACCCGCGACCTCCTGGTGTGAAGCGAATGGGCTAACGATTACGCCACGGAGGCGGTTATCAACTGTCAAAAACGAAATTTTGTTCTAGGAATGTTTGAATTACCTAGGCGTGGCGTCATAGTTTTGCAGCGTCATTTATGTACTCATTTTGTGATTTTGGTAAATTAAAAATGGAAGACTTGATGGAAAACAAAACGAGTAAGGTTTTCCGAAGCTTAAGTAGGAGGGCAATTTAGTGATCAAGAGTTCATAATTTATTTTTGATGCTGTCGTCATCCCTATTGTCAAGGTCTTGATTTTTTTTAGTCTTTAAAATAAAATTATACTGTACCTTTAAGTTCCAGAATGACATAATATAGACTATACACAAGTAGTGATGCAATGTTTCCTGATTTTACGATTACGGTTATCAATTATGATTTAGGTACTTAGAAAAATAAAAGTTGATCGACTCAAACCAACACAGTTTAAAAAATCACTGTATAATGATTGATCTTGATCTTGATATCAGCTCATATACGTCCCGACCAAGGGGCTCGAGCCTACCCTGAATTAGGGCGATCGGGTCTTAGTCGACCACGCGGGCCCGGTGCGGGTTGGTCGCCTTCACACACAACCTGCGAGTTTCTCCGCAGGCTTGTGCAGGTTTCCTCACGATGTTTTCCTTCACCGTAAGAGCGTCGGATAAACGTACATATGAAATTTAAATTCGAAAACACATTGGTACGTGGCAGGATTCGATTCACACCTCCAGGACAGGAGGCGGCTGCCCTAATCGTTGCGCCACCGACGCTGTATAATGATTACTTCAAGCTATTTATTTATAAATGTTCATAATTAAGAACAGACAAGTTTTAATTAAAAAAACATCACCAACATCATAGATTGTAGGGGCATAGCCTATTCCTTTTGCTTGTTTTCAGCAATCCTGTAGTCGAAAACAGATGTTCTGATGAAACTGTGGAAGCATTACGTGATAAGTTTGGTTGTACGAAGCACAGCAGATGTGTTTTTTTTTTACCTTTTTACCCGTCTTAAAAAAAATTAAGGTTTCTCATTACGACCGTATATATTATTATTTTTTATGTGTGTTCGCGGATAACTTCGTCGTTTATGAACCGATTTTTATGATTCTTTTTTGTTGGAAAGGAGATATGCCAATGGTGGTACTATGATAAGGAAATCAGGATCTTATGATGGCATCCCAGAGAAATCTAGGGGAACCTTAGTTGTCTGTTTGAAGGCGGTCTTGTTTGTTTGTTTGTAAACTCTTTATTGTACAAAATATACACTTAAAATAATGCATAAAAAAACCTTAAGTACAAAGGCGGACTTATCCCTTAGAGGGAGGCGGTCTTTTTTTGTTCAAAATTATTTGGTTATTTTTTTTAGTAAAGTAATAATCGTGAGGATTCATACAATAATAATTACCGATAGGATTAATCATTTAATTTTGATAATCGGCGATCAGGATTAATCGTAAACCTAAAGGATGCATCACTAATACAAAGTTAGTAAATCTATTTGTTCAATTTGTATGAAGTCTAAACTTTTTTTTTCGAAATTTATGGGTTTTTTGGAGAAAGTTGTTCAGTTTCTTTAATAAAATCGACAGTTACGATTCGAAACGAATATATCTTCATCATGTATAATGGTCAGGTCCACTAAAGTCGTAGGAGGATTGTGAAGCTGCGACTTTTCATACAAACGGCGTTAAGGATTTTCACCTCTTAAATGTTAACCGATTTGGACCAATTTTTGATAGGTCACAACAAAAGTTAGGCTTATACGTTTTTAATAATTTTACTGTCGTTCACGTGTTTCAATACAAAACTAATTTCGGCCATTAAAAAAAATGTTTAATTAGTAATTTAAATGACGAAACGTATAAGCCTAGCTTTTGTTCTAACTGACAACCTGTCAAAATTTGGTCCAAATCGTTTAACATCTAAGAGGTGAAAATCGTTATCGCTGTTTGTATGAAAAGTCGAATTTTCGCCGTGGGTTCACAGTCCTCTTAACTATTTTTATAAAAATCCGTGAAGAATAATCTAAAGTTTTTCTTCTTTAGCTTATATTAAAAATTAAGAGGAAACGCGGGTGCCAATTTTTCCATACAAATGTAGTACCCTATTTCCTACCTGGATAATGACAAAAGAGTAAAAACGTTTTTTTCCATTAAACCTATATCTACCATGGCCATGCCCCTATGTTTTGTTTTTTCCCATATTCTAATTATAATAGGAAATAAGAGCCTTCAAAATCTGAGAAAATTGCCCAATTGAAACGTCATTTTCAAAAACCCACTAAAAAATTACACGCATATAAACAATAAAATGAAAACATAGAGGCATAGGTAAAGCATTTCTAAATTATTTTTGAAAAAAATATTATTATTGCTCAAGTTTTGGAGGAGGAAATAGGGGACTACGAAATGCTGTTTTCGTCAATTTTTGTGCCTATTATCGGTCTGAGCTGCAGTTCTCCCTTTCTTGCTGTATACGGAGAGGTTTGAGGGAGGGAGACAGCAACATTTTATTCAAATACCTATTATTTAGACCGCGTTTCCTCTTAAAGTGCTTAAATTATCGCTTGGATGTTTATTCACAATGAACAGTTTTTTCATGGAACCCGTTTTGCACATGGAAATCGAGGGCAAAGTTTATACATTAGTACTAAGATACAGTATTGACACTCCCTGCCGCTCTCTAGATTCTGACCTCACCCCCTCGTCACCCAGATTGATACAGATTGGTTAGTTTGGTCGGCGAACGTACAGGATTTCACCGCCATTTTGTTTGTTCCGTCGTTCCTTTTTTGAAATGTCATTTCTGGCCCGTTGTATGAAGTGCCCAGGGTGTGTGGAGGGTGCGTGATAATGAGGGCGCGAAGTGCCATCGCTTGCGGTTCGCAATATATTTGAAGTGAAAACTTCTTTAAGCGCGTTGGGCATTTTTTCAGATGGGAAAAAACCATTAAACTCTGAACACTGTTACCTAACCGACAGTGGTACGACACCTTAATGTCCCTGGGTACAAGACCGACACCTTTAATGTTTCTGGGTACAAGGCCTAATCGTTCAAGATTTCACTTTTGTCGACACTCCCATAGTGCTAGTTTTTAGTCTATGTTGATACTGAAGGTCCATTCAAATATTTTTTTTCTTTTTTAGTATGGAAGGACAACCAGAGTCAAAGAAACTTTAGAAGGGCGAGTTTATATCTCGTTCCAAATTCCAGAGCAAAGAAAGCTACAATAAAACATTTTTTCCCTAGCATTTCTCAACAACAAATTAGAGCATTCCTAGATTTCACACGTCTGTGCCATCCAACTACTCCTGCCTTTTCAAGTTGTAATTATTCTGAGACAGGGATGTATTGAGAGAAATATTAACGGACAACGATAAAATAAGCGTTCAAAGGAAATTTTTGAAGTGACAAGAAACAAACCTACTAGCTTAGTTATTTTTGTTAGAAATAATTTAACGAGACTCATGTCTGTAAAATTTAACAATGTGAGTTTAACGTTTAATTTGGGAACATAGCGTTACACGTAATTGTCAAAATACCGTCTGAAAAATTACGGTCAAAAGAAGACCTTATTGTATCTTTAACTACAGGGCGACAAGGATCTTTTGGAAGGTGGAAAAAAAATTAACTAACATGACCGTATATGGAATTCACATTTCGATTGATATCTAAATTCACAAGCAGCGCCCTATGTCAATGTCATTAAAGTTCCAAAAGATCCTTGTACACGGAAAGTTGTAGAAAGTGATGGTTAAATGTCATAGGAAATATCTACAAAGATGACTAAAATGTGGCTAAATAGGTAAAAATTTAAAATTGAAAAAATCCCCGACGAATAATCTTCAAAAACGTAGAAAATAATATGGTTTGACCTGTAAGTAGTTATATTTTGATCTAAGAGTCGTCGCGAAGAGGGACCGATAAGTTGTAAAATGATTATTAATTAGTTGTAGTAAAGTAAAACAGTTGTATTCTGTTTTTATTTTATTTACTAAGCGGTACACCTACGCGAAGACTTTTAGATCAAAATATAACTACTTACGAGTATATCAAACTTCAAGGGCCAAAACACATATTTTTTTACACTTTTAGAGGTTTTTTGTCGGTTTTTTTTTAATTTAATTTAAATTTCATGCTTTTTACTCTTTACGCATTTCAAACACGATAACCTCTTGTATAACTTGGTAAGAAGTTGGGTATCCTGCAGATACAAAGAGATGCTTCAGCATCAGATAACCATGTTCTATCTAAAACCTATTCATTAAGACTATTCCAATGAGCCCAAACAAGATTCACTTCTGTAAGTTGGTGAGGAGTTGGGTATCTTGCAGATACCAAGAGATGCTGCAGCATCAGGTAAAAGTTACCATGTTCTATCTAAAACCTAATCATTGAGACTATTCCAATGAGCCCAAACACGATTCATCTGCTGTAAGTTGGTAAGCCGTTGGGTATCCTTCAGATTCCAGAAGATGCTGCAGCATCAGGTCAAAGTTATCATGTTCTATCTAACACCTATTTATTGAGACTATTCCAATGAGTCAAATACGATGCCTCTGCTGTAAGTTGGTGAGGAGATAGGTTTCCTGCAGATTCCAGAAGATGCTGCAGCATCAGATCAAGGTTGCCATTATTTTGCAATATTATTACAGTTACAGGGCACCAAATTTCAAATCGATCACACTGGTATAAGTTGCCCACATCTATTCATTACCTAGACAAAAGCTGATGGTCTTTAAACGGCTGAACATATCTTTATAAATTATAGCTTAGAACCGCCTCGATCACGTCAGCGTTCAAACAAAAAAAAACGCACCAAAATTGATTCACTCGTTTAAGAACTACGATGCCACAGACAGACACACATACATAGATATACACGTTAAACTTAATAACACCCCGCTTTCTGCGTCGGGGGTTAAAAAAAAGAATTGTAAAGCATACCTTGGCTTTAAGAGGATTGTGAAGTTGCGACTTTTCATACAAATGGCGTTAACGAATTTCAACTATTAAATGGTAACCGATTTTGACCAATTTTTGATAAGTTGTCAGTCAGAAGTCAGAACTAAAGCTAGGTTTATACATTTTTTGTTTTTTCGATAAAATTAATAAGTTTAAAAGTGTTTTTATACAAAACTAATTTCGCCCATTTTTGTTTATTTATAATCAGTTATTAAAAAAACGAAACGTACAAGCCTAGCTTTTGTTCTGACTGACAACCTTTATAAAATTGGTCAAAATCGATTAACATTTAAGAGGTGAAAATCGTTAACACCGTTTGTACGAAAAGTCTCAGCTTCACAATCCTCTTAAGATGGGAAATAATCTTAGAGGATTGAATGTAGATAGCGTTTGTTTCAAAAGGGAATCGTTCAAATTACAAAATTTGTAGTGCTTTACCAAAAAAAGTAATCTTTTTTTGATGAATCTTTTTTTTGACGACAGTTTGCCGAAAATATTTTTCTACGGTAAACACTCATCCGATATGGTTCGCCGAAATGGTTTATTTCAGCTTATACGAATTCCACCCTAGATTCGTGCCTAATTAGAGCAAAAACTTTGTTGAAATTTAATTAAAGCTAAAAGTTACCTCGTGTATGCAAGTGACTTCCCGTGTTTGTATTCCAATGCCGCAAGACTTTGTGCACTGCGAGAACTCTGTGTAGTTCCATCTGTGGACAAATTGTTGGTTTTTAAGTTAGTTTGGCAGTGAAGTTGTAAGTGGTGACCGCGCACCGGAAAACGTAGCGTAGGAAGGCCTCCTACGCGGTGGACCGACGACCTGGTGAAGATCGCGGGAAGTTGAAGAATGCAGGCAGCGCAGGACGTTTTTCGGCTGATATGATGATGTTAGTTTGAGGGTTGTATTCACCTTCATTTTTGTATAAAGGGTTTTCCTAAAGACTTCAACAAATTATACAGCCACGCTGTGCATACTTTCTCGCGAAGCCTTCACCGTCTGTCGTAGTCGGGCATACACAAATCAATAATAAATATTAAACTTTCTTTAGTAGCAAATAATTAAGTAAGGAATATCAGACTTGATAAAAAACAAACAATTTGAGTTTGTATTGGAAGTACCTTACTCAGATTTTTCCTGGAATAATTAACTACCAGTAGAAATATTAAACTTTCTTTAGTAGCAAATAATAAAGTAAGGAATATCAGACTTGATAAAAAAACAAACAATTTGAGTTTGTATTGGAAGTACCTTGCTCAGATTTTTCCTGGAATAACTAAGTACCAGTAGGTCCTAGTTATTCACAAAGTTTCATCAAAATCATTAAGGGCATTTTTAAGAAAAAGTAACAAGCAACCTGGATTTATCTTGGAAGTACCTTTCTTAGATTTTAACCGCTGGCTGTAAACCATCTAAATATTTTAGTAACGTACCAAGTTTCATCTAAGTCGTTAGCGCCATTTTTAAGTTAAAAAAATGATAAATGATTTTCTTACTACAGTGACAATCCTAAAAAATCTAGTTAAAAAAACGGCTGAAGATATAAAAAATAATATTGCCCTATCCAAAATATCCAAACCTGCCCAGTAGTTTGGCAACAGTTGGAAAGATATTCCATATAAAAATGCCTTTTTGTGTTTTTAGAAGCTTTAAAAATCACGAAAGAAAGACTAAAAAGAAACATAGGATATCGTATCATCGTTAAGTAACCTTACATTGTATTTTTTCTTGTAAACAAATTAAATAAACGCATTTTTAAAGCGACAATTCTACCAAGATCTTTTTAGCGTGGCACTGACGTCAACTCTAGCCCACGCTAGTTCAAATGAGTTATGTCAGATGGCGCTACTGTTTGTATGTATTAGGATAATCTGAGTAAAATGTGGAGACGGGCGGATCCTTCTGTCCAAATCTGTGCCTTCTTTACTCCTTTGTCGCTCGTTACCGTTTGCTCTTCAGTCACTCGAAAATAAAAAAGACATTGCAAAGGTACCTTGTTAGTTACCCACGTTGAAATAAAACTTTAAATTAAAAGTTTAATAAAGACACTATTGCATCAAAATATAACCACTCCTTTTTGGAAAGTCGGGTATTCTATGTACTCACGGAATCAAGACGAATCTAACGATACCTCGTACTCTCAAATCCACCGAGCCGTTAAGGACATATCGTGAAATAAATAAACATACATTGAACAATGAACATACATATTAGAACTTAAAACGATACAATCCCTTTTTGTGGGCAGTCGTGTAAAATACGCGCTGATTATACAAAAGACGTTATTAATGAACTGAAGTGGCAGCGGGCAGGGCACATAGCTCGTACAACAGATGGCCGTTGGGGCGATAAAGTTCTCGAGTGGGGACCGCACACCGGAAAACGTAGCGTAGGCAGGACCCCACGCGGTGGACCGACAACCTGGTGAAGGTCGCGGGAAGCCGATGGATGCGGGCAGCGCAGGACCGGTCGTCGTGGAAATCCTTGGGGGAGGCCTTTGTCCAGCTGATATGATGATGATGATTAAGGGACTAATACGTGATGATTCAACTGCTACAGTTAATGGGACCGTAACGTAATGGGACCAGCGGTTTACAACCGCCTTCCCGAGCAGGTGGTCGAGGCGACGTCACTGAATAGTTTTAAAGGTAGATTAAAAAAATATCTTGGGCAGCAGGCCTTCTTCACTGTAGACGAGTTTTTTTTAAAACTAATAATTAATATCTAAACTTGACATTGTAATTAATTTATTAATTAATCTGTTTTTTTTTTGACTATAATTAATTTTATTATTTTGTTCTTATTCTTTGGTTATGTTTTTTTTTTCCTATACTTTATAAGTATAGAGTTTAATTGTATTTTTTAATATTTATCTTTAATGTGTGAAATAACTTCTTCCGTATTTTTTTGACGTGTAATTACTTAATTACCAATAAATGAGTTATGAGTTATGAATTAAATTAATGATTATTATGAGGTGATAATTATTAAACTATCGACTACAAACCACTGTATTTAAGTCCGTTCGGTGAATTAGCTGAGTTCTCGATATGTGTTAAAGGATAAATTAATTTTACAAATAAAATAAAATAAAATAAATATTACAATTTATAATAAATTTTAATAACTTAAACTGCTGGACGAAGTATCTTCAGAATCTTCGCTTACATTAAAAAAAAAAGATTGAAGAAGATTAGTGCGACCCCGTGCGGGTGGGTGTAACTTCAGCGGCGTCGCAATTGAACTTAGGGCGGTCCTTTTGATGCAACCGTTTGACGCGAGCCGGCAGCGGCGAGCGGCATTTATCAAAGGTGCAGCTACTTCAGCGAACGAACTATAAAGGCAAAGGGTTATGTTCTTACCGTGGTGGACAAGGATGGTCATTGCAGGTCCTCACTCGATTTTCTGGTTTAGTCAAAGGGTCACACATGTACGGTGACGCGTTCTTTCCATCTTCGTCACGGACGCATTGAATTATCAGTTCCTGGTAAAAAAAAACTTTATTAAGGTGGTTCGATAAGCACACTAGCAACGGCAATAGAAATAAATAATTTACTCATTCCTTAGGACTTCAACCGAAATCATTGAGTATTTTGCACAACAAGGTGTTTTTTTTAATGTTGTTGTATAACTTTACATAATAGCATCACCATGCCGTGGAAAAGTATCTCCAGACATCGATATTGTCCTCAAGTCTTGTGTTATCTATCACCTGATGACTGTCTCAAGTAAAATGTGGCCTTGGTATTAGAAATAAACTATACGCTATATATGTTTGTTGATATTGTCGGAAGTGGTCACTTTCAGTAGATTAGCAAAAAATATTTTGTTACCAAAATTTACAGTTATATCGCATGATACGATCGCAGCTTCACAATCCTCTTAAGGTAACAACTGGGCATTGTGATAATTGGAAACGCTAAACACGTTAAAAAAACCGTCTTCCATCGCTACCACTTGGCACAATTTTGAATTATTATTTTTGGTTTTTGTTAATTTTCTAAAAAAGTACTACACTGATTTTGATAACATTTATATGGGACCACCCTGACAGCATATCCTATAGAATAATATAAGAATTAAGAAAATCGGTTCACAATCTGCGAATATATCCCGTAACAAACATACAAAAAACATACAGTCGAATTGAGAGCCTTTTTGAAAGTCGGTTGAAAAATCTAGAGATAACTTAACATTAATGGTAAAGTAGAATTAGTAGCTAAAGTCATCATTAATCTAATGGGTTTAATCTATATAATAGGCATGAAGTGAATATATCTCAGTGCATATTGTGTGGTTAGGTCAATCACGAAGGTTAAATGACCTAAAGCACGGTCATTACCTAGATGGATTTGACTGTTGGTAGCATTGTTCTTTACCGCGACTCGCAAGGTACTTAAGACGGTGGTGCCGGTTTAAAGTTTATAATTTTATTAGTTTTTGCCCGCGGTAATATCACTATTGGGATACTATATTATCTCGATCTGGAGATCGAGCTATTCTGATTAGTAGTCTATGTCATTTCCCACTTCCTCAACCACATCTGTGCAAAAAATCACAACAATCCATTGTTCCGTTGCGTTATTAAAGAAATGAACCTAAAAGACTATTTTTTCAGTTTCCTCAGGAAGTGCATCGGTGTATGCTATTGTCACTGAATAAAAAGTAGCCTATGTACTTCTCGGTGACACAGGCTACCTGCACGCCAATTTTCATCAAGATTGGTCAAGGTGTTGAAGCGTGGAAAGGTAACAAACAAACACATTTTCACATTTATAATATAAAGTAAGGATAATAACCAGTTATTAATCCAAAAAGGGTGTTATAGTAATAAATAGAACGTATTCTTAAGTCTTTACCTGAACACCACTAAGACACGAAGCACTGCAGCTGGTATACCCCTTCTCCTTCCAAGAGTAGGACTTCCCTGGTGACCCTGGGGCCACCCTGATGTTACTTGAGGTGCCGAAGGTCAATGACCTGTGAAAGAGTCAGTAATTCGGTGATTTAGTTCTCTTGAAAATTTAAAAAAGAAAAGAAGAAAAACAGATAATATAAAAGTAATAATAGGAAAAAAAGAACTTCAATTACAAATAATTAACGAGAGTATTAATAAGGCCTTTTTTCAACTGTGTCAAATTTTTATTAAAAGATTAATAATATTAATCTACGCATTTATTTTGACTCATACATAGTTTTATCAGACTACAACATCTAATGGCATGACCATTATCGCATCAAGTGCCCACTTTTCAAACAGATTGTGACATTGAATTATCGCATTTTTATCATTTTCTTATCTTTTGCGATTAGTTTACTACAGTTTGCACTCTATGTTACATCATAGCTTCAGCAAGCCGCGAAAGTATTTAGTAAAAATGTCTTTAGAAGTTAATATTAGTGAACCAGAAGAATTTAATTGCATAGAACTACATAGCTGTATTGAAGATGTCGCTAAGATGAAAGGTTTCAATGATTTTGTGTATCATGTTGACTTTATCTATGGGAAAGGTGAAAGTTATATTGCAAACATATTTAGAGTGTTAATAAAAGAATCTGGTAATGAGTGCAATAATATCAGTGTAATTATTAAAACACTTATTAATTCTCTGAGACAAGAGTTATTCAATGAGTTGCATAAAAGAGAAGTTTTTGTGTACGAAAATCTGATGCCAATATATAAAGATTTACAAAATGTGTTGTATACAAAGGACAGGCTTATGTTGCCAGAATGTATACTGTCAAAGTTTGATAAAGGAAATGAAGTATTAATTCTAGAGGATTTACTCATCAATGGATTTGAAACTAATGATAAATTTACAAAATTTGAAAGTTTACATTACAAAGAAGTAAAGTTCGTTATAACAGAACTGGCAAAATTTCATGCACTTTCATTTATTTGTGAAAAAAAATATTCAGAAAAGTACAACGAAATCAAAGGAAATCTACATGACATAATATACCAAGACCATTTCATAAATAGAAGTAAACTAAGAAATTATTTTCCTGAATCATTCAAATATTCTTTGGGATTGATAACAAATTTAGAGGCTAAACGGAAATTACAAAAGATCGATTCAAAATTACTGGAACTATTTAGAAGCTATGTTGAGCCAAGAAAACACAATGTATTTAGTCATGGCGATTGCTGGATCAATAATATAGTTTTTAAATATAAGGTAAGTTATGTTTTGAACAGGTGTTTTATATTTTTACCACCTCCGTGGCTTAATGGTAAGTCCATTAGCTTCACATCAGGAGGTCGCGGGTTCAACTCCCGGCAGAGTCTCACTTTGGAGTCTTCCAAATTTTCTTGGAGGCATTTTCTAAGCCCGCCTGGCTAGTTCTAGTTACCTTCTTAATGTATTGCCGCCAAACATCAATGTTAACAGCATTGATGTGTTCCGGCTTAAAGATAAGATAGCCAGTTCCGATAAGAGCCGATTGCGGCTCGCGCACAAATCACTCTCAAAGACAGTAAACAAATATCGTTTGATTTCAGGACAGCAAATGCGTGAATCTTTGTTTTTTGGACTTCCAAGCAATGCGCTACGCTTGCCCAGTGATCGACATAGTTTATTTTGTCTATCTTTGCACTGATTCTACGTTTAGATCAAAACATTTTACCGATATTAAGGATGCTTACTATGAAAGTCTGTTATCGTTTTTAGATCTGTTTAAAATTAATGTAAATGGAGTGTACTCGAAAGACGATTTTGAGTCTGATTTAGAAGAATTCCTTCCTTTTGGACTTTTAAATGCTATTGTGCAGTTGAGAATAGTAAAGACAACACCAGAAGATGAAGCTATAGTTAGAGGATCAACAATAATACCAGGAAGAATGGATAATGAAACTATACCAGGTGAAATTAATTTACTTAGTATAGCAATTAATGATGTTGTCAATGAATCTACAAAAAACGGTGTGTTAGATAAACTTGTTGAGAAAATAAATGGAGTCTAAGTAAGAAGCTAGAACTGTGGTTTCTCAATTTTCTCTATTTATTTCTAAAATTTATTTTTTAACATACAATGGTCACAAATGTACTCCTTAAAATGGAGTCGGAGCTATAAACACTCAATGACAAAACTACTGACAAAAAGACCTGAAAATTGATATTTAAAAATGTATAAAGTCAAATATCCAAAAAAAATGCGATTTAAAATCATGACTTACCTGTCACCACTATTGCTGTAAGAAGACGAAACGCTAGAATCACCGAATGACGATCCATATGCCATAGAACATGGTTCCATAACACATCTTTCTGTTTCTTCTGCTGGTTTAGGCCCCATACACTTGCTATCTGGAAGCTTTGCTATTGTTCTGCTGAATTCTAGAAAGATCTTGCAATGCACCTCCTTTTTCTTCCATCCTTCTCCACAAGTCACACTACATGGACCCCAATCTTCATCTTTGATGTAGCTTTAGAAAAAACAATAAACATATTATTGCTACTTAAGTACAGAGTGGGAGTTATTCTAGAAGAATCTATAGAAGAATCACACGGTCTTCCAGACATGCTAGGTGCTGAGGGTTCAACTAAGGAACCTATGATTTGGCTGGTATATGTAGAAGTATGTGCACCAGTGTGTTGCAATGTACCTATTGTCCATCATTTGAAATTACCTGTTTTTTTTTGCCTGTAAACCTTAAGTTTTGAAAAGCTGTTTAAATTGTTGTTGTGAATAGTTCATAAAATGTCGGCATTTAATAATAGCGGCAGTGTGTCTTGTGTCTGGGTGTTAGAGTCGATTTCGAAAGAGTACAGAAGCAAAAGAAAAATACAAAAAATGTACATAGAATAAGTGTGAGTAATTTAAAACTGTGCACACATTATTGAATTACGAAAAAGCAATCTTCAAGGCATTTAATAAAACAGAAAAAACACAGTTGTTTTATTAAAATTATCAATGTTTTTCTTAAAAAAATTGGACATACTGTTAGTTAAAACCACAGAAAGAACTCAATGACCTGTGATAAAAAACCATAAATATGGGTAAATATGACGTCCTAGAAGATTGCTTTTATCATGATTTCAGTAAGAGATACACAGGAAAGTGCAAATAAGTTTTAAATATTCGGTGCTGGAAAGACATATATAGAAAATTAAAAAAGAAAACAGATTAAGTGTTGAAGAAGATATAAGTGAAGATAATTAAACAATGACTGATATGAGCGACTGATAGATAATGTGGATATTTAAAAGGATTAGCTTTGTAGATGATCGTAAAGACATTCAGCAAGTGTCTTGTGTGTTTGGAAAGAAAATATAAATAAAACACGATTTATAAATTATAAGTGACTTGACATTAATACAAATACACTTTTCTTGTATTATTTTCATGTAACACTGTAAGTTTGCATGATAACTATAAGTGCACGAAAAGACAGACAATCACACACATATTAACAAACTAGATAGAACGACTATATACTAACAATAAAATCATTTTTTCGATCAACAGTAATGTAATGCGTATTTACATAATTTTGCAACCTGTACATTACATCTCTAGTAAGGACACTAAAAAACTATGCTTTTTAACAAGATGACAACTAGATCATATTTAGACACCATTATATGAAATTTTAAAAAGCGTCGGTGGCTCAACCGGTAACGACTCGGTCCATCTAACCAGAGGTACCGGGTTCAAATCTGGACGGCCAATGTACCAATGAGTTTTTCAAAAAAACTTACGTACATACTTACCGATTGCTTTAACGGTGAAGGAAAACATCGTGAGGAAACCTGCACACGCCTGCGAAGAAACTCGAAGGTTGTGTGTGAAGTCGACCAACCCGCACTGGGCCCGCGTGGTCGACTAAGGCCTAATCGCCCTGATTCAGGGTAGGCTCGAGCCCCTCGGTGGGGACGTATATGAGCTGTAATGATGATATGAAATTTAAGTTTATTTCTTTAAATAGCCTTGTAAATAGTTTAGGCATGAAGGGTCGATAACGAAACAAAGTTATACAGATTGATTGATGACCTGAACTCAACCCTACAAGAAACTTTAGAAGAGGAAATTCACTTGATTACAATAGCCTGTTGCTATGGAGTTTGGACGAAACTTTCGTGTTTGCAACTTCAAAGTCATAGCAGAGGTGGTTAAGATGTAAAGGATGTAACAAATTCTTGAGAATTGTTAACTAGGGATTTCACTTAGCCCAAAGAAAAAATATCTATATATCTTAATCAGTTGGTATGAAGAGTTCCACAGTAAGTAACGATAAAAGGCGAGTACAGGATTTTTTTTATCCTCAGTGTGTTTATAGTAATAGGTATGTACTACGGCTGTTAACTGATAATGATTTCTCTTCTAATGGTCACATCATAATTGACCACGCTGAACAATTTAAAAAACTAGCTAAGTGCGACTCTGACTCGCGCTCCGAGGGTTCCGTACAACCAACCACATGACAGCTCTCCACACACACTCCTCAATGATACCTAAAAGGGATCAACGCGAGCGAAAGAAAAATGATGTTTTATTCAGTTTCTTAGCGCTAGTACAAATCACACTTGGGCAGTTTTTATTATTTGTTGTTATATTTGAGAATAAGTACTATTTGAGAGTAAATATGCACTATTTGACCTTGCGTGTTACATCCTCGGCTGCATCGGCACTTAGCATCAGGTGAGGTGCAGCCAAGCAGCACTCAAATAAAAACAAAAATTGAATTGAGAAGCTCTTCTTTTTTGAAGTCGGTTCTAAGGATCGCATGTGATTTATTAGGATTTACACTTGAAGTACCGGAAAACGTAGTGTAGGCAGGCCTCCCACTCGGTGGACCGATGATCTGGTGAAGGTTGCGGGAAGCCGCTGGATGCGGGCAGCGCAGAACCGGTCGTCGTGGAAATCCTTAGGGGGGGGAACGTCCTTCGGCTGATATGATGATGACACTTGAAGTAATCATCGCTAGGAATTAAATTACAATATAATTACCTACAACACTGGTTTTCCAAGTGTAAGTAGCAGCGTCGTCACCTTACGTAAACGACTGACCTATTGTAATGTACCTTTATTTTATTATTATTTTTAAATTGAGAAGAGTATATTGGAAGTTTATTTTACCTACCTTTAAATTATTGAACTAACTATTATACAATAGTTTGTAATACCAATGGCACCTACTATAACCTCATTACTGTAACTACTACTTAGGCTAAGTTTGGATCATAATGAATAATTTATTTATTATTTATTCAAATTCAAATTCAAATAACTCTTTAATAATATAAATAAATTCAAAAACAATAATTCAATATTTATTTAATATGTTCAAATAAGTTAAGTGAGATATTTAAGTTAATATGTTCAAATAAGAACACAGAAACTCGTAAACATTTTTCTTATCTATACGAAGGTACTTAAAAAGAACTCTTGAACTTCACGAAGAGGTTAAGCAACAAACATTGATTAGATTGACACTTAAGTTCCTTATAATAAGTTGAATTCATTTTTCCAAATATCTGCAACAAGATTTTGAAAAAGAAAGAAATTTTCAAGTAATTTTACATTAAAAATTAAAAAAAAGTGAACATTTTTGACAATCAAAATGTCTATTGCTCATACCTCAAAAAACTATCAAACCAAAACAGCAAGCAGCTATTGAAATCGTGTCATATGGAAAGGAGTTGGATGTCATTCCTTGTATAGAAATGTGTGATGTATTAATTTGAAAAGTGAAATCGGTAAACGGGCCCGTTCACAGTAAGAACAGGGAGCGGAAGCGGGCAGCGTTAGCGGGAGTTCATATTAAGGCGAGGCATTGCTTGTCTCTATCTTTTTCTTCACGTGTAAAGAGTAAAGAAAATTACCACACTTTTTCACTTTTTCATTGGTTTTTCGTTTGAAATAAAAACTACAATGAAAGTGTAAAAAATAATAACATTTCTCACATTGTATTATCATACTTCAAAATATTAGTCATAACTAGAGTTGTAGACCTATCTGTGGGATTTTCTTAGCGAGACATAACTGCTCAATCGTGTTTGTTGATTTTGACTTTAAGGAACATTATCAACAATAAGGGCATTTATTGTAACCTTGGGTTTTATATCGTTTAGGAGTTAATTGGAGTCAAAAATAACGAAAATCTGTTATTACAGATTTTACCACCTTAAAAAAATATGCTACTACTAATTTAATATTGTAAACGTATTTGAGCTTTTTCATGTACAGTTTAACTGTGTTTCATTTTGGATTAATTTTAAAAGTGTTCGGCAGCAGGTCATTAAAGTGCTGGTTGCCAACAAAGATCTAAAATCCGAATAACAGGTTAATAATCCATCATCAGAATCTTCAAGAGATGGTAGAAGTGAAAGAGAAAGATAGATATTTAGATGATGTCTACGTCAGTCGTGATGTCAAACATGGGAGAGAACGATTTAACCAAAGAAAATATGAAAGATCGGCAAAGTAAAGGAAATAAGGTCGGAAAACAGTAGCCTTGCAGAGCAGGGCTTTCTAGGAATAAGTTACAAATGAGGAGCTAACAAATTCCATCATAGGCGATGGGCTACGTGGGCTATCATTGAAGGCAGGGCATTGATTGGAACAGTTGTCTCTGTTTTTTCTTCACGTGTAAATAGTAAAGAAACTAACCACACTTTTGCATTTTTTCAATGTTTTTTCGTTTCAATTAAAAATACAATTTTAAATTATAAATATAATTATAAAATGTAATTTTAAATTAAATTTTTTAAAATATAAAGTGTGTATTAAGAATAATCGACTAAGAAAATTTAGAGGTCTAAATCAGTGTAGTTTGCCTGTAGAATGCAAATCTTTGTTTTAAAAGAGGTTTCTTTGATATATTTTTTCTGTTATAAAAGTAAACGAATGGTGTTTCTGCATCGGACAAAATGAAGTCATTGAAATGAAAAAACCGATTACAAAATATGACTTTCGTAATTTTCGTAATTGCTGAGTAAAATCAAGATCCCTGCGACCAAAGTTTCCAATGCGTCGCCTGAATTTAATAGCTTTGTTCAGGCAGGACCTGCGCCCTTATGACCTTGATATCAAATTCGTACAGAATCATGTGGACTACAGAATCTTGTTAATCCTCTCCCGCGCCCGCTTTCACTGTGAACAGGCATATAGAGTTTGAAGGTACAATACCTTACATACAACCAGCCACAGGCAAAGAATATTTTGTAATTGCTGAAAGAGACAACAACAAAATACTCTGAGCTCAGAAGAAAGACATTGAAGAGAAAGTTACGAGTACCAATATACTTAACTAATGAATATTACAACGTGGACAACAATTATGTTAAAATTAATGCAGCTTATGGCTCTGTTTAGAACATCAACATTATCAAAAATAGTGGAAAATTCGTTCAAAACAACAAAGTTTAAAAAATTTACGAATCATAATTTTGTAGTAATTGTAAAGTAATTAAAAAAACATTTCATGATCAAGAAGATTAAAGCATACTATAATTTCAAGTAGTTAAGTAGGTGTTGTTCTCGTGTAAGTAAAACACTTCATGATCAAAAAGATTAAAGCATACTTTAATTTCAATGAGTAAAGTAGGAGTTATTGTTATGTAAGTAAATTTACACTTCATGATCAAAAAGATTAAAGCATACTATATTTTAAGTAGCCAAGTATGAGTTATTGTTGTGTAAGTAAATTAACGTCGATGGCGTAACGGCTAGGGCAGCCGCCTCCTATCCGGGAGGTCGTGGTTCAAATCCTACCACGTACCAATGTGATTTGGAATTTAGATTTCATATGTACGTTTTTCCGACGCTTTTACGGTGAAGAAAAACATCGTGAGGAAACCTGCATAAGCCTGCGAAGAAACTCGGAGGTTGTGTGTGAAGTCGACCAACCCGAACTGGGCCCGCGTGGTCGACTAAGGCCAGATCGCCCTAATTCAGGGTAGGCTTGTACCCCTCAGTGGGGACGTGTATGAGCTGATATGATGTAATAAATTAATACTTCATGATTTAAAAGATTAAAGCATGCTTTATTTTAATTAGTTAAGTAGAAGTTATTGTTATGTAAGTAAATTAATACTTCAGGATCAAAAAGATTCAAGCCTACTTTAATTTCAATTAGTTAAGTAGGAGTTATGGTTATGTAAGTAAATTAACACTTCATGATCAAAAAGATTAAAGCCTACTTTAATTTCAATTAGTTAAGTGAGAGTTATGGTTATGTAAGTAAATTAACACTTCAGGATCAAAAAGATTAAAGCATACTTTAATTTCAATTAGTTAAGTAGGAGTTATGGTTATGTAAGTAAATTAACACTTCATGATCAAAAAGATTAAAGCCTACTTTAATTTCAATTAGTTAAGTGGGAGTTATGGTTATGTAAGTAAATTAACACTTTATGATCAAAAAGATTAAAGCCTACTTTAATTTCAATTAGTTAATTGAGAGTTATGGTTATACATTTCATGATAAAACAAAAAAAAATAAAGTATAACTACTATACTTTAACTTCAAGTAGCTAAATAGCTCATTTGGTATTCACTGTGGAACAGATATCAATGTAATATTACAGCAAATACTCATTTGTCATGTATTGTCATCGCCACGTCACAGGACGGCATTAGATGTCAGACCACAAGATGTATGAAATGGAATATCAAATTCTGATCTACATATATTTATAATCAGGTCTGGAAATTCATAATCGTTTTGCTTATACTATAACAGCTTTTGAAATGAATTATGAATTTTATTATAAAAAAGTTTGTTTTAAAAATAATTTTGTTTACGACCCGACACAAATCTGACTACATTTTTTTTAAGCCACAATTGGTAAGCCCTTGGCATCATCTCACCTGATGGTAAGTAACGATGATGCAGAAGATGGAACTGGACTGGGGCGGGCGGCAACTGGATATGTTTCTGGGTGTTTTACTGGGTGGCGAGTTTCTTCGCAGGCTTGTGCAGGTTTCCTCACGATGTTTTCCTTCACCGTAAGAGCATCGGATAAACGTACATATGAAATCTAAATTCGAAATCAAATTGGTACGTGGCAGGATTTGAACCACGACCTCCTGGACAGGACGCGGCGGCCCTAGCCGTTACGCCACCGACGCTCTATTCCAGCAGTAAGAAATATAAAACTATCCAAGAAGACGAACAAAATTGTAATAAAATTTAGTGAAAGCACAAAAATCTACAGGCACTTACGTAGCTTCAACAGGCACATCGGGATCGCCAACCAATCTCTCGGCCCTCGCTTGAGGTGGAGGATACGGTTGGATCAAGGGTTGAGTGTGGTAAACCACCCCTGGCAGTAAGTCATCTATGTCGTCCTGCTAAAGAGAACATTTCTTTAAAGTTGCACCTGACGGATTCTCAAATACCACTCACAAAATATATTGAACTCTAGGCAGTCTAGAAGGTAGATCCTTACTTTTATTCTCTCGCGCACTGATACAATAAAGTACACAAACATTTAAATGACAAGAACTTAGAGAGGACGTGTACGAAGGTGGACTTATCTCTATAAGAGATCTCATCCATCCAACCTTACCGGGTATTAAGAGAGTTTAAAGTATGGGAGGCAAACTTGTGTGTACATTATAATCATATAAACTAAATAAAAAACAATCAAGTATAAACTAACTTATCTACCTTCATGAATAACACATACTTAAGTAAAGTAAATTAATTAATAGCATATATAATGCATGACTAAAAATATAATAATTATTGTTCTTACTAAAATAAAATAAAATATATACAGGATAAAATAAAATAAAATATATACAGGATGTAACAAAATTGGTGTAGGTCCCGTTAACTGGGGGTTCTACTCATCATACTGAACAACTTTTGTTCTACGACTTTGCTGAAAACGTAAAAAAAATGTATACTCTTCATACAAATCGATCAGCTGATCCACCGATTTTGTGAATTTTAGTATGGAGGGTGCAATTTTTTTTTGAGAATTGACTATGGGTTCCTGGGAGAAAGTTGTTCAGGGACCTACACCAATTTTGTTACACTCTGCATATATAAACATTCCATGTCATTATCAGAATTGCTTACCTTTTTTAATTAAAATTTGAGTGCGTTTGACTGCAACTCACCTGATGGGAAGTAACGATACAGATCTAATAAGTTCGATTCCATAAGGCCTAATGTACAGGTGTAACAAAATTGGTGTAGGTCCCGTTAACTGAAAGTTCAAATCGTCATATTGAACAACTCTCCCCAAGGAACCCATATTCAATTCTCAAAAAAAAATTTCGACTCTTCTTAATAAAATGCACAAGATTGGTCCATCAGCTGATCGATTTGTATAATGAAGAGTAAAAAAAAATTTCTGCGATTTCAGCAAAGTCGTAGAACGAAAGTTGTTCAGTAGGTATGATGAGTAGAAGCCCCAGTTAACTACACCACCAACACTACCAACACCAATTTTGGGCCTACACCAATTTTGTTATCTACAGGAGATATACATTATACCAATTTACACTCGTCGAAGAACAGTGCGTTCAAGTGACAAGAATTATAGCCCGTTAACTTCGCGCCCGATACGCCTGAGCAGCTGAGGCGGGGTGTGCGGGAAGATCTCCGCGGGGAGCTTGAGGCTAGCGGGGAAAAGCGCAAGCCTCGTGCCCTTCCCTGCTAGCCTCAAGCTCCCCCGCGGAGATCGTGTCGTGTCGTGCTACCTCGCCCCCGCCTACCCGCCCGTACCGCAGGCGTACCGCGCACGAAGTTGACGGGCTATAGGTATAGTGCGTGCCACTAAAGATGAGACTTGAAACACCAAGTAAAGCATTAAAAAGACAAAGTAGAAAAAATATTTACGACGTGTACACCTGCATGTCAAAATAAGCAAAGGATTATGGATAACTATATATTATGGATAACTACTTCGTACACTTCCTACTTTGTTTTTTTGGTGTTTTACGTGGTGTTTTAAGAGGACTGTGAACCTTTTCAACTTTTTATACCAACGGCGATAACGATTTTCACCTCTGAAATGTTAACCGATTTCGACCAATTTTTGATTAGTTGTCAGTCAGAACAAAAGCTAAAAAAACGTTTCGTTTTTTAAATTACTAATTATAAATAAAAAAATGACCGAAATTAGTTTTGTATGAAAACACGTGAACGACGATAAAATTAAACTTATTAACTTTATCGAAAAAACAAAAACGTACAAGCATAGCTTTTGTTCTGACTGACAACTTATCAAAAATTGGTCCAAATCGGTTAACATTTGTGAAATTCGTTATCGCCGTTTATATGAAAAGTTGCAGCTTCACAATCCTCTTAAACCTCTTCTTTGGTGGCACGTATCATACATTGCTTGCTCTAACTAGTGAACTACACTACATTATAAGTAAAAAAAGCAATGTACTCCTACTTCTTAGTTGACTCGCTTGTGTAAATTAGGCCTAAGTTATAAATAAAATGCACTAACTTCTGAATCATCAGCCTCCCTATACGCAGGGCAACTGATCCCGGTAGAACAGGAACGGGATATCTCCGGCCGTGTCGCAGGATCGCAGCCACCGCCCGCAGGGGTGCACTCCACCCCCCGTACTTGGACGCCTTCACCGCAGGATACCGAGCACTGTTGAAGAAAAGGCTTGTTGGGAAAAGAAGGTTTTGATGTACTGGGTTAATTAGGGGGTTTTTAAACCGTGATATCAACCCATCTAAGAAAAGGAAACCATAAAATTAAATCTAGCATAACGTCTCCTTTAGGTGCAAGTAGGCGTGGTCGCAGCCAAAGACTTTGTGGAGAAGGAGTCATTAATAACAGTAATATGAGGTCAATAAGATTTTATCGTTAGGGCAGTAAAATTCTCCCGTGGCGACCGCGCACTAGAAAACGTAGCGTAGGAAGGCTTCCCACTCAGCTGCTGGATGCGGGCAGCGCAGAAGCGGACGTCGTGGAAATCCTAGGGGAGGCCTTTGTCCAGCAGTGCACGTCTTTCGGCTGATAATATGAAGCAGATGTTAGTAAATTGTCTATATACTTATCCTTATTTCTTAAAGCCAGGTATTGATTAGAACAGTTGTCTCTGTCTTTTTCTTTACCTGTAAAGACTAAAGAAAATAACCAGAATTTTTTACTTTTTCAATGGTTTTTCGTTTCAATCAAAAACTACAATGAAAGTATAAAAAATAATAACAATACTCACTTTGTATTATCATAACAATTACTGTTGTTTATTTTTTAAAATTTATACTTTAAATCATTAGTCATAACTAGAGTTGAAAGTAACGGTGTAGACCTATCTTTGGGATTTTTTTCTATCGAGCCAAAACTGCTCAATCGTGTTTCTAATAGCCTTTTTCTTTAAGGAACATCATCAACAATAAGGGTATTTTTTTCAACCTTGAGTTTTCTATCGTTTAGGAGTAATTGACATCAAAAATAACGAAAATCTGTAATATTACCGCCTTAAAATTTAAAATTATGTAGTCTACAGGTGTAACAAAATTGGTGTACGTCACGTTAATTGCGAGTTCTACTGATAATATTGAACAACTTTTGATCTATAACGTTGCTAAAATCGCAAAAAAAGTTTTAAGGCGGTAATATTACAGATTTTCGTTATTTTTGATTTAATTACTCCTAAACGATAGAAAATTCAAAGTTGAAAATAAAATACCCTTATTGTTGATGATGTTCCTTAAAGTCAAAAGCTAAACACGATTGAGCAGTTTTGACTTGATAGATAAAAATCCCAAAGGTAGGTCTACACCGTTACTTTCAACTCTAGTTATGATTATTATTTTGAAGGATAAAATTTAAAAAAAAACATACAATTGTTATGATAATACAAAATGAGTAATGTTATTATTTTTTATACTTTCATAGTAGTTTTTGATTGTAACAAAAAACCATTGAAAATGTGTGGTTATTTTATTTACTTTTAACTCTAGTTATGACTAATATTTTGAAGTAAAAAAAAAATGAAGCACAATATTTGTTTAAAGAGAGAAATTTAAGTAATTATTTTTATACTTTCATTCATTAAATTGAAAATAAACGAAAAAAATATTGAAAAAGTGCAAAAGTGTGGTTATTTTCTTTACTCTTTACACGTAAAGAAAAAAACAGAGACAACTGTTCCAATCAATGCCTCGCCCTTAACTCTTCATACAAAATTGTTCAGTTGATGGACTAATTTTGTGCATTTTTGTATGGAGGATCGCCAAATTGTTGAGAGTTGAGTAAGGGTCTTTGGGGAAAGTTGTTCAGTATGATGAGTAAAATTGTTGAGAGTTGAGTAAGGGCCTTTGGGGAAAGTTGTTCAGTATGATGAGTAAAATTGTTGAGAGTTGAGTAAGGGTCTTTGGGGAAAGTTGTTCAGTATGATGAGTAAAATTGTTGAGAGTTGAGTATGGGTCTTTGGGGAAAGTTGTTCAGTATGATGAGTAAAATTGTTGAGAGTTGAGTAAAGGGTCTTTGGGGAAAGTTGTTCAGTATGATGAGTAAAATCCTCAGTTGACCGGTCCTACTGCAATTTTGTTACACCTGTATAACTATTATGAACTTGAGAGTGTATTTATCTTTCTCTTTGTTTTGTTTGTCCTTATGAGCAAGGGATCAATGGGATTTTTTGCATAGAGATATTTAATAAAAGGTGGAAAGTGACATAGGCTACAATTTATTTCGTAAAAATAGCATAATCCAACACAGATCCTCGAACAAAAAAAATATTTTTTTTGGATGATTCGGAACACTTCGCAACGGTGTAACGAATTGACAATAGACAGATTTATATTTAAAAAAAAATACATGATTTTATCTGAGGAGATGGGAAGTGACATACACTACTGGCATAGCTTGACATAGCTCCCGGGAGATCTGGAGAAAATTCTTTACGACGCTCGCAAGCCGCTCGCGGCTCGCGCACCACAAACCCTTAAAACTGTAACGCGGCAACACTGTTATTTAACCTTCTTCCTTTCGATCTATTTCATCTATTTCTTATGCGCTGGCATCGGTGGCGCGTCGGGAGCCGGGTCGTTCCTTTCCCTCTTATATGGTTGAGAGGAGCGATGGCTGACTCTCTCGCGTTATACTCGTGACCGGGTGCTGTCCGTGTGAACTGGCCTACACTTGTTAAAGGCGTTCATGACATTCAATAATTTTAATGTACCTATAACTTCTCGTGTCATGTTGTTTTCATGTTCTAATGACATTATTTGTTTTTTTTTATATGACGGATTGGATTTTAAAGTTATTAACAAATAATTGTTTATTTCTTGATATTTACAAATGAAATGATGTAATCACTATTTTATGACTATCAGAAAGAGTGTAATTTGCACCTATTTTAAATAAATATCTTGAATCTTGAAAAAGTTATTTATATCCAAGTAGTAGTAAAAATATTGAAGATTGAAGAGAATTCGGATTTTTGAATCATATGTCACACTTTACCTTTTATTTTAATTATTTCGTATTTGTATTCTTACATATTCTTAAATCGGAAAACCCAAAAAACTTTTTGGAACAAGCTTTAATTTGAAAATAATTTAAATTATTTCGTATTTGTATTCATATATATTATTGTATCGAAAAACCTAAAAACATTTTGGAACAAGCTTTAATTTGAAAATAATTTAAATTATTTCGTATTTGTATTCATACTATCGGCGGAGACTTATATATAGCACTGTATTTATTTATAAGTTTTATATACTATTTAATATTTTGCTGTTAGTCTTCCTAAAATAAATAAATAAATAAATAATATATATTCTTATATCGAAAAACCTAAAAGTTTTTAAAACAACCTTGAATTTAAAAAGAATTTTAATTATTTCGTATTCTTCTCAGCAAACCCTTTCATTTGATACCCATATTATGGGGGGTGTATTAAAAAATTGGCTGTCTGTAAAGTCGGTTTACGGACGATAGTTTAACGTGGCAACGTTATAACTATAACGTAACAGGAGAATGAGCGTAACGGGACAATAAGTCATCCTTTTTTATGCATGCAGCCGGTGTCCATCGATTTATTGGACGTTGTTACGTCAAAATAATAATTGGTCCGCCATCTTTGAGAGTCCGCCATATTGTGATTAGAATGACGTCACTTGGCTAACCTTGCATTGTCCTTCAAACTGAACGTGTATGCAAGTTAGTTTAGGACAAATCTTATTTATTAATTTATTTACACTTATAGTACACCAAAACAAATTCGTAAAGCTAATACATATAGGTATTATAATGAAGTGTACAGTAGGCGGTCTTATTGCTAAAAGCAATCTCTTCCAGACAACCTTTAGTTAAAGGAGAGCACGAAATACTTAATTTTACAAAAGGGCAGAGAAATGAGCAACTTAATTAACTAATTAAAAAACAATACATGCTAATTTTATTATTCAATACATATTGTAACAATTATATAACTATATATATATATATATATATATATATTTATATATATACACATATATGTACATGTATTCTATACATACAAATAAATATATACTAATACATATTTAAATTTCATAGATAATCTTACTAACATGGCAAGTTAATATGAAGCATGTAAAAAAGGTTGTAAAAAAGAATTGCTGAACATAAGTGGCAGTGGGCGGGGTGGCACATAGCTCGTAGAACGGATGGTCGTTGAGGCAGTAAAGTTCTTGAGTGGCGACCGTGCACTGGAAAACGTAGCGTAGACACGCCTCCCGCTAGGTGGACCGATGACCTGGTGAAGGTCGCGGGAAGCCGCTGGATGCGGGTAGCGCAGAACCGGTCGTCGTGGAAATTTTTGGGGGAGGATATGTCCAGCAGTGGACGCCCTTCGGCTGATATTATGAAAAAAGGTTTTTCATTTCCATCATGTATCTATGGTCTTTGTCCAGCAGTGGACTGGTGCATGATGTGATGATGATGATCCTGCTATAAATTTTCGCCATAAGAAATTATCATTCATGGATAGTTTTGCAAAATTGAGCTCAAAAGCATTAAAGCAAAGTATATAAATATATTAGTACTAATATACAGTATGGACACTGCCTGCTGCTCTCTAGATTTCGACATCGCCCATCTTTACCCAGATTGATACAGATTGGTTATAGTTTGGTTCTCGAACGTATAGGATTTCACTGTGATTTTGTTTGCTCCGTCATTTGTTTTAAGAAATGTCATTTCACGACCGTTGTATGCAGTGTCCGGGGTGTGATTAAAGTAACTACACACAATTACGCTTAAATCACACTTCCCCACAACAGAAACCACTTACAAGCCTCTCCTATTATTATACGTGCCCGTGGTCCGTCTTCGACGTCGTTTACTCAATCTAAGTTCAGACCCAACTAGCCTTGTTAGTTCAAAACTGTGAGCCAGGCACGGACTAAGGAACGGCCGGAATAGGGTTGGAACATTTTTTTGGGGGCGTGGTAAAGTGACAATATAACATGTTTGTCGGCGCGAGATCATCCGATGCGTAAGATCATCCGATGCGCGCAACACGTGCAACACCTGCGTGCCCCACTCCATGAATCAGGCGGAGGAGCGGTCGGCCGGCCGGTATTTAAGCAGCGCTCGGACGGGACTAAACGGATGCTAAACAGCATGATAGGTAGGCATAGTAAAATGTCCCCCTCCAACAAGCGTACACTCTTTAAGGTTTGCATCCGACCGGTAATGTCATACGCGGCCCCTGTATTTGCACACGCGTCCCCCCCTTTTATGGACATGATCCAAAGAGTCCAAAGCATCTTCTGCCGTAGAGCGTTTAACGCCCCGTGGTACATCCGTAACGCCGACCTGCACCGAGACATGGACATTCAGACCATCCAACAATTTCTTAAAGGCCTCTCCGAGAACTTCTTCAAGTCCTCGGAGTCGCATCCCAATTCGTTGATCCGAGAGGCGGCGGACTATTCCCCGCGTCTCGTATTAACTAGTAATATGGTCCGTAGACCAAGACACGTACTGTCTGATCCTCCATCCTGAGCTCAGGGAGGAACAGATAGTGTTTAATTTTTGAATGACACAGTCCCCTCACTTGCACACTTAATGTGATTAACCTAGCGGCCGCTCCCATCAGGAGCTCTCCGCGCTGTCCCCCTTAGCGTGTTTTGCACCCCCCCCCTCCCCAGGGGGGGGCGTCGCACCGATGTAGTTTTAAGGTGGCCACGCTGCCAAACTTCGCGAGGGGGTGTTTAGTGGGTAGTGTGGTCTTTGGGCCTGTGCATACGTATTCATACACCTTCCGAGTGTAACGGGGACGTATGCATATAGGCGCAGAGCTATGAGTCCCACATAACCAGCGGCAGCTTCGGCCTGCGGCCGAAGCTTCCCCTGGTATGCGTAAACGCATTCACCTCCGCTCTCCCTTAACAGGGGGGGAAAAAAAAAAAAAAAAAAAAGGGACCGAGCCTCTTTGACTTTGGCAGCCGCCCCGGTCACACCTCTGTGCGATACGGAAGCCTGAATCATAAATAGTTTAAGTGCTGAACAAATTAATTGTGATTTGTAATTATTAATATTTTGATTCATCATCATCATTACAGCTCATATACGTCCCCACCGAGGGGCTCGAGCCTACCCTGAATCAGGGCGATTAGGCCTTAGTCGACCACGCGGGCCCAGTGCGGGTTGGTCGACTTCACACACAACCTTCGAGTTTCTTCGCAGGCGTGTGCAGGTTTCCTCACGATGTTTTCCTTCACCGTTAAAGCAATCGGTAAGTATGTACGTAAGTTTTTGAAAAACTCATTGGTACATTGGCCGTCCAGATTTGATTACATTGTTATAATTATAACCCGATTATTTCTAATTGCTCTAAATGGGAAACAATGATGGCCCAGGCGAAGAAGACCATAGCCCCAAGTCACCAATCCTTGGGTCAAAGCGCCCTCACTCCGATATGTTCATATATTTTTTTTCCAAATATTTCAGCGTACGATTGAACCGCAAATAAATATTAGTCTGTGGTTTGAACCTATGTTTTTTTGATAGAGAATGCAAGTACGAATAGATGATATATTAGGACATTATGGCCTAAAGTATCACGTTGCTGAGATATTTGGAATTAAAGATTGTCAAAACACAAATTTCCCTCTCACAACGTGACGCTTAAGGTCAAATAGTCGTGATAACTTTTTTGGCGCCGAATCAAATAGCGTTTTTGTCACGTTGCAGCTAGCTGACAATAACTGACTATAGCTGACAATAACTTTATTTCCAAGCTATTTCGTTCGATGTTTGAAACGACGTTTCACTTCAATGGGGACCACACATTGAAACTTTAGCGGGAAGGCTTAGTTCAGCTGCTTATGCCGTTAAGAAAATAAGACAGTTAACGGATGTAGATACTGCGAGACTAGTGTATTTTAGTTACTTCCATAGTATAATGTCTTATGGCATATTACTGTGGGGGCATTCGGCTGATATAGAAACTATTTTCATCCTGCAGAAAAGAGCTATCCGCGCAATCTATCAGATGCGATCACGTGAATCGTTACAGAATAAGTTTAAAGAAATCAATATTTTAACTGTTGCTAGTCAATTTATATATGAAAACATCATGTACGTTCGTAAGAATTTGCATTTATTTCCTAAAACCAGTGACAGGCATAATTTGAATTTAAGAAATGTAAATAAAATAGATATAGCCTTCGAGACTGAGTAAGGTTAAAAAGTCATTTGTGGGGCAGTGTATAAGATTCTACAATAAAATTACAGAAAATGTAACTAGTTTGTCAGAGAATAAATTCAAGACTCATGTCAAAAAAGTTTTGTGCTCTAGAGGATATTATAAAATAATAGATTATGTAAATGACAAAGATATATATGTTGATTCTATATCAAATACCATTACCTGAGACTGTAATCTGAATCATGACATTATTTTAATATACTGTAATTTTTTTTTGTTTTGACTATTTAAAAGTGTGTGTAAACACCTATTTGAAATAAATTGTTTTTGATTTTGATTTTGACGTGAATCGATTTGCTGATTTAAGGGATGTCGGAGCCTATTAAGGCATTAAACATTAGTTTTCCTTTCACTTCATGACAATAAATTACTGATGTGTCACAGCATAAAAAATCACTCTGTTGCGGTTCACATACGGTATTCATACGGGAGGCTATTTCTCCGCGGCACTTTCTACCTCCATCCCTGTCACAAACTTGGCAATCGTCGACTTTGACTTGCTAGACGTCTTGTAGATATATGGCGAGGTTAATTAATCGTGGTTAGTGTAACGTTAAGTTTTGGTTTGTTTTCGTTCGTAGTTTCATCACTAAGACATTTCTGGTAGGTACAAACAAGGCATGAAACGATATGCTATTGTCTCACTAACACTAAGATATTTTATTTAATTAATTAAATGAGTTTACTTGGCATAGAACCCTAAAAATATACAGTCAAATTGAGAACCTCCTTATTTTTTAAAGTCGGTTACAATGTGTTTCTGAGGTCGGAGACACCGCTTCCTTAAAAATCATAGAAAGTTACTGCTGCAGCCTCTAAATGGTACCATCGTAATTAATTTGCTTGTTCGTATGTTTGTTTGGCTCTCTCTCTCTCTCTCTTATCGTGTGGCACAATTAACCGTGATATCCAAGCGATAGACGGCGGTTGCCTGGTGTTGCACTTAGCATCAACCGCGGTCATGTGTAGGACATTTTTAGATTTACACCTTTTACGGACGTGTGCAACGTGACCTTCATACACATCTGGAATCACATGTGCAGGTTTCCTCGCGATGTTTTCCATCATCGCTAAAGCAATCGCTATGTATATGTACGTAAGTTTGGAAAAACTCATTGGTACATTGGCCGCCCGGATTTGAACCCGGCACCTCTGGTTAGGAGGACCTAGTCGTTACCGGTTGAGCCACCGGTTTGTTTGGCGCCAACTCAAAATTATTTAGGTACTAGATTTTTTCCGCGGCTCCGCCCGCGTGGACATCGTTTTTATGACTGTCTTTAAAGGTGATTAGTAAATTATGTCGTTTCCCACCTACTCAACCATCTCTGTGCAAAAAATCACAACAATCGAGTATTTTTACAGTTCCCTCAGTTGCTATTTTCCCGGGATAAAAAGTAGCCTTTGTCCTACCCCGTGACACAGGCTACCTTCGTGCCAAATTTCATAAAGATTGCTCAAGGCATTGAAGCGTGAAAAGGTAACAACCAAACAAACAAATAAACACATTTTCACATTTATAATATTAAGTAAGGATTTACATTAGTGTGAGTAGAGTAAATATGAGAGTTCTGGACCACCAGTGCGAGTGAGAGAGAGAGAAGATACGAAATCCTATGTGTTAGAGCGAGACAGAGCGATGGTGTGAGTGAGAATGACGTCATACAGTACGAGTAAGTGAGGGGTAAGATGCGATACCGCATGTGTTAGAGCGAGACAGAGCTATGGTGTGAGTGAGAATATGCGTAGGCGTAGTGGGCGTGGCCTTGGCATCGACCAATCACAGTCCAGCATTTGTGTGACGTCACGCGGTGTCATGTTTTGACAGGTCTACACGCAAAGTGGCGCTGCCCAAGCGGGTATTAGAAGAACTACTCAACATGTCAGCTGTCACAACTGTCAACATGACAGCTGTCACAACTGTCAACATGACACACCTGTCATTGGACTGTTATGTCAGCTGTCACCATAGCAGCAAAGTTAGCGAATGTGTGAATATAGATGGCGTTAGTGAGAAAAAAAACATTCGTTTGGTTAGATTTGAATCCACCACCACCGCGGCGGTGGCTCTGAAGTGATGTGAGTAGCTACACCACAGAGCTACGGCACCTGATAACGTTAGCAATGAAATATTGATATACATGGGTGATTATGACGTGTGAGGAGTAGCGCGCCAGCCATCGCATGTACCTATGAGAGAGAGAGAGAGAGAGAGAGAGACACACACATACCGCGGCCTGCCAAACAGTTTTTGCGCTAGGTGTTAACTATACCTATGAGAGAGAAGACAGAGATAATATGCTGCGGCTCACGGCGGATGCCTAGGGTGCGGGGGCGGAGGCGCTGAATGATGCAGATAAACATGGTACTACTATCAGCTGTGTTTAACTCCGATGATGGAATACAATGGCGGCGCAGTACCAACACTCTAGTAGATGATAATGTTACACACACACACGCCGCTAGATGGGGTGTACTAAGCAAAAATCCATTGACATTGTCAGGAATCGAACCCGCTGCTCATATAGTGCGAGCATATCATTCAACCTCGGCACCGGCACGGCGGCGGGGGCCGGACCGAGTCTTATCAACGTGCGCACCGCTCACAGGCGGATGTGGGCAGCAGCTAGTATAAAGTTTAATAGAATTTTATGTACTTAGTTAACGAGAAGAAACACCTTTTCAGGGTTTCGCATGTGAATCTTAAAAATAAAAAACCATTTTCATATAATAAGTATATACTTGTTTTTTTTAATTCATCAACTTATAAAATAGGTATTAAACAAAAATTCGAGACAAAAACATGCTATTTCACAATCGATAATAGACGTTTTATCACACACTTGATCTAGAATAGCACTCGTTTCCTGTAGTGTAAGCGGTTGCCTATGTTTCAGATGTCTCTTGAACAAATTAATTCGATTTTCATAGGTAGCCCCGAGTTTATGTAATCGTTGCATCTGTGCACTAATACACCCCATAAGTTTCTCAATGTTTCTCCAATCCTCATGACTTAATACGACGTATTTTTCCTCCGGCTGGGTTACTCGTGTTATTAATAAATCTGCGCAGACATCCGGCCGGGGTGGTAAGTTGAAAACAGCTAGATTTCCAAAGCAGGTTATTTCCATCGGCATCTCGGGCGATGTAGGTGAGCTGGTGAAGAAATTTCTCAAGATATCTGCTTTCTCCACGAATAGTCCAAACCACTCTCGTTCACTTAGTTCCAGCTTCCCATCGAGGTTCACACAAATTGATAAATCTTGCGGTTTGTTCCCCGCCACCACAGCAGCCTCCATATTATGCTGTGATAGTTGTAGATTTAGGTATACGTATACGGAAGATAATTTCTGCTGTCCAGCTGTTGTAGTTGGTAGACTGAACTGACTCTTACTTAGTTCACACTTCCGCCAAACCACAGATGGCGTGTACGAGGGAAATAAACCCAACATTTTTTTTATATTTAGAAAATTTGAAGACGTATGTTATCTACACTGCACTCTTCAAGAGACCGAGGGTAACTGACTTATTTTTTACTGTGTTATCTTTCGCACACTTCCGGTGAGTGCGGTATACTCAAACATAGAATCATTGATGATAAGACAGTAGGCTGTAGTGTTACCAGGAACATTCTTTTTAAAATCCAGCTCAACTTTGATATCGATAGCGCCACCTGTGTTGTAGGTATCGCACTGTCGCGATGTATCGATAACCACTAACGCACATTTTGTTTTATAGTGCGCAACGTCCACTTGTGGGCTACTATGTAAGCGATGATAGTAGTTTTGTTGAAAATTGGCGAATGCATCATACAATAGGGGGTAGGAGCCCTTTTCAAAATCAGCTGAAAATGAGTCGTATGGGTAGTACTGAGAGTTCAAGTAGACTTTACAGTTTGTTAGATTGCAGTGGTCGAATAGACTCATATCCTTCATCTCCTCATTTTTCTTGCCCGTTTGCAGTCCAATGATGACATAGCGAGGTTTCTCCAGTTGTGAGGTGGTTTTAATTGTCCACACATGTTTTTGAGCGGATGGCAACACCGGATACTCGTACAGGTCCCAGGTGCGGAATGCGATAGGGATAGGTATATTTCTCTCTACATAGGTTAGAAGTCGTAGTTTTTCCTTATCAGACACCTTAATGATTGGCACGCGCCAAACAAGACGGGTGATTTCTATTTCCGGATGCTTGGCAACTTCCCTGGTGATTGCAGCATTGATGTTTGTATTGGCTCTATTTAAAACCAATTCATGTTTAGCATTCATTATCACCCGTCGATAGTCCTCAGCGAATCCGAGCAGGTGTGAGAGTGGCACCGTAAAGCTAAAGTCTCCATCTTCAATCGCCTTTATCGCACCGGTATTCCACCCAGCGTTCTCCAAGGCGTTCTCTGTCTCTTTAGCGTACGAGATTAGACCCTTCATGGTGGATGTGACACCGCAATTCTTGGTCCTATCAATTTCCACTCCATTCAATTCGTAGCGTATGTCTTGAAACAGGTAGGCTAATCCATTGTTGATGAAGGTGCACTCCTTGTTAATAGTGCCTTCTATTAAAATTTGGCTATCGCACGGCAACACTATCAGATCTTGGCGGTTGATACAAATACGAATCTCATCGTTGTTTTTGAAAGAGTTATTGTATGGGTTAAAGGTGTGATATTCAATACTCTCTATGCTATCATCAAACACCACACTCTCAGCTATATCTAAGATAGTGGATGACGATGACATGGTGGTACTTTAAACCCAATCGATTGCAAAAATAAGATATTTTCTTTAGATAATTTTTTAACAGCTGCAGCAGTAGTAGGTGGTGGATGTCTCCACTCACGATGATCACTACTTAATGTAGGTGTCACCTGCTTGCTCTCACTTTTATACACAATCATCGCAGTACCTTTCTAATGTGCAATCGTAGCGATATATTTTCACCTTGAAAATTAACCAGGTCTCCGCGTTCGTTGACAATGCGCACCTTAATTTCTTGTATAGTGTTTCTCTTGATTGGTAAATAGATAATATTCGAAGGGGTCTCCACTATCTGATAGCCAGGTGGGACAGTAGGTGAAAACTCATGAATCACATGCGATGGCTCGTTATTGATGAATGAACCCTCCACTATGTTGCACTGTATTCTTATAGTATGCGTTATCAGTATATCAATCTGCTTATCGGACCAGTGCATCATCTTGGAGTTAAGAACTCGCGGCGAGAAGCCTAAAAGTGGTGCGATAGAGTTCTTTTTGTTGAAATAAACCTCATATTTAGGTGAGTACACTAAGCATTTCGCTGTGTTTACATTCGCCTCCAACTCGAGTATACCTCCACTCTTCGCATCTCCATCGATTTGAGCCTGAGCAATCATTTGCTTGTACAGGTTCTTGATGATATCGCGCAGTTCATAAGTCCCCTCGGGCACCTTAAGTATTTTATCACCATAATGAAATAAATTATTACTTTTATCCACATTAGGTATGGAATTGAATGTCTTAAAATAGACCAAAGCACATTCATAGTCCCCATTGTCTAGTTCTAGCGGTGTAAGAAAATCCGCAGACAACTCTGAGCTATTACTGTTAAGGGAAATTGTAAAAGAGTGCGGCATGTTTAGGTATTTGCGTGGTAATGATCAATAATAAACTCTAACATCGGTTTATATATAGATATATTTTGAACTTACTTATTAAACATTCTATGGGTATAGGTGGTTAAAAACTTTAAACATAAATGACCACAGTTTTTAGCGGTGAAACGTTGAACTCTATCATAATTATACTCTATATGTATTTTATTCATATAACGAACAAACTCCAACGGCGGTCTCAAGTCTCCATAGCTATCAAAATACATGCAAATATTGTCTTTTTTCACATAGGCAACCCAATGTGTTCCGGGTCCTTCTCGATTATCCAAGTTGATAACGCCTGTTTCGCAGCGATGTGGAGCGGTGTTCGGTAGACTGTCTCTCATGAAAACACCTCTGAAGAAAGGTATTCCCACCTTTTTAACATACTCCAGGATATCATTATCGGTGAGCACCACCACCGATGCTCTTAGTAGTTTTTTGGGGGTGCTAGGTAAAGCCCCATCCCACGCTTGTAAGGAGCCACATACAATCCTTTTCCAACCTTTCCCCCATCACCGCCGCTTTTTCTACTCGCCATTTCATAAATGTTTTTAGCTGCGGTGGTGACACCTCCTGCAAGGGTTCCAGCAGCTGCTAGTGCGCCTAATAGAGGAATAAGCGGTAAGAACCCTCCTCTTTTAGACGACGGCACGGGTATGACCCTTGGCATCTGAATCGTTTTTCCTCTAGCGTATTGCTTGGCGACTTTCACGGCGGCACTCAATAGCGAAGCAGCGGTAGATGTTGTATTTTTCTTTTTAATTTTATTCTTCATAGCCTTGCGGGTAGCACTAATGACCCGGGATATGGGAATCCCCATCCCACGCTTGACTTTGAACTTCATCGCTTTATTCACAGCAAGGCCGGCCAGTCGCTCTGATAAATTCGATGATTCACGCCAACGTTTTTCAGCGGCGGTTGCTAGCTCCAAATCGGCCTTATGTCTCGCCTCTAAGGATGAATTTTGCGCGTACGCAATATCGTGTAATTTACAGGCTTCGTCGAGCAGGTTAATGCCCCTATCACCACGTGATAACCGTTTCTTTAGTTTGGTTCCTGGTCCACAATAGTTATAACCAGGTATGTGGAGTTCAAACGGAAGATTATTGATAACACTATTTAAGAGTCCCGATCCACGTTTGACCACTTTAACTTTTCGTTTCATAATGCACTAATATGATGTGTGTAATCGCCTTAAATAGAAACATTTATTAGTCGTGTGCAGGTGAAGTGATTACAACAGCAGCAGCAAGGTGGTGGTGGTGAGTCATCGTTGTTGTTATCATCTTTCTTAGCCTGTTGCTCACAGCTAGTTTCCGATTGCTTCTTCTTCTTCTTCTCACCCTCTTGTTGTTGTTGTTGTTGTTGTATGCAGTACGGACAACTCTTCCTCAAAAACCAAGGTGAATCAATTTGAGTGGCGTTGGGATCCGGGTTGACGGGATGCTCTGTACAGATAAAATACTTTCGAATATCCGGGTCGTTTCGCAGGTAATCCGGAAGAATATCCTCCAATTCCATCACCCACTCAAAAGGATGTTGGTAGGTACTAAGGATTTTTTTCAACTCATTTTTTATTTTTTCTTTATCAACAGGAGACATGGTTATGGAGTCTATCTATATACTAGTATATATATAACACGTTCAACTCGAGCGGGTTCTCACAACGTAATGAAACTTAGAAAGCAAAGCTCGTGTCTTAAAGTGAAGGATTGGGGTGATTATTGTTGTGATGGCAGCAGCAGCAGCAGCGGTACATCAATGGTCAACTCAAAAAATGGTGTGTTGCTATCAAACAGTATAAGATGTCTTATCTGTGGTCCCTCAAACTGTGGGAAAACCAACGTTCTCCTAACACTACTGCTCGACCCAAACGGAATCAAGTTTTCCAATGTGTACCTGTACTCCAAGTCGCTTCATCAACCAAAATACCTATTTCTTGATAGGGTGCTGAAGAAAGTAAAGGGTTTAACGTTTTATGCGTACAATGATAAGAGTCAAGTGGTGCCACCGAATGAAGCTCAAGACCATAGTGTTGTAATTTTCGATGACGTGGCTTTAGAGGATCAAGATGCTATACGTCAGTACTTTTCTATGGGACGTCACAAGGGGTTGGATTGTTTCTACTTGTGTCAAACCTATAGTAAAATACCAAAACAGCTGGTTAGAGACAATGCAAACTTGATACTGCTGTTTAAACAGGATGATTTAAATCTAAGACACTCGTACGATGATCACGTAAACACCGATATGACTTGGGAGCAATTTCAAGACATTTGTCGCAAGTGTTGGGAGGAGAAGTACTCTTTTCTGGTGATTGATAAGGATAGAGATATAAGTAAAGGACGCTATCGGAGAGGATTTGATACATTTATTACATTATAAATTGATTCGTCACCCACTTGTGTACTTCATTCGGCAAAATGTCATCATCAAAGGTGCAGGTCTTTGGTGATAAGGAGTTGAAACGTAAGCTTACGCAATCCATTGATGCTGTAAGGAAAAAAGTTAAGGCGCTACAATCAGATAAACAGATGCTTACAACACGATTGGAGGAAACATTTGAACCCATCACGAAACCCTTAAAAGCTCTATCATCAGATCTGATGACGATAAAACCAGAACCATCACCGCAGGCAGCTTATTTACAAACAAAAACCTCTACACCCTATAAAATGAGTTTTAAAAAGGAAATGGATGATGCTGATGCTGATGAGGACTTGGGTGAAGACTATTCAATAGAACCCGAAGAGGAGGAAGATGATCCAGCAGATGTATCTGCGATACCATCGGAATTTATGGTGGCAGGGGAAGAAAGTGGTGCTAGCATGGATGAAACGAGTATGCTACCATATTTGGCGAACCTGTTTAAACGAGAGAAGATTCCATTCGGTGTTCACGTACAACGTGATAAGATGTATGTAGGAGATAGCCCGCTCAAAATTGATAACAGTGAAATTAGTGTTAAGGGGAAAACGTTTGAAAAAACACTCGGTTTATTAGAGCTTCTCTTCAAAAAAGTTCCTAATAAAGAAGTTGTTCTCAAAGCTGATATCGATAACTACTTAAACATTCTAAACTTAACCAATGCTTATCGACGTGGGTATTTACCTGAAGGTCAAGTGCAAGGGACAAAAGGTATCAAGTATAATACATACATTAGACGTTATTTGGGTAATATGAGACCGCAGCAGCAGCCAAACAAGATGGGTGGTTGCCTTCTCACACAAAAATCCTACTACCCCACCACTGATTACATTTATTGGGATGATCCCAATGAGCTTGTAGATCGTCTGCGACTACTGATTGCATCTCAGAACGCTGGTAACACTGGGCACACCAATGAAATCAACGCTATTACAGAGGAGCTCATAGAAGCTGGTATTGTATTGAAGAAGAAGAAGAATACCTACCTTAACCACTAGACCTCTAATAGCCGATAATATGAGGTCTTGTAGCTAAAAAATATGAAACAGGGTCTATAGCTAAACAGATGAGATTAGCTCTGATAGCTGATGATATTAGATCAGGTCTGTAGATTATGAGGTCTATAGCTGATGAGATTAGATCAGGTCTGTAGATTATAAGGTCTTGTAGCTAAAAAGATAAGATTAGCTCTGATTTAGGTCTGTGTCAGAGTCTAATAAAAGCCGCTATAACTTTCACCTATACATCATAACTAAAATGCCTGTCCACAAGTTCGGACATCACCTCCACTCTGGGGGAGTGCTTATAAATAATCTAAGATCAAGTATACGAGAAATCGATTGTGAAAATAAGCGATTGACAGAGGTTGATAGGGGTACGAGTAAAAGTGATGCAGTGATAAAGGAACAGCTGGACGAGGTGTTCGAGCAATGTCTCACACATACTCGTAACACAGCTATAGCGCTTGAAGCGCTTCAAAAATCTATAGATTTGTTAAATAAAAGGTTCACTGCACCATTAAATAAAAGCAGCAGCACTAGTGCAGAGTCTAATCCAGCTAAAATCAGACGTGTCACCCCACAAAGTATAGTGGGCAAAAAAAAACAACAAAAGAATCCCCTAGTAGCACCAAAAACACACAATGAGTAAGGCGCAAGTTGTTAGAGAAATACATAGATACGCAAGAAAGAACTTCCCCCGCAGACGTTTCATACAAAAGGGTATTGATGACACCTGGCAAATTGATCTGATTGATATGCAGAAACACTCTAGAGATAACGGCGGGTATAAGTATATTCTATTGTGTATAGACACCTTTTCAAAATTTATTTGGACTCAACCATTGAAGAGTAAAAATGCTGATGACGTCACGAGAGCTATGCAAGAGATTTTGAGTGGGCGAAGAAAACCGAAAAACCTTCAATCTGATCAAGGAAAGGAATTTTTCAATAGCAAGTTTGAAGCGCTCATGAAACGTTATGCAATCAACCATTACTCCACTTATAGCGTAATGAAGGCATCTATAGCAGAGCGGGCGATAAGGACCCTCAAACATTGGTTATGGCAAAATTTTAGCTTGAATGGCTCCTACAATTGGACTAAACACATACGCGAGATTGTAGAGCGATACAATAGTAAAAAACACTCAACCACAGGTATGGCACCATCCGATGTGAGCAAATCAAACTCTCAGGAAATCCTCCATAGAGTGTACAACAATATCAAGATTGCACCACAAGCTAAATTCAAGGTTGGAGATCATGTTCGTATAAGCAAGTTTAAGACGATATTCTCTAAAGGTTACACCGGCAATTGGTCAGCGGAAATTTTTAAAATTATCAAGGTGCAAATCACAAATCCAGTTACATATTTACTTGAAGATTCGAAGCAAGAACCGATATTGGGGGCATTCTATGAGTCTGAGTTGCAAAGAGTGAAATATTCAGATGTTTACCTTATTGAGAAAGTGTTAAAACGTAAAGGTGATAAACTATATGTTAAATGGTTGGGTCTTAACGAAAAAAATTGGGTACCTAAGGCGAACATTGTTTGATTAAAATAAATGTTGATTAAATATATTATTTAGTTTTACTATCCTTCTTCCCCTTAATAAGTACTGCCCCTTAAATAATATCATTCTTATCGGCTGTAACCGCTACTCGCATGAATCATGTGAGGACCTAACTATACCTATTATTCACACCACTCTGTTATCACTCAGTGGCGCGAGTGATGGATATGGTTTTGTGCCATCGAGGGGTACTGGGTTTGACTCCCGCGCAAGTTAAATAACAAAAATAGGTAGGTATACCTAGCTCAGTATATAACCTTCACCACATCCGGTTAGAACTAGATATTTCACAATATTTCATAGGTATTGCATCATCACTCAAGTCTTAACCACAGCTTCTGTTAGACTCTTATCAGCGTGTGACCAGCATCCTATAACCTTCACCACATCCGGTTAGGTGGGTGTGAAATAGAACATTCTAGAAACCATCCACTTTATGCGCATGCGCACAAACACACCCTAGGTATATTATAAATAGGAAGGATCGGGTTATTTACGCTCACTCATCCGTAAGTTGTTGCCACTACCGCTACGCTACCACTATACCTATTTTTTACTAATATACCAATAAAAATGGAGGGAGTTAAATGTGAATATTGTGAGAGGAGTTTTAAAAGAAACGGAGATGTGTTAAAACACTATAAATTCTGTTCAGCGAGAGAAGACCAGCTGCTATCTAACAAGCAGCTACAGCAGTACTTGTACTGTTCAGTGTGTGATGTGTCAGTTAAAAATCTCACGGCGCATAGGAGAAGTGTAATGCATAAAGAAAAAGAGGTGCGTGAGGTTTATGGCGAGGGGGTGGAGATAGTGGAATCATCGTTTAAGTCCCGCATAGCCACCTACCGAGTGTTTTCGATGGAGAAAAAATTACTACCTGAAGATTTCATGGAAAATATTAAAGAGCGCGTGATAAAACTAACAGAGGGCAAACTCGAAGAATATAAATCCATAAAAATTAATATTGAACTTTTCGCTTTATATAAAAAAACGACGTTGATGCAGGATGGAGAGGAAAATGTCATGGAGGAGATAAAATCGTTTAATACAAAGAATAAAGGTGTATTTAAAAGTGATGACTTAAGTGAAATATATAACTTATTTATTAATGAAATTAAGAATAAGGCTGAGGAGTTCCAAGAGCGGGACAGCGGTTGGGCCCTCTCAGAAGTGTTGTATTTAGAGGTGAATATTAATAAATACACACCTCTAGCGGGGTCTAGCTACTTACCGCTGCCCAAGTGGATAAAGGATAAGCATGCTTGCGTAAATGTGAAAAATCAGGACGAGGCATGCTTCGCTTGGGCAGTGGTTAGCGCCCTGTACCCAGCCACCACACATGGGGATAGAACCTCCTCTTACCCTCACTACCGGGAGGTGTTGAGGTTGGAGGGGGTGACTTTCCCCACATGTGTAAATAGAGACATTAAGTGCTTTGAGGATAAAAATGATATTAGTGTTAATGTATATGAGGTGAGTGGGCAGGAGATCACAGGTCCGCTATACCATACCCGAGTGAAACGAGGGGTGCATGTGAATCTTCTCCTCATCGAAGATGGGGAGAAGCGACATTTTGTATATATTAAAAATATGAGTAGATTATTATCTACTCAAACATCACAGCATAATGGAAAAATGTGGATCTGTGATGGCTGCCTACTCACCTTCGTGAGTAACCAAAACTATGAGGATCATGTAAAACATGATTGTTCGCGTATAAGAACAATCTTGCCGGAACAGGGGGACAAAGTTAAATTTAAAAATCATCAAAATAAAATGCCTGTTCCGGTGATTGTTTACGCTGATTTTGAAGCAATATTAAAACCTATTAGTTCTTGTCAACCAGACAAGGCTCACTCCTATACTGAGAGCCGCCATGAGCATGTTCCTCATAGTTTTGGTTACTATATAAAGTGTTCATATGATGATAAATTATCAAAGTTTGTGTCATACAGAGGTGTAGAGTGTGCTAAAACTTTTTTGAAATCTCTAGAAGATGAACTAAAACCGTTTTGTGAGGCTTTTTCGAAAGTAGTGCCAATGACCCCCCTCAACACAGAGCAGGAGCAAGCTTATAGCACGACTCTGAACTGCCATATATGTGGTGAGGAGATGGGAATAGATAGAGTACGAGATCACTGTCATTTCACAGGTGAGTTTAGAGGTGCTGCTCATTCCTCGTGTAATTTAAATTATAAGCTTAAACGCACCATCCCCATAGTATTTCATAACTTATCTAAGTATGACGCACATTTTATTATTAAAGCTTTACAAGATTATAATGTAGAAGTGTTACCTAAAAACAAGGAAAACTTCATCTCTTTTACAATCAAAAGTAAGGAGCTTAACTTTAATCTTAGATTTATTGATTCATTTAAGTTCATGTCATCCAGTCTTGATAGATTAGCAAAAAATCTTAAACCGGAACAATTCAAAACAATTGAAAAAGTTTTCCCACAACATACATCTCTGTTGACTTGTAAGGGTGTGTTTCCTTATGAGTATATCACTTCGATGGAGAGATTAGAGGAAACACGCCTGCCATCACAAAACTGTTTCTATAGCACTCTTAACAAGTGCGGGTGTACTGATGTTGAGTACAGTCACGCACAAAATGTTTGGAGTGTTTTCAACATAAAGTCTCTGGGCGAATACAGCGACTTATATCTAAAAACTGATGTTCTTCTTCTCACCGATGTGTTTGAGAATTTTAGAGCTGTATGCTATAAGACGTATGAGTTGGACCCAGCACACTATTACACCGCACCTGGATTGAGCTGGGATGCTATGTTAAAGCATACTAAAATAGAGTTGGAACTGTTGACAGATCTCTCTATGATCAAGTTTATATCACGGGGTATACGAGGTGGTTTGAGTCAATGTAGTGGGAAGTATGCTGAAGCAAATAATAAATACCTAAAAGATTATGATCCTAGTAAAGATGCTAGTCTAATATTCTGGGCTGATGCAAATAACGAATATGGGTGGGCAATGTCTCAAACCCTCCCATACAAAGACTTCAGGTGGTTGGGTGAAGAGGAGATCGCAAACTTTGATTTGAACGCAATAAGTTTAGATGGGGGAAAGGGGTACTTCTTGGAAGTGGATTTAGAGTACCCCCAACATTTACACGATCTCCACAACGATTACCCCTTTTGTCCTGAAAATAAGATCCCTCCAGGTGGTGGTGGTGGTGGTGGTAAAACTTGTAAATTATTAGCTACGTTAGATGATAAGAACCATTATGTAATTCACTATGTAAACTTACAACAAGCCCTCAAGCATGGATTAATATTGAAAAATGTGTATAGGATTATTGAATTTTCACAGTCATGCTGGCTTAAGGTGTATATCGATCTGAACACATCTAAACGTGCACTCGCTGAAAACACATTCGAAAAAGAGTTTTTTAAACTCATGAACAATAGTGTTTTCGGTAAGACTATGGAAAACGTAGATAAACGGGTGGATGTACGCATCACCAACAGTTGGGATAGTCATGGTAAACGTTTGGGGGCGCGGGCTCTTATAGCTAAATTAAATTTTCATAGTCGTACAATATTAGATGAGGATCTAGTTATAATTCAGATGTATAGAAATAAAGTTGAATATAATAAACCGATTTATATTGGATTCAGCGTCTTAGAGTTAAGCAAGACGTTAATGTATGATTTCCACTATAACTATATGCTCCCCAAGTATGGAGAAAATATTAATATGTTATATACAGACACAGATTCCTTCATATATAGTATAAAAACAAACAATTTCTACGAGGATATCAAACCAGGTCTTGAGACCTGGTTTGATACTTCGGACTATCCTATAGATAATGTTTATGGACTTCCTCAAGTAAATAAAAAAGTTGTAGGTAAATTTAAAGATGAATGTTGTGGGGGGTTGATAAAACAATTTATAGGTATACGATCAAAGTGTTATTGTATAGTTAAAGAGAATGATGATGATGAAAACTGTGTGAAGAAAATTAAAGGTATTAAAAGGAAAGTTGTTACCGATGAGATAACGGTACAGAACTATTTAGATTGTTTAAAAGATAACAGTGCTTTATTACTAAAGCAGATGGGTGTAATAAGAAGTAGAGCTCATCGCTTATACACCCAAACTTTAAATAAAGTAGCTTTAAATAATGTAGACGATAAGAGATTTTATATAGGTAATTATAAGACGTTAGCTTGGGGGCATAAGGATATAATGAATTAGACATATGATTAGTTTTTAAAAACATCTGTCTTTGTATATAAAAAGTGTTATCTAGGTTAAGGTTAAAATTATATGTTGCATCTAGAAAATAAATATTATTTACACATTTTTTTTCATTAAGTTTTTTTATTAAATACTAATCCCAACACTTTTGCTCTCGCTTGTACTGCACATAGCGTGCGGTGGTTAGATAACATGCTCGCACTATATGAACAGCAGGTTCGATCCCTGCGGCGCGCACGTTGATAAGACTCGGTCCGGCCCCCGCCGCCGTGCCGGTGCCGAGGTTGAATGATATGCTCGCACTATATGAGCAGCGGGTTCGATTCCTGACAATGTCAATGGATTTTTGCTTAGTACACCCCATCTAGCGGCGTGTGTGTGTAACATTATCATCTACTAGAGTGTTGGTACTGCGCCGCCATTGTATTCCATCATCGGAGTTAAACACAGCTGATAGTAGTACCATGTTTATCTGCATCATTCAGCGCCTCCGCCCCCGCACCCTAGGCATCCGCCGTGAGCCGCAGCATATTATCTCTGTCTTCTCTCTCATAGGTATAGTTAACACCTAGCGCAAAAACTGTTTGGCAGGCCGCGGTATGTGTGTGTCTCTCTCTCTCTCTCTCTCTCTCATAGGTACATGCGATGGCTGGCGCGCTACTCCTCACACGTCATAATCACCCATGTATATCAATATTTCATTGCTAACGTTATCAGGTGCCGTAGCTCTGTGGTGTAGCTACTCACATCACTTCAGAGCCACCGCCGCGGTGGTGGTGGATTCAAATCTAACCAAACGAATGTTTTTTTTCTCACTAACGCCATCTATATTCACACATTCGCTAACTTTGCTGCTATGGTGACAGCTGACATAACAGTCCAATGACAGGTGTGTCATGTTGACAGTTGTGACAGCTGTCATGTTGACAGTTGTGACAGCTGACATGTTGAGTAGTTCTTCTAATACCCGCTTGGGCAGCGCCACTTTGCGTGTAGACCTGTCAAAACATGACACCGCGTGACGTCACACAAATGCTGGACTGTGATTGGTCGATGCCAAGGCCACGCCCACTACGCCTACGCATATTCTCACTCACACCATAGCTCTGTCTCGCTCTAACACATGCGGTATCGCATCTTACCCCTCACTTACTCGTACTGTATGACGTCATTCTCACTCACACCATCGCTCTGTCTCGCTCTAACACATAGGATTTCGTATCTTCTCTCTCTCTCACTCGCACTGGTGGTCCAGAACTCTCATATTTACACTACTAGTGTGGGGTAGGAGCATAGTTAGACAAAAAAGTTTTTTTTTTATTTTTCACCTTTCAGTTCGTTTATTTACGCGGTCTTATTTTTTCTTGAATTTTGTTTGTTTTATACCAATGATTTTATTATTACGCATAACGACTGTCCGCAAAAAATTATGTAGTATTCAGGTCTCATATACTCGTATGTATGTATGTTTCTCTATTCCACGATATCTTCTAAATGGATCTAAGAGTGCGAGGTATCGTTAGACTCGTCTTGATCCCGTGAGACATAAGATACATTTTACGCGACTACCCAAAAAAGAGGGGTACGGTTTTATACAGTGTTTTTGTATTTTTTTTAATTTAAAGTTAGTACTTAATTAATTAATTATTGTTTGCTGTTGACATACTTTGACAATATGTAATGAGGTAAAAACTCTTTAATTACCATCGGAAAGTGTGAAATATGCACATAATACGAATATAACATTTTGAACAAGTTTTTCAAATATCCATGAGGGCTCCACTTGTGCGGGGCTCCGAAAAATATCGAGACAACGAAGCCCCGTAAGTGGGACTCCTTTTTTGCGGAAAAAAGCAACATAAACTGACCTAACAACTATCTATCGACAACTAATATCCCTAGGGGCTTAGGTTATGACACGGATATTTATATCTTCTTGCAAGATATACAGGGTTTAACTAAATTAGGGTAGGACCCCGTTAACTAGGGGTTCCACTCATCATACTGAACAACTTTTCCCAAGGAACCCATATTTAATTCTAAAAAAAAATGAACCTCCATACAAAACTGTAGGTACAAAATTAGTCGATCAGCTGACCGGTTTGTGTGAAGAGTATTTTTTTTGCGATTTCCGCCAAGTCATAGAATCAAAGTTATCAGTATGATGAGTATAAGCCACAAATAACGGGACCTACAATAATTTTGTTACACCCTGTATACTATAATAAAGCATCTTGGAATATAATCAATAATCAGATGGGACTGAACATGTTACCGCAAATGATCGAAATGATTAATGTGGGTGAGTCAAAGATAATGGATCCACATGAGATTGCCAGTTGTTTTAACAATTATTTCATCGACTCGCTCCCCGACGTGTTGTCGAATCAAATAGAGGGCAGTTATGATCTCATAGATTGCAACACTGCAACTATCTACCTTTCACCGGTCTCTGAAAGTGAGATCTACAATGAGATAAGGCTATTAAAGAACACCGCATCTGTTGGGTATGATGACATATGTACACGGATAATAAAAGATACAGCACTTTTGATAGTAAGACATCTCACTTATATAATTAACTTATCTTTAGAAACGGGAAAATTTCCAGAGCGGTTGAAATTCTCCATAGTGAAACCTTTGTTTAAAAAAGGAGACCAAGCTGAAATAGGTAATTACAGGCCAGTAACACTAGTTCCATTATTTTCTAAACTATTTGAACGCATTATGGCGAAAAGACTAGTAAATTTTTCTGATAGATACGGTTTGATTGTCAATCAGCAGAATGGCTTCAGAAAAAATAGATCAACAGATTTGGCAATCTATCAATTACTGGAACCCATTTATAAATCTATTGATAAAAGAGTAAATATCTCAGCAATATTTACCGACATGTCAAAAGCATTTGACTGTGTTCGCCATGACATACTTTTAAATAAATTGGAGCGCTATGGAATACGGGGAACGGCTCTAGAATGGATTAAATCTTATTTAAGTGATAGACATCAATGTACTGAAATTAGATATTTTGCAAATGACATAAAGGCAGTTGAGAATATAAGATCTGACTATAGAATCAACGATAGGGGGGTGCCACAGGGAAGCATATTAGGACCACTTCTGTTTTTATTCTACATCAACGACCTACCAAGGTGCACAAGCCAACAAATGATTTTATACGCTGATGATAGCACGGCTTTAGTGAGGTGTGATGTGGAGGATAAATATGAATGTGACATAAACAACGCTCTTAGAGATATAATTTATTGGATGAACCAAAATGGTCTACAGATAAATCTTTTAAAAACTCATTTCATACAATTTCACTCCTCCAAACGACAACCGTTGGATGTACATATTAAATATTCTTCGAGCACTATAGAATGTGTTACGACAACAAAGTTTTTAGGCCTTCTGGTAGACTGCCATTGTAACTGGAAGCCACATGTCCAAAATTTATGTGATAGGCTGTCGCGATTTGCTTATCCTATAAGGCAAATTGCACAAAAATCTTCGGTAAAAACGGCATTACTTGCATATTTTGGACACGTACAGTCCTTGTTAAGCTATGGTCTCATCTTTTGGGGTAATTCGGTTAATGCAGTTGAGGCGTTCAGAGTACAGAAGCGCTGCGTGAGAGCCCTCTGCGGGTTGTCACAGATGGACTCCTGTAAGCCCCTCTTTACAAACTACAATATTCTACCTCTCCCATGTCTGTACATAAAGGAAGTGGCGGTATTTGCAAAGAAACATCTACATTTTTATGAAACAAAAAAAATATATCAAAGAAACTTAAGACACATTAACCACCTCGTTCTTCCTGAAATTCATAAATCTAGTTTTTTCCATAATAGCGTATACTACATGGTCGTCAAAGTATACAACAACATTCCAGACTGTTATAAAAGTCTTAGCGACAAAGCATTTAAGAAAGCAATAACAAAATGGCTTCTTGGTAAACTCTACTACAGTATGAAGGAGTTTTTTGACGACAAGAATAAAAATAAAATTTCTTCTAATTAAGCGTCAGTATAGTAAATAATAGTGTAATATTGCAAAATTAGAATTAGGTACAGGTTCTATGACATTTTTTTTTTTTTTTTTTTATTATTAATGACATCAAACTATGAAATTGTATTGTATTGCGAATATTGAATATCTTGTGCGTAGTAATAACAAATGGACATACCTAATTTGAAAATAGTGTAACATTGTAAAATTGGAATGGGTATATTTTCTATGACATTTATTGTCTATATTAATACTGACTTCAAACTAGTAATTTGTATTGTGTTGCGTTTAATGAATATCTTGTGTGTAATTATACAAATAGATAAATTAGATCCTAATAGTGTAACATTGTAGAATTTAAAAAGGTGTTAAATGTTTGAAATTTTGTACATGTTCTATGACATTTATTGTCTATATAAATATTAACATCGAACTATTGAATTGTGTTGTGTTGCAAATATTGAATATCTTGTGTGTAAATTATTATATGTTTGATGGTTTGAATAATCATTATTGCACGCCGTGTTAGGCAAATTATAGAGGTAAGATTAAATTAATTAATTAAGACCATATTTTTGTACCTATAATTGCAATAAATATACTTTGACTTTGACTTTGACTTTGACTTTACACTCATACTCCACTGGAAAATATTTTATTATTATTATATCAGCTCATATACGTCCCCACCGAGGGGCTCGAGCTTACCCTGAATCAGGGCGATTAGGCCTTGGTCGACTTCACACACAACCTTCGAGTTTCTTCGCAGGCCTGTGCAGGTTTCCTCACGATGTTTTCCTTCACCGTTAAAGCAATCGGTAATATGTACGTAAGTTTTTGAAAAACTCATTGGTACAATGGCCGTCCAGATTTGAACCCAGATTTGATTTTACCAGTTGAGCCACCGACGCTGGAAAATATATCCGTATTTAAAGTACGTTATATAAAGTCATCATCATCATCATATCAGCCGAAAGACGTCCACTGCTGGAAAAAGGCGAAACCCAAGGATTTCCACTACGACCGGTTCTGCGCTGCCCGCATCTAGCGGCTTCCCACGACCTTTATCAGGTGGTAGAGAGGGAGGTCTGCCTACGCTACGTGTTCAGGTGCGCGGTCGCCAATCGAGAACTACAGACATCTGTTCTAAGAGCTATATGCCCTGCCCATTACCACCTAAGTTTAGCGATTTGAGCTATGTCGTTTACTTTGGTTCTCCTACGGATCTCCACTCATATTTTAATCCGCTGGAAAATATACTATATTCTTCTTCTTAGCGTGTCGATGGCAGACACTACACTGTAGCAGCCCAGAATTTGGCCACGTTAACAGCATTATCAGCCGCTGTCATGAGGTCTTCTTGCGTGCAGATGTAGGGGCACGCAGGGCACGATGTTATATGTGTCATCGTTTGAACTGCACGGCACAAACAGTTTGATTCACTTTTACCCAAAAATCCCCACCTGACCATGTTTTCTTCGCTCCGACCGGTCTAGGTCCGGAGTCTGTTTAAAGACTTCCAAACCGGTCATGGCAAGTCATGTCCAGGGGGAAGGCTTTATATTAATTAATATATTATAAGATTTATACAGGGTGTAACAAAATTGGTGTATGCCCCGTTAACTGGGGGTTCTACTTGTCATACTGAACAACTTTCTCCAAGGAACCCATAGTTAATTCTCAAAAAAAAATTGGACCCTCAATACTAAAATGCACAAAATCGGTTGATCAGCTGATCGATTTGAATGGAAAGTAAAACAATTTTTTACTTTCCATTCAAATCGATCAGCTGTTCAAAAGAAAAGTTGTTCAGTATATGAGTAGAAGCCCCAGATAACGGGACCTACTCTAATTTTGTTACACCCTGTATAAACGTCAAATAAAGCTATACTTTGTTCAAACATAAGCTGTATTGGATCCGACCGCACGTTGTAGGTAACCTACTTTGTTAGAACTTTGTATAATCGATCTTTCTTTCATACACACAGCTTACCTACTTTCTTCGAGTTTAGAACTTAATGGTTCCCCAGGAAGCTCGAGTTTCCATACAAACGTAGTTCCGCTTTAACATAAAAACTGCATGCCGGATTGAATCTTAAGTTTTCATTGTAGTTAATTGAAATATAACTAAAGAAAGCCGGTAAAATGCGAGTCAAAACTGCGCACAAAGGTTTTCGTACCGATCATAGTAGATGGCGCTAGTTTATTCAAGCTTAAAAAAAACAATGGAAACTTTCACTTTTTAAAATTTTTAGTATTTGTTGTTATAGCGGCAACAGAAATAAATCATCTCTGAAAATTTTAACTGTCTAGCTATCATGGTTCATGAAATACAGCCTGATAAAAGACAGACGGATGGACAGCGAAGTCTTAGTTATAGATCCCGTTTTTACCCTTTAGAAACGGAAAACTACAAAAGTCTTAAACTAGTTTAGTAGGTACTGAAAGTTTAAAACTGCTGTAATTTTTTTCCTTTTTAAATTGGTACATCGATATCATCATCATCATATCAGCCGAAGGAAGTCCACTGCTGGACATAGGCCTCCCCCAAGGATCTCCACGACGACCGGTTCTGCGCTGCCCGCATCCAGCGGCTTCCCGCGACCTTCACCAGGTCATCGGTCCACCGAGTGGGAGGCCTGCCTACACTACGCTTTCCGGTGCGTGGTCGCCACTCGAGAACTTTATTGCCCCAACGGCCATCTGTTCTACGAGCAATGTGCCCCGCCCACTGCCACTTAAGTTTAGCAATTCTGAGAGCTATGTCGGTCACTTAGGTTCTCTTACGGATTTCCTCGTTTCTGATTCGATCACGCAGAGAAACTCCGAGCATAGCACGCTCCATTGCCCTTTGGGTGACCTTGAGCCTTCTTATGAGGCCCATAGTAAGCGACCATGTCTCAGTTCCGTACGTCATCACTGGCAACACACATTGGTCGAAGACCTTGGTCTTAAGACACTGCGGTATCTGGGACGTAAAGATATTGCGAAGCTTCCCGAACGCTGCCCAGCCGAGTTGGATTCGACGATTGATCTCTTTCTCGAAGTTGGACCTACCTAACTGGACTGTTTGTCCAAGGTATACATATTCGGTAACAACTTCGAGTGTAGAGCCTCCAACCTTCAGAGGAGTAGGTATGACACGGACGTTTGACATAATTTTCGTCTTGTCCATGTTCATTCTAAGACCCACTAACATTCTAAGAACATCGATATAATAACAATTAAATAACTTTAACCATTTCCGTGCCGTAAAGGTTTAGTCTATTAGCTTCACATCAGGAGATCGCGGGTTCGATTCCCGGCGGAGACTAACTTTGTATTACTCGGATTGGTTGGTGGAAGGGCACTTTCTACGCTCGCCTGGCTAGCTACCACCAAGCATCCAATGTTAAAAATGTTAAAAGCATTGATGTGTTTTGGCTTGAAGATAAGATAGCCAGTTCCCCATTGCGTTGGGGAAAGCCCACTTCTATCTTCGTCATCATCGTCACTTGCCTTCAGGTGAGATGATGTCAGGGGGTTAACAATTGTGGCTGAAAAAAAGGGCGAACTGAAATGCTTGTCCGTTATGGAAGTTGGTCGAAAATTAAAAAAAAAAAATTTAGCTGCGATGGCTACGAAATGAGGTAGTTGCTTATTGTCACTCAAAGCTTTCTTTTGAAGTAGCTTTCAAATTTTTATTTAATACTAGCTTTTGCCCGCGGCTTCGCCCGCGTAGACGTCGTTTTTTGACTGTCTTTTGGGGTAAGTGGTGTGCGAGCCGCAAGCGGCTCGCGAGCGCGAACGTGAGTTTTCCTCAGATCCCTCAGGAACGTTATCGGGCTATTCTGATTAGAAGTCTATGTCCTATGTCCCACCCCCTTAACAAATTCTATACAAAAAACCACTTCAGTCCTTAGCTCCGTTGCGACGCTGACGTGCGCGAGCGCGGAAATGAGTTTTCCCCAGATCCCTCGGTAACCATGTCAGGATATGCCAATTAGTACATTATTTTATTTCCCACCCCCTCAGCCATTTCTCCGGTGCAATGTTAAAGAAACTAACAAAAAAAAGAGTATTTTTTCCGTTCCCTCAGGTACCATGCTATTTTCACGGGATAATAAGTAGCCTACGTCCTTCCCAGTGATACAGGCTACCTGCATGCCAAATTTCATCAAGATTGGTTAAGGTGTTGAAGCGTGAAAAGGTTACAAACAAATACATTTTCACATTTATAATATTACTAGCTGTCCCGGCGAACTTCGTACCGCCTTACATTACATTACACTGCCCTGCCCTACCCTACACTACCCTACACTACACTACACTACCCTACCCTACACTACCCTACCCTACCCTACATACACTACACTACACTACCCTACCCTACACTACTCTACACTACCCTACACTACACTACACTACCCTACCCTACCCTACACTACCCTACCCTACACTACCCTACCCTACCCTATCCTATCTCTCAAGTTGGATCGAACTGCATATGGTGTGCGAATTTTATTATAATCGGTTAAGTGGTTTAGGAGTCCATTGAGGACAAACATTGTGACACGAGATTTATATATATTAAGATTAGTAGGGATGTAATTGACAACGCTGAAAGGCGTCGGTGGCGTAACGGCTTGGGCCGCTACCTCGTGTTCAATGTATTTTCGAATTTGATGTACGTTAATCCGATGTTCCGATCCCCCACCAGCTAAATCGCTACTTCATGACATCTGTTTTAGGGTCCGTTCCCAAAGAGTACAAACGGGACCCTATTACTAAGACTTCGCTGTACGTCCGTCTGTTTGTCTATCTGTCCGTCTGACACCAGGGTGTATTTCATGAACCGTGATGGCTAGACAGTTGAAATTTTCACAGATGATGTATTTCTGATCCTGATATAGCAACAAATGCTAAAAATTTGAAAAAGTGAAAAAATAAGGGGGGTCTCCATACAAAAAACGTGTTTTATATAAAACATGAAGCAACTAGCGCCATCTATTATCATTATGTCAGCTCTATTAAAATGGTACGTAACCCTTTGTACTAGCGTCAATTAGTATGATGTTACGAAACCCTTTGTGTGCGGTTCTGGCTCGCACTTGGCTGGTTTAAAAAAAAAACTACGGAAACCTAATTTGCGCATGGCCCGACACGCACTAGGCCACTTTTTGCGATTAAAGTCGGTTTAACGTGTTTAAAGTTTCTAATTACGTCTACAAATTTAAGTGTTACTTCTAACAGAAGTATCTAATTACATCTACTAAGTAAAGTGTTACTTCTGACAAAAGTATCTCATTTTGTCTACAAAGTTAAGTGTTACTTCTGAAAGAAGTATCTCATTACGTCTACAAAGTTAAGTGTTACTTCTGAAAGAAGTAACTAATTACATCTACAAAGTTAAGTGTTACTTCTGAAAGAAGTATCTAATTTCGTTTACAAAGTTAAGTGTTACTTCTGAAAGAAGTATCTCATTACGTCTACAAAGTTAAGTGTTACTTCTGAAAGAAGTATATAATTTCGTCTACAAAGTTAAGTGTTACATCTGCAAGAAGTATCTAATTACATCTACAAAATTAAGTGTTACTTCTGAAAGAAGTATCTCATTTCGTCTACAAAATTAAGTGTTACTTCTGCAAGAAGTATCTAATTACGTCTACAAAATTAAATGTTACTTCTGAAAGAAGTATCTAATTACGTCTACAAAGTTAAGAGTTACTTCTGAAAGAAGTATCTAATTTCGTCTACAAAGTTAAGTGTTACTTCTGCAAGAAGTATCTAATTACATCTACAAAATTAAGTGTTACTTCTGAAAGAAGTATCTCATTACGTCTACAAAATTAAGTGTTACTTCTGCAAGAAGTATCTAATTACGTCTACAAAATTAAATGTTACTTCTTTTTTTTCTTTTTTTTTATTAAAAATTTGAGTGCGTTTGACTGCAACTCACCTGATGGTAAGTGATGATGCAGTCGAGGATGGTACACGCAAACTCAAATAATGCGTAATCACTCTTGCCTTGAAGATCCCCAAATTATAGGAATCGGGAAACACTGACGCAGGCAAGGAGTTCCACTCCTGCGCTGTACGCATAAGAAAAGAAAGAAGTAACTAATTACGTCTACAAAGTTAAGTGTTACTTCTGAAAGAAGTATTTAATTTCGTCTACAAAGTTAAGTGTTACTTCTGAAAGAAGTATCTCATTACGTCTACAAAGTTAAGTGTTTTTTTTAGGGTTCCGTACCTCAAAAGGATAAAACGGATCACTTTGTTGTCTTTCTGTCTGGACAATTTTTCTCAGGAACGCATGGAGGTATCAAGATAGATTCATATCAAATACTTCTACTCTCTCTACTGTCTCTTGGAGGTATGAAAAAGTCAAAACTCTAAGCCAACGAAATCAAAAGATACAGCCGTTTATGTCGCAAATTTTTGCCACTCGCAAGGGAATCAAAACAATCAAAATCAAGTACTTTCTTCTTCCTGTGAACTCAGAATGTTGAAATTTGGTACGAAGCATGGTCTTATAGCGCAAATAAAGGGAAAATTGTGAAAAGCATAAATTTTCATTTAAATCATATAATTAAAATATTTTTAATAATTTTAAACTTATTACTACCCCTTTCCTCATGAACTATGAACTAAAATGAAATTCATATCAAATACTATAATACCTTTAAGTTGTAACAAAATCAAACTTCTATGTCAACGCAAACAAAAGAAGCAGCCGTCTAAGTTGCATATTTTGAAACTCGCAACTACTCGCAAGGGAATCAAAACCTTAAGTATACTTCCAGTCGACCTATAATCTTGAAATTTGGCATGAAGCAACGTTTTATAGCAAACATGAAGGATACATTCCAAAAACCTTATTTTTTTAGTTAAATCACATAATATTTTTTTAAAATAATTATATACTTATTACCCATTTCCTCATGAACGCGTAGAGGTATCAAGTTGAAATTTACACCAAATACTTAGGTCTTATTATCTTTAAGCTGCGAAAAAAAATCTGGAAGTCAACGCAAAAGTACAACCATTTATTCCGCATATTTTGAAACTCGCAACTACTCGCAAGGGAATCAAAACCTGAAGGCTACTTCCCGTTCACATAGAATTTTCAAATTTGGTAAGAAGCAATAGCTTACAGCACATCTCAAAAAAAATCAGAAAACCTTTAAATTTTAGGTAGTTATACCAGCAAAAAAACTGTGAATATAAACACAATTGTAGTTACCCCAATACCTGACTTATCTGTAATCTGTATGTATGGGGAGGGGTCGACCAACCCGCACTGGGCCCGCGTGGTCGACTAAGGCCTAATCGCCCTGATTCAGGGTAGGCTCGAGCCCCTCGGTGGGGACGTATATGAGCTGTAATGATGATGGGGAGGGGACAACATTTTTCAAACCGCAAACACGAATTTATCGTCATTCAATCCGTATGTTTTGGTGAATGTAGCTGTATAACCTAAATACGTTTATTATATTTCTTATTGTTGGTTATTATCAGGTAGCTTGCTGAGAACTATACATTGCAATTAAATCATAAAAAATATACTCTTTATTCAAAGTACGTAATCAATTGTGCAAGGAACGGCGTTCCTAATTTTGAATTAGTTAACCGTATCTTGTGCGGTATCGTATCAAAGGGTTTCATTGGCACAAGCTCTAACAGATTTTCAATTATTTTTGATGTGTAACATCTTTGCTCTCGCTTTTCTGCAATTTGTGGGAGTGATTTCGTGAAATGGGACGGAAATGTGTAACATGGTACGGAAATGTGTAACAGGAAGTCGCGAAAGCGCGCGCTATTCGATCTGACGAATGAGCTTTGCTCTCGCTTTCCTGCAATTTGTGGGAGTGATTTCGTGAAATGGGACAGAAATGTGTAACAGTGATTTGTTACACATCATATGCGAGTACTGTAGGTCTTCTGCACTTCTGTAGGTTTTTTCTGCAAGAAGTATCTTATTACGTCTACAAAGTTAAGTGTTACTTCTGCAAGAAGTATCTAGATTGAGTTAAGTTTTTATCTTTTACAATTAACAAGACTTTAAGTAACTACAATTTCCTTTGCGATAAGTAAACATAAAACGTAATTGGATTCTACAATATTCACCTGACAATGTCGAAATGTACTTCAGCGCTGTAAAGATATTCATGTTACTTTGTTGCAGGATTTCAATACTTGCAGTTTCACATAAACTTTATACTACGTGTACAATCACTACAATCAGGTACAAAATAGTTTTCATAATACCTAAAAACTTTTTGGTACAAGCTTTTAATTAAAAAGAGGTTTTATGCGGCAAGGCTTAGATAAGATGGTTTTTGGTATGTGTTAATGATATAGAACGGAGTCGAGAAAGTAAAAAAATGCGTCGTCATACTGCTCATACGACAATCAATCTTGGAAGATGTGTACTTTTGCACGTGACTGTAGGAAACCTAACGGCGTGCAAAGTCTAAAATTTTCTCGATCCTTTTTAAAAGTCTCTCGCTTTGTTTGTTAGGGCGGAAGGTTGAATCTTGTACTGATCTTCTTTGAACTAAAAGGATTGAAGTAAAATATGCGAGAACTCCTGATTCTTAAGAGGACTGCGAACCCACAGTGAAAATAAGAATTGTCATAAAAACGGCGTTAACGATTTTCACCTCTCAAAAGTTAACCGATTTTGATCAATTTTGATAGGTTGTCAGTCAGAGCTTCGGTGGCGTAACGGTTACGGCCGCTACATCCTGTCCGGAAGGCCGTGGTTCGAATCCTGCCACTTACTAATGTGTTTCCGAGTTTCGAATTCATATGTACGTTTATCCGACGCTCTTACGGTGAAGGAAAACATCGTGAGGAAACCTGCACACGCCTGCGAAGGAACTCGAAGTTTGTGTGTGAAGTCGACCAACCCGCACTGAGCCGGCGTGGTCGACTAAGGCCCGATCGCCCTAATTCAGGATCGGGGGGGCGGTGGGGACGTATATGAGCTGATAAGATGAAGAAGAAGATAAGATGTCAGTCAGAACAAAAGCTAGGTTTAAGTATAGGTTTTGTTTTTTTAAATTGTTGATTAAAAATAAACAAACAATGGGCAAAATTAGTTTTGTATGAAAAAACGTGAACGAAAATAAAATTTATTTATTATTAACTTTATTAAAAAAAAAAACTACAAACCTAGCTTTTGTTCTGACAGATAGTCTGTCAAAAATTGCTCAAAAACGCCGTTTTTATAAAAAGTCGCAACTTCACAACCCTTTTAAGTGGTATAATGTTTTCTTTGTAAGTCTTAAAAACGCCCTTAGAATTATATATATCATGTCTCTGCCTTAGAATAGATTTTGTAGAAATGAAATTAAACATATATTTTTTTACTTAGTTTGGGTGCACACTACTCTACGCTACAACTTTGGATACTACGCTAAACACATTGACATGTTTTGTTACTTTATTCATTTCAGCTGCCCTGTCGCACTCCGCGCTGTTGTCATGAAAATGTACCTACGCCAAAGTATATAAATGTCACGGCTAAAGGTGGGTCTGAACATAAACTTAAGATTAGCCGGCTAAAGTTGTTTGGGTAAAGTCCGATTATTAGTTGGTATTCGGCGTTTAACCGTACACAACAAGGTCTACCCAACACTCGCTTGGTTGATTTTTGGGTGGTGAGCGAGCGGAACGAGCGATAATAGGTTCGGTCAGGTTTTATTGATTTTACAGTCGAAGAGCCTCGCTAATCTTAACTTTAGCCAACTAATCTTAAGTTTATGTTCACACCCACCTTTAGCCGTATTATATATATTAGTGCTAACGCCTACGCCGCGCGGCCCCCTGTACGGGGCTAATTCAGTAGTCAGAAGAGATAAGACTTAAACCATACAAAGAGAGACAACTTGTGCGTGAATATAACTGTAAGTAATTAGCGTTGTGCGATCTGTATTTGCACTTTATTGTGTCGTAGCGAGAGTCGCCATTCATTCAAATAATTTACGGAGTTTACCTTCTTTTACGTAATAAATATACTATTCTTTGATTTTATCCAGTAATTTTTATCTATCTTTGTAACTCAGTTTGATTTCTATGTTCACGGTATTATTTATTGTGCCTTGTAAGTGAAATAAAGTTTTTTCTACTCCCACTTGGTAATTTGCTTAATACTTAACCTCAAATCATATCACAAAAGTATTCATTCCTACAAGTCGTTTTACAATGATCATTTCAAAACGAGACAACTGTTCTACGATGAAACTTTTTAAATATTTTTATGGCTTTGACTTAAAAATTCAGTATATGATTATGACAAAATTTCTATGTATTTTTATTTTTTTTATGATCGTAGAAAAAGTATTGTATGCCACTGCACGCAATTAGCCATTGTAACACTCGTGCTGTCTATTGCGCTACTCAGCTTCGCTACGTGGCACAAACTAGCACTCATGTTACAATGGCTCTCATTACTTGGCAGTGGCATAAATAACTATTATTTATCTTTTTAAAATGGAAATAGAACAACATTTTACATAAGATTGCAAGTACCTGTTTTTGTGATTTCAAGCTCTTGATAAAGTTCAATATTGTTTTATGTAGATTGCGGTTCGAATATAAATCGTTTTGTACGCATGTTTGATGTCTTCCAGCCTCCCGAACAAGCCGGCTTCCGAAAAGGCTTTAGTACCATAGACAAAATACATATACGCTACGGCATATCATACAGAAAACCGCAGAGTACCATCAGCCACTATGCTTGGTGTTTGTGGACTATGAAGGAGCCTTTGATTCGGTCGTAACCTGGGCTGTGCTACAATCTCTCCAGCGGTGCCGAATTGACTAACGATACATCGAGGTATCAAAGTGGTTATATGAAAACGCCATCATTTTGGTTCACCCGCTGGAATTGAATTCGAAACATATCCACCTGCAGCGAGGAGTGAGACAGGGAGACGTTATATCTCCAAACCTGTGCACCACCGCTCTGGAAGATATTATTAAGCTTCTGGGGGGGTGGACTCGAATCAATATGAATCGTAAGCACATCACCCACCTTCGATTCGCAGACGATATCGTTATCATAGCTGTGAATATGGAAGACCTAGGCACAATGCTCGATGAACTCAACAAGTGGGTCTTGCAACAACCTTCCCAGTTTAATTATAGATTAAAAACCCGATTACATAAAAACGTTACTCACCTTTTTTGGGAAATCAGTTAAAAAATGTCACTTATGAGATCAAGACGAATCTAACGACACTTCGTACTTCGAAATTCATTAAGCCGTTTAGGCTCAGACAAAGAAACAGACATAAGACATACATACACACGAAAGACATTATTCTCCTTTTTGGAAAATCGGTTAGAAAAGAACATGACAAGGCGAAAATTATGTAAATATTTTTGTCGCACCCACTCCTTTGTAGATTGGAGACTCAACACTCAAAGTTAAAAAAGAAAGTTAAGAAGTCAGAATCGTTTAACTTAAGGCGAGGTATTGATTGAAACAGTTGTCTCTGTCTTATTCTTTACGTGTGAAAAAGTGTGGTTATTTTCTTTACTCTTTGTAAAGAAAATAACCACACTTTTTCACTTTTACAATGGTTTTTCCTTTCAATCTAAAACTACAATGAAAGTATAATAAATAATAACATTTCTCACTTTGTATAATCATAACAAATATTGTTGTATGTTTTTGATGTGTAACATCTTTGCTCTCGCTTTCCTGCAATTTGTGGGAGTGATTTCGTGAAATGGGACGGAAATATGTCCCATTGTAACAGGAAGTCGCGTTTTTTCAGGCTTTAAAAGCGCGGAAAAGGCAAAGGTATCTATGACCATACAGCCTAGTCTGCCGTACCTTTGCCGTCCTTTTTTCAGGCTTTAAAAGCGCGGAAAAGGCAAAGGTATCTATGACCATACAGCCTAGTCTGCCGTATCTTTGCCGTCCTTTTATAAAGTATTTTGTCACATGTTACACATCATATGCGAGTACTGTAGGTCTCGCTCGAATAAAAAAAAAAAATTATACTTCAAAATATTAGTCATAACTAGAGTTGAAAGTAACGGTGTAGACCTAACTTTGGGATTTTTTTCTATCGAGCCAAAACTGCTCAATCGTGTTTCTAATAGCTTTTGACTTTAAGGAACATCATCAACAATAAGGGTATTTTATTTCAACCTTGGGTTTTCTATCATTTAGAAGTAAATGACTTCAAAAATAACGAAAATCTGTAATAATATCGCCTTAAGTGACAGCGGGAAGGGCACTTACAACGGATGTCATGGCGTTATCCATTTTTCGGAAAAGGGAATAAACCTTACATAAGGGTGCGATCCATGCTTCAGCGTCGGCAGTGGGTACGCCATGATGAATTATGATGAGCTACTTGTGACTTGTGACCTGGCGGAATTCTTGGAGACTAGCAGCGGTTGATTCAACTGATTTCAAATTTATACAGATACTGGACGCAATTTTTGTGATATAGGCAGTTGAAGCACCATACTCGTATTATTTACTCTTCAACAAAAATAAGGAAACTCACCCCTGACCAAGGTCCAGCGACCCAGCTAGGACATTCATGCTGGTTGCACGGCTGCGTCGCTCTAGGAGCTGGTGAAACACACCCTGGATCACTACTGGTGCCCGGGTCGTAAGTGTCAGCGCGCGTCACGTTGGCTGATCTGGCGCAGAGAACACGTCGCGTGCGCATGCCTCCACCGCAGGAGACGCTGCATTGTGACCAGTTGCCGACGTACCACCTGGGGAAAATCATCATAAACTTAGGATCATCATCATATCAGCTCATATACGTCCCCACCGAGGGGCTTGAGCCTACCCTGAATTAGGGCGATCGGGCCTTAGTCGACCACGCGGGCCCAGTGCGGGTTGGTCGACTTCACACACAACCTGCGTCGGTGGCTCAAATGGTAACGACTCGGTTCTCCTAACTAGAGGTGCCGGGTTCAAATCCAGAAGGCCAATGTACCAATGAGTTTACGTGCATATACTCACCGATTGCTTTAACATTCAAGGAAAAACATCGTAAGGAAACCTGCACACACCTGCGAAACTTAGGATACATAAAATCAATCAAGTTAAGCAGTAAGTCGAAGTAGGGGGGAGGGGGAGTGAAGTGGACCTTTGCCACTGAAACTGTCGTAATAAGGCCATTCGACGCTGCTTATTTGTCGAAGCGGTCGTAGCTTAATTTGATTTGCGTGGTATTGTCGTTCACACAAGTTAACTGACCTGGCACATAGCTTGTTGAACGGACGACCGTAGCAGTTAAGTTCATAACTTATAAGTTCTGTGTTCTTTGTTTATGTTATTTTTCTTTAATCTTTTTGTTGTTTTCCACTTCTTATAATAATTACTTAGTTTCTGTTAAGTTGCTTGGCCGCCACCTGTTAAATTTGTTTTATGTTAATGTTCTTTTGACCGCCACGAGACAGGCCTAGCCTAGCCTAGTGTGGGGTCACAGTTAACTTGTATGTATTAGATAACTTCGTGTACCGAAAGACGTAGAGTAGCGACGTGGAGCGATGACCTGTTGAATGTCACTGAAAGTCGCCGGATGCGAGCAGCGTAGGATCGATCGTCATGGAAATCCTTAGGAGAGGCCTTTGTTCAGCAGTATATGTCTTGCGGCTGATTTAATGATGATTATGATGACCTGAAGTGAACCGTAGCCACTGAAACCGTCCTGTTATGGCCATTCTTCACTACTTATTTGTCGAAGCGGTCGTAGGTTAGTGCGACTTGCGTAATTGATTCAATCACGCAATTTAACTGACCTAAAATAAGGTCATTACTAAGATGGGTATGACTGTTACTTGCCTTTTTCTCGACTTGTTCCGTTCTTTGCAAGGCACGTGAAGCCGTTGGTTCATCGGTAGTTGGCAGTCGTAGGGCAGTGTCAGATGCCATAGAGGTGGCTTGAAAAACTTCTGACCGTGACGTTTGCCACTAGTCCTACAACCTTCATCATCAATCCGGACTTGACACCCGTGCATAAAATATGGCCTAACTTTCTCGAGTTTAGGAAGAGACTGTTTGTAGGTTGTTATCAAATTTGTTGCCAATAAAATTCACGCATATTTTCAATTTCTCTGTGTACTGAATTAATCGTTCAAGTGGCAACCTAACCTTACATAAGGGAGCGATCCATGGCTCAGCCCCGGCAGTGGGTACGCTACGATGAGTTATGATGGCTTACTTGTATGGACAAGGGTGTGTGTTACACCTGACCACAGACGCTTGAGGCTTGCTGGAAGCGTCACACAGCTGTTCCGGCGCATCCGACCCAGTCAAACGATCCCTGCAGACTGCTAGCGACATCTTGTATCCTGCCGACAAAGTTATAAAATAGGATTCAGGCTAATTATTTAGGCTTTAAATTCAGTTGTTAGGGACATATTACCATTCAAAAAGGGACTTTGAATAGGGATGACGCATGGTAGTCATCTGAGTTACTTTTTATCATCTGTCAAAAACTACATTTTGTTCTAAAAATGTTAGAAATGCCTAGGCGTGACGTCATAGTTTAGCAGCGTCATATATGTACTCATTTTGTGATTTTGGTGAATTAAAAATCGAAGACTTGATGGAAAACAAAACGTGTAAGGTTTTTAGAAGTTTAAGTAGGAGGGCAATTTAGTGATCAAGAGTTCATAATTTATTTCTGATATTGTCGTCATCCCTATTCGGCCTAAGAGTTGGCGTACACTGGGCGCTTAGGTATAAGAGAGAACGCTAGGCTCTTCGCAAGTCTTCACTCTCTCTTTTCTATGCAATGTGACAAAGATGGAGATTTCTCTGTTATATATCTATCTCTGTCAGATAGCAAAGAAAAGAAAGAGATTTGCATTTAGCCTGGGGTTCTTGCCGATTACCTGATCGCCCAGTCTGAAGTGACATAGGATTTATTTGATGACAAAACTTGTCTGAAATCTGACCATTTTTTTAAATAAATAATTTCCATTCAAAATAGATGATCCCTAACCTAGTCAAATAATATGCTAATTTTATGTCTATCAAACACCCACTAGCTTCTTAGCTTCTAGCTTCTTGGTACCCAAAATACGTGAACTGGTTGAGATAGATCAGTTGAGATAGATCAGTTGGTTGATGGTGACTGTACTTACAATCCGTGGATGACAGAACTTTGGGATTTTCCCTACGCTCAAAACAATATGTTTTTCTGTCAGATAACGACTGTAACACACACATTATATTAGTCATGTGAATTCCCGAACTAAAAATATGTAAACATAAAACTTTTTAGATAAGAGTGGTCGGCATAGGTACATCGCATTTATTAAGGAAAACCAGACTTCAATAACAAGAGATAAATAACTTACGTGGACATTTGATAGTTGTTTGAAAAACGGTCTTAAAAATATGCAATTTAAAAGTAAAAAGGACCCTAGGTCAGTCGGGCCAATGGAGAAAGAAAAGATAAGCGAGAGAGAGGACCTACTTGGAATCTGAAGATTGTCTGAAAATTTCATCGAAATCGGTCCAGCCGTTTTGGAGTCTATAAGGAACATTTTTTTTTCCTTCACATAACACAGAGATAGACTGGATTCAAGTGCTAATAACTACAGCCTCCCTGATATAATAAAAGGATTTGAATGTAAATCACATGTTAAACGCTCATAAGAATTAGAAATGATTTGAACGATTAAAAATTATTCAAAATGATTACAAATCAAATCATTTTTAATCCTTTTTAATGATTTTGTTTAATCAGGGCTGTGATTAAAATAACTAAAAAAGAGATTATAAGGTTTTCTTATTTGTTTACTTAGCTTAAGTAATAAAAATATGTATCGTTTATTTAAGTAAATAAACTTTAAACAAAAAAAAATGTTATGAGAAAGTGGTAGCCCTAGTTTTGATAAGCATTGCTATTTAAACGGAGACGGAGGGTCGAAATGATTCATATTGTTGCAACCATTCCGGTCAAATGGAGTCCCAAAAAAAAATATGTATCAATTGTGGCCGAAGTTACGACTTTAGCCCTTTTTGGAGGTGGTGCAGAGACTGCGGAATAAATAAATTTATCGAGGAGGAGAAGAAAAAAAAAAAAAAATAAGTGTTAATCTTCCGTTCACACATCATGAATTTCGTGTCTAACATTTTTTTTGGTGTTTGTCTAAACGTACTATCCTCATAGATAGCAGTGAGAAGCCAGTGCTGTCGTTAGCTGGTAAAGATATTGAGTAAGTTAGTATTCTCAAGAACCTGGAAGCTATTATCGATCCGACTCTGCAATGATCTGAGAACAACCGGACTATACGCTGTTATCGCCGATTCCGGGTACATCAATGTACAAGAGCTCTTTTCTTGTCCTTGGAGTTGCTTTCTGGAACTTTGTGCCACCTGCTGTTTCAACTGCTGCTTCCCTGGATGAATTCAAGACGATGCTACAACCACTTACTTGCTATTGAGCAAGCTAAGTCGCGAGTGCATAGTTTCTGGTGTGTGATGTGCTGGTAGGGCTGTCAAGTGTTATATGATACAATACTTTTTGTAAATCGTTTTGTTTCTGTTTTTTTAAATGCCATGAGTTTTATATTATTTTTGTCTTTATTTTAAAAAAAAAGGTTGAGCTAAAGCTTTTGTATTTTGTAATGATAAAGCCTACTCGAGGGTAAGCAGGCTAAAATCTTAAAATATTAAAAATTTTAAATACAGAACATAATTATAAAAAGCGTCTGATTATGGAATCTATGTAAATGGAGAGGCATCAAGATTTAATTAATAAAAGGAAAGATACAGAAACCATAGATAAGATCTACCATGATTTAATTAAATTAAAATAATCTTTAAAAAGTACCGTTGTTACACTTTCTTGGTTAATTAGTTGGAAATTTAAATTTGCGTTTGTATTCATGTAATTTCAAAATTTGTAATTGTAAGTGTCTTTTAAACTTTATGATTATATTTATGTAGTTCAAAATTGACAACCCTGGTTATCTGGGTAGGTGATTTGAATGACTGACTGTATAATTTGTAATATTACCAACTGTACATAAGACCAGTGTTAGCACACGGTTTTGGCTGTCAGTTGACCAATAATAAGATTTATGAACGCATTGTTCATGTGACTTTATAATTTCTTAATATTATAGTGTTTTTTAACTAACGTTAAGATAATTAAAGTTAATGAATTAATTAATTAAGTTACATAGTTGGACTCACATGAGTTTATTTATTTTAATATGGTTCCAAATTTAACGGACAAAACAGGTTATAAGTATTCACCGCTATAACCTGTCCTCAGAACATTTTTTTTTGTTTAAAGTTTATTTACTTAAATAAACGATACATATTTTTATTACTTAAGCTAAGTAAACAAATAAGAAAACCTTATAATCTCTTTTTTAGTTATTTTAATCACAGCCCTGATTAAACAAAATCATTAAAAAGGATTAAAAATGATTTGATTTGTAATCATTTTGAATAATTTTTAATCGTTCAAATCATTTCTAATTCTTATGAGCGTTTAACATGTGATTTACATTCAAATCCTTTTATTATATCAGGGAGGCTGTAGTTATTAGCACTTGAATCCAGTCTATCTCTGTGTTATGTGAAGGAAAAAAAAATGTTCCTTATAGACTCCAAAACGGCTGGACCGATTTCGATGAAATTTTCAGACAATCTTCAGATTCCAAGACGGTCCTCTCTCTCTCTTATCTTTTCTTTCTCCATTGGCCCGACTGACCTAGGGTGCACGGAGAAAAAAATATCGTCAGAATAACTATTCAAAGTTTATAGTTAAATTAGTTAAAAGACGTATCGTTAATATAGCCAACTGTTTCTTCAAACTAAGGATCTGTATCGCTGAATTGGCTATACAGATCCTCAATTCTAGAAAACAGTTGACTACATCAACGATACGTCATTTAACTAATTTAACTATAACTTTGAATAGTTATTCTGACTATATTTTTTTCTCCGTGTGCTTTTTATATTAATAATATGTATGTTGCAGTCGTTATCTAACAGGACAAAGTATTATTTTGAGAGTAGGGAAATTCCGACGGAAGTACGGTACTGCTATTGGTATCTGGCAATTGCATGACACCACCTCGTGGTCAAATAATATAAGTAAAATAGTCTTTTTCTTTCTAATTTAGAGGTAAGGGTTAATTTTAAGGGTCTTAGGAAATGAAAATGTAAAAAAAAATACATAAAAGTTATGCAAATTTAAAATATGCGACATTAATACCGTAGATAAGTTTATATAGTTCAGGATCGTGTATAAAGATATGCATAGAGCTACTGTTTCGTAATTAATGTTTTACTTAAGAAGAAATAGGTCATAGATATAATTATAGAGTAATTTAGGTTTCTTCTTTGTTTGCTAGTGAAAACTGCCAATGTTTTTATGTTATTATTTATTATCTCGAGTTGTAAAAAGATTTCTTTGTTTCTGAAACTTTATATGTGTAATTAGACATTATCTTCATTAAGTTTTTATTGAGTGTATAGACTTCATTTGTGACATTTGATGTGTATTTTCGTTCATTCTCTAAAAAGCTACAAAATTTGCGAACTAGTCACAGATTTGTAAGCTCTCAGATACCATAAAATTCACTATTTATCAACCATTATGATTCAGCATAGAACGATAGCCATCCAACACATTAAATGGTCATTCTTTAGCGCCTACATGTTTTAGAATATCAAAATCCACTGAATATATGTTATGAACCTGATGTGATGTCTTGTTTACGAAAATGCCATTACTCAGCCATAATAAATCATTTCGGATAACATCTGTGTTTCATTTAACGCTCCCTGTACAATTATAAACAGTGCGCATGGTTAAATTTTTTATAAGAATTTTCTAGTTGTTTTCTTCTAATCTTTTGATGCGCACTCACAGAAAATCTCGTCGAGTTTAGTTAAGTCCTTACTTTTGGATCTGAATAAATTCTGAGTGACGCTCAATCGGAACCTCAGAGGAAAGTGATCGGAAGTAATGCTCAGATAAAATAATTTTCGAAAAATCTAAAAAATTTTAGGTACAAACTTTTAATATTGCATTGTACGCAATATACATGTGCACGCTAAATTTCAGCTAAATCAGAAACCGGAAAGTGGGTCGAATTTAATTTGCAAGATTCCACCCGAACAAACATACATGCATTGCAAGTTTATCAAAAGCTTGTAAAAGAAGTTCAAATGCTGCAAACTGAAAAGTTGAAGCCACTTTTTGAAACTTGTGTGCGGTATCGTGGTGTGTGTGTGTTTGTGTGCGTGCGTGCCTTCGATAAAGTCTTAGCATAGCACATACTATGCTTACGAGTAATACGAGTGCTTGACCTCCGAAAATAGTGTAATATGCACATGAGCAAACATTTTGAAATCTTGAAATCTTCTGCTCCTGCGCCACCACGTCTCAGCCAAGTTGTGACTATGGAAAATAGACATACCCTGTCTAGCCCCACGGCCCTCGCACAATAGCCTTGTCTAGATGTCTCCGTTAAACGACTATATAGATCCTTAGAGTACTTTAGTAAGACTATGGTCCTGGCAAAGCGCTACGAAGAGAGCCGGCCACAGGTGATGCTAAGATAAAAAAACCTAACCACTCCGGGAGTGCCGGCAGAAGTAAAAACTTAAAGGGCTTGTACCCAGAGACGTTGAAATATTCTTAAAAAATTCGGTTACGGTAACAGTAACAGGGAGTCGTTAACGGTAACAATGTCGGAGTTCAATGGTTTTTTCTATCTCAGAAAATGCTTAACGCGCCTTAAGAAGTTTTCACTTTAAAAATTGCTTTGAATTGAACCAACTAGGTAAACCAAACAATCTGGTGAAGGTCGCGGGAAGCCGCTGGATGCGGGTAGCGCAGAACCAATCGTCATGGAAATCCTTGGGAGACGCCTATGTCCAGCAGTGGACGTCCTTCGGCTGATATGATGAACCAACTAGAGTCCAGTTTAATTAAAGTACATAAATGCAATTAACATATTCGCAAAGCACTGAGAACGGTCCAGTCTTCAATCTTTATTTGCATATTATTTGCGCATTCAGAAGAACTTGCTTCATAGCCAGATTTAAAAGTTCATTACCATAGCGTTGTAATATCGTGGATCTAAACAGTCTAGATAAGTTATCTCGACTAATTATTCAGAGAGCTAAAAAAAATCTTTCATTGGCCTTTTGCCACCAGCCTGGTGGTCGAACAAAACAAAAACTTAGGGAGTGACGACAGAAGTGAAAATTTGAACAATCAGGCCTTGTACCTAGAGACATTAAATTTGTCGGCCTTGTACCCAGAGACATTAAGGTGTCGGTACCGCCGCTGTCGGTTAGTAACAGTGTCTTGAGTTCAATGTTTTTTTTTTTAATCAAAAATGCCCAATGCGCCTAAAAAAGTTTTCACTTCAATAAAGAGGGCCAAGCATCAATGTTAACAGCATTAACGTGTTCCGGCTTGTAGATAAGATGGCCAGTTCCCCATTGCGTTAGGAAATCTTGGTAAACCCGCTTCCATCTTCGGCATCATCGTCACTTACCATCAGGTGAGATGATGTCAAGGGCTTACCAATTGTGGATTAAAAAAAAACAAATAAGAAAAAAGATAAAGGACTCTGTCAATTAGATTTCTAAAAGGCCCAAATTTATTAGCTGTCATACATCGATATACATGTACTATAAATGTCTTTGCTGTCATATTTCAGCGGTTCCACTCATGATTCTGAACAACTTTGACTCATCATGCGAACGGCCAGGGAGTAGGATTTCCAGCCGGCATCTGTGTTTCCCGATTCGTATAATTTAGGAATCTTCAAGACAATAGTGAATAGGTATTATTTAAGCTTGCTTGTTACATCCTACTACTTACAGCTTACCATTAGGTGTTTTTATCAATTTTTATAAAAAAAAAAAATAGGTGTCTTGTCGTGAAACGCGTACGGATTTATAAACGGAACTCAATCCCGGATCAGATATTGAGTAAGGTCTTAAGGATGGTTGTTGATTAATAAACCAAACTTAGGGAGCGAATTAAAAATTTTCAACCAAAATCAGGAACGTAAGTAAATCATTCAATTATTTATTCAAAGTATTTCATCATCATCATCAACTTCCATCAACTTCCACTGCCGGACAAAGGCCTCCCCCAAGGATATCCACAACGACCGGTCCTGCGCTCCCCGCATCCATCGGCTTCCCGTGATCTTCACCAGGTCGTCGGTCCATCGCGTGGGAGGCCTGCCTACGCTACGTTTTCCGGTGCGCCACCCGAGAACTTTACTGCCCCAACGGACATCTGTTCTACCAGCTTTGTGCTCGGCCCACTGCCACTTCAGTTTAGCGATTCTGTGAGCTATGTCGGTTACTTTGGTCCTCCTGCAGATCTCCTCGTTTCTGATTCGATCACGCAGAGAAACTCCGAGCATAGCACGCTCCATTGCCCTTTGGGTGACCTTGAGCCTTCTTAAGATGCCCATAGTAAGCGACCATGTCTCAGTTCCGTAAGTCATCACTGGCAACACACACTGGTCAAAGACAAGGAAGTATTTCACTCTTTCTCAAAAAGCGCCAAAAGTCGAACTTAAACCTGAACTCACTCAAGTGTAACTCAAAGTTGGTCTAAAATTAGCAACTGTCTTAAGACCTGAATTTCTTCTTGAGACATACTCAGCTGAGGAGCCGATCAGGCCGTACTTACTCACTCAAGTCTAACTCAAGGTTGGTGTAAAATTAGCAACTGTCTTAGGACCTGGATTACTACTTGAGACATACTCAGCTGAAGAGCCGTTCAGGCCGTACTTACTCACTTAAGTCTAACTTTTTTTTTCAAATATTAACAACTGTCTTAAGACCTGAATTTCTACTTGAGACATACTCAGCTAAGGAGCCGTTCAGGCCTTACTTACTCACTTAAGTCTAACTAATTTTTTTTCTAAAATTAACAACTGTCTTAAGACCTGAATTTCTACTTGAGACATACTCAGCTAAGGAGCCGTTCAGGCCTTACTTACTCACTTAAGTCTAACTAAATTTTTTTCTAAAATTAACAACTGTCTTAAGACCTGAATTTCTACTTGAGACATACTCAGCTAAGGAGCCGTTCAGGCCTTACTTACTCACTTAAGTCTAACTATTTTTTTTTCTAAAATTAACAACCATCTTAAGACCTGAATTTCTACTTGAGACATACTCAGCTGAGGAGCCGTTCAGGCCGTACTTAGGGAGCATTTATGAATACGGGCCTTAGTCTCTTTCGTTTACGTTTTTGCTACAGTCCACTTTCTGACTTGGCACCCGCATGGGATTTTAAAAAACATTTGAAGTCAAAAACATTAACCAACCAAGTCAACTAAGAACCTATGGCAAATCCAAAACTTTTTTTAGTGATTTATTATAATAGGTCTTTACCTATGAAATTGCCGATTCAGTTTCTGAAGTTCAATGCCATTTTTTAAAAGATAATAAAAATGTTATTGTTTTTTGTTATTGACCTTATGGTGACACTACTTATGGTCTTTTATTAGTAACTAGTGGCTTGTATTTCATTTTCCAATAGCCTGAGCTAGGCACCATTGAATGGAACAAAAGCGTTTTCTTAGTTAATTTTCTTGATTTTTACTGAAAGTGACGAATCCTTATGCGGGGTATCCCCAAATATGACATAGTAACGAAGAAACTGCTGCGATAACTCTAATGTATATTTTTGCCACAATAAAGGCGTTTTTTTCAGTTTTTCATAGGGTTAAAGCCACCATACTCTCAAAATATTTTATTTTTATTTTATTTTATTGAGAAACAAACAGTCGTAACTTAATATATAAATATTTCTTAAATTTGGTAGATTACAGACCTATAGTTTCCTATATTTAAGTTTTAGCAAAATTAACCTCTAATTGCGAAACGCAAACAACATATTTACTATACACAAGTATAAATATAGCAAGATTATATGATTCAAGACTATATTATTTGAAGTAGTTTTTTTCTTATCAAACTCTTAAATTTAGGTAATGTTTCGCCAAACATGTCGACATCCACAAGTTTTTCGTTATACAGTCTGCACGCACGCCGCAGGTAGCTATTCTGTACAAAGCAAGTAACGCTAGAATTTATATGAAACAGGGGTTTCTTACACACTTTTCTCACACGACCACGAGGCACCTTCAAAGAGATGAGTTCAAGCAGAGTAGGAGCATCAGCTAAGTTGTGAAGAATTTTATACAGGTAAACTATATCTACCACATTTCTTCTGTGTGACAACAAGTCCTGCTTATATTTATGACATAAAGTTTGATAGTCAGAGTTGTATTCAGAAAAATGAGTTCTATATGCTACGGATTTTATAAATTTCTTCTGAACTCTTTCCAATCTATCGACGTGGACTTGATAGAAGGGATGCCATACAGAACAAGCAAACTCTAAACGGCTTCTAACTAAGCAGTTGTAGAGTAATTTGTAAGTACTAGCTTTTCGAAATGGTTTACCTACACGAAGAATGAATCCTAACATTTTGTAGGCCTTATCTAGAATGTTATCAATGTGCTGCACAAATGTTAATTTAGAGTCAACTATTACACCCAAATCCTTAGTTTCATAGACCCTAGTCAGTTCGCTGTTGCACAGACCGTAGTTGTATTTTATTATATTCTTTTTTCTAGTAAAACTAATAAAATGACATTTCTCAGGATTCAAAAAAAGATTATTTTCATTGCAGAAGTTTTCAAAAATAATTAAATCCCTTTGCAAGAGCTCACAATCAATAGGTTCACGGATTACTCTAAATATTTTTGTATCATCAGCGTACATCAAAATGTTTGTATCAGGTGATACAATTCTAGCTATATCATTTATATAAAGTATGAACAGCAGTGGGCCTATGTGTGAACCTTGAGGCACACCAGAACTTATATTTCTATATTGAGACGAATATCCACCCAATACGACTGCTTGACAACGATTTTCAATGTATGATTTAACCCAGCGAAAGAGATCGCCATGAATACCAAGGTGCCATAGCCTCATTAAGAGCTTATTGTGTGAAATTTTGTCGAAGGCTTTTGCGAAATCTGTATAAACAGCATCTACTTGATATTTATTATTCATGGCATTTAGAGTAATTTCTGTGAAACAAAGGAGATTGGACTCGACACCACGCCCCTTCATAAATCCATGCTGATTTGGGACTATTACGTTACTTACTGCACTAGTTAACTGGTCTGTAACTATTTTCTCAAGAATTTTGCCAAACTGGCAAAGTTTGGAAATGGGGCGATACTTTTCTATATTCTGTGTTGCAGTTCCTTTTGGAATAGGGGTGATCCACGCTTTTTTCCATAAGGTTGGCACATAGCCCTGAGCAAGCGAATCTAAGTAAAGGATCGTGATTGGCGACGCCAAGGAAGAAGCACACTTACTTATTAATAATGGGTGGATACCATCAGGACTAGCACCTTTTTTAACATTAACAGATTCCAAACATTTAAGTACAATAGCCTCAGTTATTTCAATGGTACTTATATTTAGCACAGAATCGTGACTTGGTTGCAAGGAATCAATATTAATTGGCTGAAGGTCTGCTGGTTCAAATACCGACTGAAAATGTTCATTGAAAAAATCACAGATTTGTACACCGTCCGTGGTAGCGTTACCTCTATAGTACATGGTTTGTGGTAAACCAGAAGAGCGAGTTATTGACTTAATGTAGGTCCAGAAAAAAATTGGATTTGTTTTTATCTTTTCTTCTGAATAATTTATATAATTTTTATAACATTCTGACTCCATTTTATTAGCCCGTTTTCTTAATAATTTAAAAATATTATAGTCTAATCTGTTTCCGTAGTTTATCCAGAGCTTATGATATTTACGCTTTTCATTCAGTACTTTCCTAAGGGGTTTGCTGTACCACGCAGGGACTGCAACAGAGGTACGCAGCATACGTCGCGGAACATATTTTTCTATTAATTTGTTTAGTATGTTATAAAAAATTTTTACTCGATTTTCAAGATCTAAATTTGTGAAAACATCTGTCCATTTAATTTGGAGTAACTCACTATTAATTTGTTCATAATTTCCTGCTATAAAATTAAAAACAAAAGTGGTAGCTGGTTTAAGTGGTAATGTGTATTTGAGTTCTAAATAAATCACAAGGGATCTATGATATACATCCTCATGCGTAAGTGGCAGATCACAGGCCGTAATTGTACATTTCTGATTGCAAAAAACCAAATCTAAAATATGATTACTGGTATTGCAAATGTGATTGTACTGCTGCAAATTAGTAAAGGACATAAATTCGCTTAAAGTTTGAACAGTACTAATACCGCTGTTTCTCAAAGAGACGTCTAAAGAATTAGATTTTTTCCAAACAGCTTCATGAATATTAAAGTCGCCTACAATGAAAAACACGTCATTGGAATTGTCAGTTACTAGCTTACTAGCAATATCAAAATAACCACCTAACACCTCTTTATATCCTTGCCCACGCGGAATGTAAACACATCCAATATTCAAATAACTTTGTTGCGCACAACCTGGACGTGACTGACACGGAACGGAGACCCAGATGCACTCGGCAGCGGCGGGGGAGGGGCGCGGCCAGTCCCGGCGCAGCGGCTGGTACTCGCTGCGAACCGCCACTACGACCCCGCCGCCCCGCCGCCCCGCATCGCTATCCTCAGCTCGATCACATCGATATACTATACATATACCTATTATCAAAAAATTCTTTATCGTAAAAATTGGGTGTGAGCCAGCTCTCTGTTAAACATATTATATCATAGTCGTTCAATAGTAATTGTGATAAAAAATCATAGGACTTAGTGCGTAAACCACGCACATTTTGATAGTAAATATTAAAACCTTTGGAGGCAATCACTGATAAATCTTAGTTCCTACACTATAATCATAATCAACTAAAGGTGTGGCCGCGACCACGTCTGTATGGATTTTAAGTACGGGCAAACTGTGGGCCAAGCCATTACACCTACCTATATAAAATCCGTTCAGTATTTTTAGTATTTGAATAGGGGATAGCCTTTGAGTATAATACTCTAAAGGGATAGCACTCACAGAGCAGTGGCGGAAAATCTTTGTTTTGTAATAAGAGCAGAAAAAAATAACATGTAAGATTCCCTGTACTGTGGGAACCAGAGACCGATACACAAACTTATATATTTCTAAACACACACACATATAGATATTGAGCACCCAGCCACAGAGCGAACAAACCCTCTCGTCACACGAATGTTTGCCCCATGTGAGTATGGAACCCATTAACGAAGTAACCAGCACGTCATTTATGCCCGTATAATAGTGTAGGTGCCTAAAAATCCCGGAAAGATAGCCTCGCGAGCGTGTGCGAAATGCGTGTAATATTATGTAGATAAAAATTAAGTTTTCTGGCTTTGTGCGTACAGACTGTAGGTATTTATGTAGACAACAAGCACCACAAATGATGCGAACTGACAATAATAGTAAACAATAAGTTCTGGGACGTACTTTAGGCAGATAACTACTTAGTAAAATAAACAAAAACCACAACACTAATAAAGAAAGTCAAGTATTAAGCTTATCTAAATCGGAGTTTCCACGAACCAAAATCACTCTGGATTTATCGTTTTTACGCATGAAAATTTTACAGTCTCGTATCCAAAGGTAAGAAAAATTTAGCTCACTCTTTAGGGATCTCGCACGCTTAAGCAGAAGCTTATTAGTTGGAGTCAGATGATCAGACATGAACAGAGCAGCGGCGGGACCCGGCAAGTTGATGTCAGCCGTGGTGAGGCCGCGGCGCGCGCGCACCGCGGCAAGCAGCTGGTCCTTAACGTGGCGCCTCGCAAACCGCACGATAATGGCCGGCTCGCGAGCGCTGGATGGGTCGGGCTTCTGCCCCCTTTGATCTCCGGAACCGCCAGGATTGCCACTAAAACGCCGTACACGATGAATGTGATCAACATCGGAATTTTCTAGCTGTAGGCCAAGCTTACTGCATATTACGTGTAGGAGACCAAGTAGGTTTTCACCATTTTTGAGCGGAACACCTGATATTTCGATATTATTCATACGTGAAAACTGATCACGGGTATTGTTTTCGTTTTTCAAGTAATCTATGGTTTCCATTGCACTGCTGAGTTCCGATTGTAGCTTTGGCATTATGGAGATTTTGTTCTCGGCTAAACACACACGGTCCTCAAGATCAGAAAAGCGTGACTCCATCTCATTCCATCTGGTATTCAGAGCTTGTAAACCGTTGTGTAGCTCTGACTTGACAGCGGAAACCTCTTTAGTGAGGTCATTGAAATCAGCTCTCAGTTCGCGAATCTCCAGTATAACCTGGGTTAGATCTATAGGAGTAGATGCAGGGGAAGTTTTCGCTTGTCCAGCTAAAGGTGGATCACTGCGACATTGCAAACAACGCCACGATTCCTTTTGTTTGCCACTCATTTTGCGATAAGTTTTTTCCAAAACACCGGCACAACCAAAGTGTAGGTACGCGTGACAAGTAGAACATTCCACAAAATCGGTACCTGTCTCATTGCACTTTGAACAGATCATTGTTTTTACTTCACTGATTAGGTTTTAGTAATGATTTATTACGACTGCGTACTGCACTAGAGGTAAAAAATTACAAAATATGTTTATTGTGTGTACGCGTTAGGGAGGTAGATCGTAGGTATATGCGCGGACGAATAACACAGAGTACGCACACACGCAACCTCACGCTAGCACGCACGAGCGCGAACTGAACTTGAAAGTCTTGAAATATCTAAACAATAGGCATTTTTTTACTAAATTTTAATTTCTAATAGTCTAATGTTATTTTGAGAATAATTTTGTTTAATTAACTATTGTTCTTTATATTAATTTTCATCTTTAAACTTTTTTACAATATAGACCTAATATATTCCAATTATAAAAATTTTTCTAATTTTATGTATTTCAGTAGCGTAGCTTAAAATTCAAATTAAAAGCTAAGGTTGGTAATGATGATGGCTGAATTAGCAAACTGACGAACACGCAAACTAAGCAGTTTTCCTCATTTTCAAAGAACTTTACAAATTCCTTCGTTCTCAATTCGTAGTTTTCTATGTAGCACCAACGGGATTTTGAAGATGATTGCTGATAGGTGTGAGGGGCCTATCCTGAAACACTGGGTGGGCCTCCTACGCAGTCCGTATGTCTGCATCAGAAACTAACTTTCTGATCCGTTACACTTAATATTTTATTTGCTTTTGCTGTTACTAATATAGGTCAAGTTGTGTTCTTACTAAAAATATGGATCTTTGGTCTGAAAATAAATGACATTATTTTCTTGTTATATCTTGTTATATCGATATCTTCACCGAATGGTAACCGATTCGAATGAGTCGTTTTACTTTCGACTGAGGAGCGATTGGTGATGGCAAATAAATCGATGTTGAGATTTTGACAGATTTTTTGCTTTTGACCGATGACCTGGTAAAGGTCGCGGGAAGCCGCTGGATGCGGGTAGCGCAGAACCGGTCGTCATGAAAATCCTTGGGGAGGCCTATGTCTAGCAGTGGACGTCCTTCGGCTGATATGATGATGAGATTTTGATGGGGATCGATCGATTGTCTTACACTAATAGAATCTGTTTAGATAAAAGAAAGAAAAAAAAGAAATAAAAGGTATGAGTTCCTAAAGTACTGGACGGATTTGGGTAAAATTTGGGTTAGTCATCATCATCATCATCATCATATCAGCCGAAGGACTCCCACTGTTGGACATTGGACATAGGCCTCCCCAAAGGATTTCCAGGACGACCCATTCTGCGCTGCCTGCATCCAGCGGCTTTCCGCGACCTTCACTAGTTTATTAGTCCACCGAGTGAGAGGCCTGTCTACGCTAAGTTTTCCGGTGCGTGGTCGCCACTCGAGAACTTTTTCTGCCTCAAAGGCCATCTGTTCTATGATCTACTGTGCCCCACCCACTGGCACTTAAGTTTAGCGATTCTGAGAGCTATGTCGGTTAGTTTGGATTTCCTACGGATATCCTCGCTCGCGCACGTCGGCGTCGCAACGGAGCAAGGGATTGATGTAATTTTTATATAGAATTACTTAGTGGGAAGTGACAGAATGCTAATCAGAATAGCCCTTTGTAGCTCCTGAGGGAAATGAAGGAAACTCCTGCCTACGCTGGCGAGTTGCTTGCAGCTCACGCACCACTCACCTCAAAATCAGTCACAAAAAGGCTGTCCATGCGAGCAAAGCCGGCGGCAAAAGCTAGTTAAAAATAAATAAATCGACACAGTACGTGCGAAGCATAATGTGAAGTTCCGAAGTCATTATTCGTGGAATTAGCTGCAGTACACCAAAACGGAGTTTTGGAAATGTGTTGAAAGATAAAACTATTTTACAGAAATAATTGGTTAATTAAGAATTTAAAATTAATGTTAATCACTTTCACTACTGTACGAATTATCTTCAGAACCGTCGGCTACAATAAAGACTGAAAAAGGTACGCGCGACCTCGTGCGGGAGTAATGTCGGTGGCGCCGCGATTGAACTCAGGGCGGCCCCTTTGACGCGAGCCGGCAATTATGAAAAGTGCAGCTAATCCAGCAAATGAGCATTTCTTGAAAACTATTCGTCTCAGGATACCCTAAATATTTTGTTAACAAATTTGACGAAATATTTTTTTAAGTTTTTTTTTAACATGTTGTTAGAAAGCGTTACTTCATTTGAAAAGACCAATTCAATGTTACCATACACAAGGGGTTCATAAAAATGTCGTGCAACATTTACTTGTATGGGAGGCACCCCTAAAAAAATGTGTTTGACAAAATAACTTCATTTTTAGGGTTCCGTATCCGAAGGGTAAAAACGGGTCCCTATTACTGAGACCTGGTGAAGACCGATGACCTGGTGAAGGTCGCGGGAAGCCGATGGATGCGGGCAGCGCAGGACCGGTCGTCGTGGAAATCCTAGGGGGAGGCCTTTGTCCAGCAGTGGACGATTTGTGGCTGATATGATGATGATGATGATTACTGAGACTGTCCGTCCGTCTGTCTGTCTGTCCGTCTGTCACCAGGCTGTATTTGCTATATGTTAAAACTTTCACAGATGATGTATTTCTGTTGCCGCTATAACAACAAATAATATAAATAAGAAAAAGTGAAAAATAAGGGGATATCCATACAAAAAAAGTGTTTTTTTAAACGTGAAGAAACTAGAGCCATCTAGTATGATGGTACGGAACCCTTTGTGTGCGGTTCTGACTCGCACTTTACCGTTTTTTTATTTTGCGTTGTAACGTAAAATGTACCTACAACATCTTGTAAATGAGATTTTATAGGCCAGGAGGTGAAGTCGAAAATAGCTTCTACTTGTATGGGTTCAAAAAATATTTTTTTATCACCAAAATAATTTTTGTTTACTCATCCTAGTAATGTCTAGTTTCTGTATCTCTCAGATTTCAAGTCCATAGTTGCAAAAACCAATTTAATATTAATAACCCGACTGCATTCAACATGTTATATCATACGGGGCGTGGGGCGTGAGGCGTGGGGCGTGGGGCGCTGGGCGCAGGGCGTACAGACTGCACACGGATCTAACGACACGGACGACTCTCAACTCCCCCATGTCCAAGTCCCTACACTTACGTACTTAGTTACAAAATTTGCAACCCGACTGCACAAAATTTAACCCCTATTTTTTTTAGGCCAATCGGGTAAAAATATATGCTATGTCACTAACGGGATTAAGACGAATCTAACGACATGTCGATCTCTAAAATCCATCTCGCCGTTTAGGCTACAGATCGTGCCAAAGAAATAACAACCTCTTTTTTGGCTAGTCGGGTAAAAATTTATCCTACCTATGTCATTCTATGGATCAAGTCCAATCTAACATAACAACATCTCGCACTTCAAAATCCATTAAGCCGTTTAGGTTACAGGGCGTGCCAAAGAAATGAACATACATACATACAAACACACGAAAAACATAACCCTCCTTCTGGCGCAGCTCATATACGTCCCCACCGAGGGGCTCGAGCCTACCCTAAATTAGGGCGATCGGGCCTTAGTCGACCACGCAGGCCCAGTGCGGGTTGATCCACTTCACACCCAACCTGCGCGTTTCTCCGCAGGCGTGTGCAGGTTTCCTCACGATGTTTTCCTTCACCGTAAGAGCGTCGGATAAACGTAAATGTGAAATCTAAATTAGAAATCACATTGGTACGTGGCAATATTCAAACCACGACCTCCCGGACAGAAGGCGGCGGCCCTAGCCGTTACGCCACCGAAGCTCTAGAAGCCATATCCAGTAGCTTTATGGTTTTGTTAGTAATTTTGTTGCGAAGAGCGTCTCTTAATGGCCATTTAAACACTACAACTTTAGTTCCTTTCCATTTGAAATGATTTTAGGGTTCCGCTGTGAATGAGGGTCAACTTTTCATAATTTTATTAGGGTTTAACAATCATCGTAAAACTAAAACGGATTCAATAAACTTATTTATACACATATCGCATATAGCATTATGACAACCAATTTACTATGAGAACTTTCTTGTCTGTGGTAGTACGCAAAATTTGTACTTTAATGTTATTACAGTATCGATTTTTGTAACGTTATGAGTTTAAATTTGGAACAGCTGTCAAAACACAAGTGGGTCTCAACCAAGACCCTCCCGCTACAATGCAACCAGGACCATTAAATGTATACCATTGTTCCAATGTATATGTCAATTACAACTATTACAACAAATAATTGATCTGTATTTATATTATTATGATATCTATAGTCTATAGATATTTTACAGGTAGCACTAGTAGCAATGCTGGTCATTTCCATCTAAGGCTCCTGAACCCTTCTTAGAGTTATAAATAAAAATAAAATAAATAAATAAATATTCTGGGACCAATCACACATGGTCATCTGGCCCCAAAGTAGGATTCCCTGTGTTATGGGTTACCAGAGACTGATGTACATACCTATATACGTTTAAATACATACATATATAGATATATTTTAACAACTAGACACAGAGCAAACAAATCTGCTCATCACACAAATGCTTGCCCTGGGTGGGGATCGAACCCACAACCCTCGGATCAGTAGTCAAGGGCACTAACCACTGAGCCACCGAGTCAGTCAAATATTACGTATGTAGATAAAATAATGTTTGCAACTGTTGCAATTAGGTCAAAGACTCGTGTGTTTCTAACAAAATTCGGCTTCGCCTCATTTCCTTAAAACACACTCATGTTTTAAGACTTGTCATTACATAACAGTTGAATAAACTACTATTTATTCAAGTTTTGAGAAAATAATGATGCCCTATGCCCTATTATTTTTTTTCGTACCCAAAGGTTAAAAACGGGACCCTATTACTGAGACTCCGCTGTCCATCCGTTTGTCTGTCACCAGGCTGTATTTCATGAACGGTGATAGCTAGACAGTTGAAATTTTCACAGATGATGTATTTCTGTTGCCGCTATAATAACAAAAATTAGAAATAGTGAAAAAATAAGGGGGGTAAAAAATAAATACAAAAAACGTGGTTTTTTAAACTTGAGGAAACTAGCGCCATCTAGTATGATGGTACCCTATGTGTGCGGTTCTGACTCGCACTTGGCCGGTTTTTTTTGTTTTTAGATTAACTTAGTGTAAGACAATAGATCTTCATCAAAATCGTATAAGTTAGATTTTCAATACTTTCCTACTTCTTACGTGGTTTGAAATTAAAAAGGAGGTCGATGTAAAGAAGAAAATTCGTTTTCATCACAGTTATTCGAAAAACGACCACTAGTTCCTCAATAAGTGAGAACAAAACTCAACTTTGTTCCCTACGGAGTTTTGGTTGCTCTCTTCTGATTGGTCCGCGTTCTTCTGATTTTATTTTATTTGTGCTTTTGTTTTCTTATAGGTCGTGGTGAAAAACTGTGAAAAATATTTTATTCTCGGGCGAGGCGTATTCCTCGCTAAGCTCAGAATTCAAACCAATGCTCTGGGAACAAAATAGTAGTTTATGAAACTGTTTTAATACCTAGTTATGTGCAGTTTCATACAAAATAAAATAAGAAAAAAAACCCCACAAAATTCAGTACCTACAACAAAACGTGTCATAGCGCCAAATCCCAGCACATCACCGCGCTTGCGCTAAAGCGGACGCTGTCACAGACAGGTAAAAACAATGCTTTCACTGATCTCAGACATTTTTAAGCAAGAATGAAAATTATCCACGAGATTCAGTAACTACAACAAAACGTATTCAACGAATGGCGCCAAAACCTAGCACATCACCGCGCATGCGTTAAAGCGGGCGCTGTCACAGACAAGTAAAATTAGAATGAAAACTTTTTGTAATGCTGTAAAAATGGCGTTCCAATAAAAAATAATAATATGGAACTTCGTTGGTGATATTAACTTTTTGGATTAACTTGTATCGTAATGAAAAAAAATACTTTATAACATTATTTTGTTAGAGAAATAATTCACTAGTTGCTCAAATAGTTATTCACTAGTTGCATAATATAATATTGTCTCCTTGTTACACAATTCCTTTTTTGTTTCTACATATAATGTAAGTGGGTTAGTAAATCTAGATATTTTGATATGCCACTCACATTCCATCTGACACAATTAATGCGCTGAATATATTACACAGTATCTAGGCACTTAACCAAAATAATATCCCTCATACTGTATTCTGAATAATAATGAATATCTAGTTCATATTTATTTATACTACGGAATATTCGTCTAGAACACTAAAACCAATGTTTACCTTATTTTTTTGAACGTTTTATATGTAAATTATAGTTCAAAAAAGACTTGCTTGCTTAAGAGCCCGCTGGAGTTCATAAATCCCATACAAACGTAGTTATTGATTAATTTGTTAACCAAACAACCGATTTCGAAATAATTTTATATCGATAATCGGATGACCTATATGTATGTCGGTATTGCATTGCTTTTTTGAAAAACGAAACAGGAATCCATAATTAACCAATAAACCTGTTTAACGTTTTTTACCTTGAAAACAAGTTTAATGGTTAATAATGGATTCCTGTTTCGTTTTTCCAAAATCAATGCGATACCGACACAGATATACGTCATCCGGTTATTATCGATATAAAATTATTTCAAAATCGGTTGTTTGGTAAACAAATGAATCAAAAACTACGTTTGTATGGGATTTATGAACTCCAGCGGGCTCTTAAAGTGTAAGCATTATAAGTGTTTTTACCCGACTGAGCAAAAAGGAGAGTAATGCTTTTTGGGTGTATGCATGTATATCTACTAAGTCTTCACTGTCCTCCAGTTCGTCTGTCAGAGGACTGTACATCATGAACCGTAATAAATAGACAGTTGGAATTGTTACACTTTAAAAAAAAAACCGGCTTAGTGCGAGTCAGAACCGCACACATAGGGTTCCGTACCATCATACTAGATGGCGCTAGTTTCTACATGTTTACAAAAAAATACGTATGGAGACCCCCCTTATTTTTTCACTTTTTCTAATTTTTAGTATTTGTTGTTATAGCGGCAACAGAAATACATCATCTGTGAAAAAATCAGCTGTCTAGCTATCACAGTTCAGGAAATTCAGCCTGGTGACAGACGGACAGATAGACGGACGAACAGTGGAGTCTTAGTAATAGGGTCCCGTTTTTACTACTAACTAATTTAATAACTTATCTTATCTTAACTAATTTAACATTTAACACTAATTAAGGTTAAAAAAAGTGTTTTTTTAATAGTTATTCAAGAGGTACATTTGATGTAGCTGTATCGTAAAAACGGTAATACATACAAGCGTAAAACTTGGTGTAATTATAGTACTAATACCGAATTAAAAAAACCAATCGGTCAAGTATGAGTCGTACTTGCGCCAAGGAGTGTCAACTGAATTCATCATCATCATCATATCAGCCGGAAATCGTCCACTGCTGGACAAAGGCGTCCCCCAAGGATTTCCACGACGACCGGTCCTGCGCTGCTCGCATCCATCGGCTTCCCGCGATCTTCACCAGGTCATCGGTCCACCGCGTGGGAGGCCTGTCTACGCTACGTTTTCCGGTGCGCGGTCGCCACTCGAGAACTTTACTGCCCCATCGGCCATCTGTTCTACGAGCTATGTGCCCTGCCCACTGCCACTTCAGTTTAGCGATTCTGTGAGCTATGTCGGTTACTTTAGTTCTCGTGCGGATCTCCTCGTTTCTGATTCGATCACGCAGAGAAACTCCGAGCATAGCACGCTCCATTGCCCTTTGGGTGACCTTGAGCTTTCATATGAGGCCCATAGTAAGCGACCATGTCTCAGATCTGAACTGAATGAAAAAAGCATTATTCTATCGCTCGAGTTAATGTATTTTGTTTCAAATGTATCAAAGGTATATAGGTGTCATTGTAATAGCTATGTGGTGTGGAGAGGTGTGGTGGTACGGGACCGTCGGAACGCAAGTCCGACTCGCACTTGGCCGGTTTTAAAAAAATATTTTGACAAAAATTAAGTTGGTTTATAAAGGGTTTTCGTACAAGTTCGGACATTACAATAAATTTAATGTGCCAAATCCATATTTTTGCAAGCCTCGGTAACTTTTTGGCTATGACCCAAAATAAAATTTTATTCGCTGACCCAATTTCAGTACTGATTTTATCTGTAAGGTAAAACTGAATTCATCAGCGTTATTTAAAATAGGATACTTTACTGATTGACTCATATTCTTTTTATAATTTATATTACGTTGATGCAGTAGGTACTCGGTAGGCAGGGCGTAAAACATTTTCAGTCGCTTCTAACCGGTCCTCGTCAAAGTGCGTCAAAGTTTTCATTCACCGATTCTTACGTCCAACAACTGTCCAAACACTTTAATTAATGTAATGTAGGTAATCTGTTATTGTTATTGTACGTGTATTGTGTATTATTCAATATCAAGATCAAAATGATGACATGGACATGGAGAGGGAACGCAGGGCGTTGGCGGTTAGATGTAACATGCTTGCCCGCAGATTTGCACGTAGCACGCGCGAAGTCAAGGTTACACTTTTTAAAGCGTACTGCCAGTCATTTTATACGTGCAGTCTGTGGGTCAGGTACACGCAGAAAGCCTTCAACGCTCTGCGGATCCAATACAACAACGGGTTCAGGTTGCTGCTGGGGCTGCCACTTTACTGCAGTTCGCGGAGGCTCGAACTGATTCCTTTCAGAGTATAATTAGAAAGAGAGTGGCATCGTTGATGAGTCGCGTGAGTGGCAGCGCCAACAGTTTTCTGAATATCATGAGAGACAAGATGTACAGTCCCTTTCTTAAACACTGGAACTCTACCCATACGGGTTCTAGAGTAGTTATTTTTAATTTAAATAGATAAGTTTATTTAATTTTAATATATTTAATTTAATTTTGTCTTGTAAATGCGTAATTTTAATACATTATCAATTTGTATACTAATATTAATTTTAAGATTTTTGTAATATACTAACCTAAATATGGACTACCTATGTCTGAAATAAATGATTAATAATAAAAAAACAAAAGTTGTTCAGTATGATGAGTAGAAGCCCCAGTTAACGGGACCTACACCAATTTTGTTACATCCTGTATATTTCATTAGTTGTGATAAATCGGGAAAACTGGTATATAAAATACCAATATTCGACCATCTATATTGTTTTTTCCAAACGTGAGTATTTTACGTGAGTATTTTATACTATAAGAAAGAAATAATGGTGGTCAACTGAACCCGCGGGCTAAACGGGCTGTGGGCTTAGATAACCATAGACGGGTTTGAAGCAACCTTACCAAAATTGGAAATAAAAAGAATTTCCTTAAATCACACTAATATTATAAAGGCGAAAGTTTGTGAGTCTGTATGTTTGTTACTTCTTCACGCAAAAACTACTCAACAGATCTGGCTGAAATTTGGTAGGTAGACTATAGGTAGGATGGATGTTTGTTACTCTTCCACGCAAAAACTACTGAACATATATAGATAAAATTTGGAAAGTAGACAGATCAGGACCTGGATTAACATATTATAGGCTACTGTTTTCCACGCTCAAGCGGCTCGCGCACTGCGCACCCTCAAAGACAGCCATAGAAACGTTGTCGACGCGGGTGAAGCCGCGGGAAAAGCTAGTTTACCAAAATCCCTCTCTAACGTTCTCACCAAAAACAGTCTGGATATTATTCATTATAAACTCCACTCTATCCATCTCCACCAACGTCATTACCCGGCCCCTGATCGATCTGATCTCAAACCCGACCTATTGTAATGATGCCATCACATAAATTGCCGGCCCCCCCACAATCAAAGTGCTAATTCTTATCAGGATATTCATCTCTCAGGCGTTCCTTAATTAGTCGGGTTAGAGAAATTTGCTCGAGGATTTTCGATGGACGAGATACATTGTTTAGCTCAAGTTGATGGATACCACCTAATTGAATTGGGTGACATTGGGTTGCTTCTGAGATCTTAGAGTTTATGTTAATTAATCTTTTTAAATGGGAAGTTTGTTTATTTTTACAAGCTGTTATGTAACTTGCAATATGTATGTTTCTTCGGGTGGAATCTTGCAAGTTAATTTTGACCCACTTCCTAGTTTCCGATTGAGCTGAAATTTTGCATGCATATGTATAACGCGAAACAATGCAATATTCAAAGCTTATACCTAAAATTTTCAAGGTTTTTAAAAAATATAGGTACATTAGAATTTGGAACCGTATATAATTAGTATATAATATAATAATATTAGTAAGGATAAGTAATATAGCCGTATAGCTATTACTTATCCTTACTAATATTATTAACGCGAAAGTTTGTATGTATGTATATAGGTGTTTGTTACTCTTTCACGCCACAACAGATTATTGAGATTAATTGAAATTGAGCGTCGGTGGCGCAACGGCAAGGGCCGCTACCTCCTATCCGAGAGGTTGTGGTTCGAGTCCTGCCACGTACCAATGTTTTTTTCGAATTTCTATCTCATATGTACGTTTATCCGACGCTCTTACGGTGAAGGAAAACATCGTGAGGAAACCTGCACACATCTGCGAAGAAACTCGAAGGTTGACCAACCCGCACTGGGCCCGCATCATGGTCGTCTAAGGCCCGATCACCCTAGTTCACGGTAGGCTCGAGCCTCTCAGTGAGGACGTATATATGAGCTGATGTGATGATTTATTGAAATTACAGCGTTAAATCTACAGAAGTCAAACTTTAGAAAATACATATGCCAATATATTTTAAGTTCTTATAAAATTAAAAAAAATATTCAAATCTATCCATCAGCATGCAATCGACTACATCAGATGTGTTGTTTTTAGTGTTAGTGTGTGTGTGAGAGTGTGTGTGTTAGGTACACATATTACAAGGACGAGAAAATAGAATGACTACGTAATATTGTAGGTTTATCTTTGATATTTTAGAATCTCTTTTATTTAACGTCCTTTGGATGATTCTATAAAAGTAGTCGACAAAATAAGTATGTAATCTTCGACAAATTAAACATAAAAATATTATACTTATATCTAGACGTGGCTGAATGCTGGGATCAAGAACGTTTTTTTTTGGGATATTCGTCTTCAAAATGTAAATAATCTTTAATCTTGATAATCTGATAGTTTAGTAATTATTACCTACCCAGATATATTACTAATATTATAAACGTGAAAGTTATTTGTAACTTTTATGGATGTTTGTTACTAATTTCACGCTTCAACCACTGGACAGATCGGGATGAAACTTGGCACACATATAGGTTAGGTCCTGGAGTAGGACATAGGCTACTTTTTACCCCGGAAAAAGTCTCATTCCCACGGGAAAATCGAAAACTAGTAAGAGTATATGATTTAAAATTTTAGTTCATATTCTTATTTTTAGTGTAATGAATTCTCACACCTACCATATCAAAGTAGCATATACGCTTTTTTAGGGTTTCGAATACCCAATGGGTGACCACCGGGACCCTATTACTAAGCCTCCTCTGTCTGTCCGTCTGTCCGTCTGTCGGCGGGGTGTATTTCATGAACCGTAATAGATACAGTTGAAATTCTGTTGCCGCTATAACAAAAAATACTAAAAACTAGAAAAAGTGAAAAAATAAGCGAAGTATATTTGTAATAGGATCCCGTTTTTACCCTTTTAGGCACGGAACCCTAAAATCACATACAGTCGAATTAAGAACCTCCTACTTTTTGAAGATCGGTTTAAAACGAAAGGTGCGACGAAGAAGAGATTTATCATTTTATCCTTATCACAAATTTTGTGTTGCTATATAAGTGAAATTATTCCACATTTCATGTTATATTAATATTCAGGGAGACCGTTAAATTGTATGCAAATACATTCCTAGGTTTTCTCTTATTAATTCTATCCAACTGTCCCGACGCGATGGGATTTTAAATTATGTTTCTCAGTATAAGCTATTTTACGTATGCAAGCATAGATTAAATTATAACATGCCTACCATTTAAAACAATTGAAAGTTCCTGGTAAGATGAATCAAAAGCAAAGTATATATATAAGTACTAACATACAGTATGGACACTCCCTGCCGCTTTCTAGATTGCGACCTCACCCCCTCGCCATCCATATTGATACAGATTAGGTACAGTTTGGTTCTCGAACGTATGGAATTTCGCCGTGATTTTGTTTGCACCGTCATTTGTTTTTAGAAATGTCATTTCGTGACCATTTGTATGCAGTGTGCGGGGTGTGTCAAAAGGTTCCTATACTTTAAATATTTACTAGTTTTCCCAAAATGAAATTCCCTCTCTTAAGGCGTTTGTGCACTACAAGGAATTTTGCTGTCCGGCAGCAAAGTATACGAGTATAATATATTAGTACTTGCCGGCAGTCAGATTTTTAACGGTCCGATATCGTACGCAACTAAGGCCCGATCGCCCTAATTCAGGGTAGGCTCGAGCCCCTCGGTGGGGACGTATATGAGCTGATATGATATAAAAAGTAATTAAATATAATATATATTAGTACTTGCTGGCAGATAGATTTTTTACGGTCCGATATGGCACGCAACTAAGTCCCGATCGCCCTAATTCAGGGTAGGCTCGAGCCCCTCGGTGGGGACGTATATTAGTCGACCACAAGGGCCCAGTGCGGGTTGGTCGACTTCACATACAACCTGTAATATGTACGTAAGTTTCGAAAAACTCATTGGTACATTGGCCGTCCGGATTTGAACCCGGCACCTCTGGTTAGGAAGACCAGTCGTTACCGGTTGAGCCACCGACGATTTTACTATTTTCCTCTATTTGAAGGTCGAAATACGAAAGAGTTAGTAACATGATTTTGAAGCGATAGGTAATTCGAAATCAAAACATGATTCCATCTGTCCGTCTGTGCATCTGCTTGTCTGACCGATCATTAAAAGGCTGTTTTGTAACCGCAATAGCATACCCCGGACACTTCATACAGCAGGCAAGAATAGACAACCAAACGGTAACCAATCTGTATCAATCTGGAATACGAGGAGGTGAGGTCGGAATTTAGAGAGCGACAGGGAGTGTCCATACTGTATATTAGTACTAATATATACTTTGGTAATAGGTGGCTGGCGAAAATTTACTGGAGAATGTGTGTTAATTTGGGGAATACACCAAAAATTATAAAAAATGAAAAAGTGAAAAATTAAGGTACTTCCCATACAAGAAACGTACTATTTTATAGGTTTTTTTTGTATTTGCTCTATAGTAAAAACAGTAATACATCAAGCGTGAAAATTGGTGTGATTATAGTACTAATCCTGATGTAATATAATATAAAAACCTGTCAAGTGTGAGTCGTACACACGCTAAGGAGTTCAAAGTACATTTGTGTAGGTATATTTTATGTCGCCCCCGCTGGTGACTTTTGTTTGTAATAAATAGGTATAAAATGTTGTTTTTATATAGAGGTGTAGTGGCACGGAACCCTCGTAGCGCGGGTCCGATTCACACTTGGCCAGTTTTTAGGGTTCCGTACCCAACGGGTAAAAAAAGGGACCCTATTACAAAGACTTCGCTGTCCGTCCGTCTATCTGTATGTCTGTTCGTCTGTCACCAGGCTGTATTTCATGAACCGTGATAGCTAGACAGTTGAAATTTTCACAAATGATGGTTTTTTTTTTCGACAGGACAAGCTTATTGTTGGCCATAGGGGGCCTTTACAACTTCACCTCACAGATGTATTTCTGTTGCCGCTATAACATCAAATACAAAAAATTGGAAAAAGTGAAAAAGTAAGGGGGTCTCCACACAAAAAACGTGTTTTTTTTTTAACGTGAAGAAACTGGCGCCATCTAGTATGATGGTACGGAAGGTTGGCCGGTTTAAATTTTCCATCATAGGTAGGCAATGCGATAGTTGCTCACTAAGCAGACAATTTCTTTTTATAGCTCATTATTTAATGATGATTTCATACACTCTGTATAGTGGTTACGAAGTAACTATTCAGTAATCTTTGATAGTGGTCCGATTCGTTATCTGGTGCCACGGTCAAAATACATCTTGGAACTAATAGCGACACTAAAAAGTCCCTCGTCTGCCAACGCCAGATGCTTCTAGGATTGTTGCTTCGCTTCGCAAAGACAAAGGGAATTTCTCAGCTGATTTATTGGTAGGCTTCGAGTAACGGCGGATTTTGGAGATATAAATTACAAGAGGGCCGACGCTCGCAATTAACAATGGCCGCCCGTTACATTGTGTTTGTATCGGTTTGCTCCTAATTTAGATTAAAATTTTTGAAATCTTTTCTGCAAGGATATTGCAGCTCCGTTGTGATTTAGCCTTTTATTAAAAAAGGACACAATAAATATAAGATTTGCTTAAAACACCGATTCGGACACTCTACTACAGATGAGATACTAGTTAATTTGTAACAGTTAATGCACTTTCTTATAAAACGAAAATACCTACGCATTTATTCACCTACTCCTTCCCATACACGGAAACATGGGTATTAAGGCGCTAGACTTAGCGGCTATAACTGCGTACACGGGCGGCGCGCGAATTGAGGCGGCGATAGTACTTCACCGCCATTTTGTTTGTTCCGTCATTCCTTTTTGAAATGTCATTTCTGGCCCGTTGTATGAAGTGTCCAGGTTGTGGTAGAAGCCTACTATGACGGCGTTCTAGCGCTGACGAGCGGGGCGCGACGTGTAAGCAGCTCCAATGTGTAGGTACTTATCTCGCCTGCTCGACCGAGTGAAGGAGGCATGACTACTACAATGTGCCACGTCGTCTGCTCGGCAGCCCCGCAGCCGCAGTAGCAGCAAGGGGAGCTCCTATTGCCCCACTTCTGCAGTTGGTAGTCGCACCTGGTTGACTCGGTGTTTTAGGGGTGGCTGGGAGGATCTGAACAAACTCACCCTGGAGGTCAAAAACTGGATCCAGAATCTTGATATTGATTTATAGTTTATATTGCAGGAACTAAATGAGGACATACGATAATATGTAATAATATTAATACATTTGCTTACATGGATATTTTGTTTTGGTTGAGTATAAACGAGAAATTCGGGAATAGACTCATCATCATCATATCAGCCAAAAAACGTCCACGGCTAGACAAAGGCCTCCCCCAAGGATTTCCACTACGACCGGAGCTGAGCTGCCTGCATCCAGCGGCTTTCTGCGGTCTTCATCAGGTCGTCGGTACTGCGTTTTCCGGTGCGCAGTCGCCGCTCGAGAACTTTGCTACCCCAACGGCCATGCCCACTAGCACTTCAGTTTAGCGATTCTGTGAGCTATGTCGGTTATAGAATAGACTAGTTATACATTAATAGCTATACTAAATTGTCCTAAAGGAATCCCTCTTTGTTGTTTCTTATTCGGAATGAGGAAGTAGATATGAGGAAGGAGAAGTGGAATCGGAAGCGGAAGCGAAGGAATCCGAGGAACAGAAAGAGGAAGTGTCAAGCACAAAATTAGAGGATGGGGGTGAGGATATGTTAGTAAGGCTTTTTATTGTATTTAACAGTTTATTGTACACAGGATAAATAAAATACAGATTTTAAATATAACGGTTATACAAAGGGTACAGCTTATTTCTAAAGAAATCGCTTTTTATTGTAATTAATTTGGTTAGGTAATCTGTTTATTTTTTTTAGAGTTACATATTAAAAAACAAAAACATTACAACGCTAAATCTAGCATTAAGATTTTGTGCGCCTGAGGGGTCACACTTCCCACACGGGTTACCGTAAGCACTAAAATCACAAAAATAATGCAAAGTTATGTATTAGTAAGTTTTTAATTTACTTCTTTTATTAGGTCTTTACCTATGAAATTTCTGATTGTATAAAAAGTTTAAAGATGAAAATTAATATTAAGAACAGATAGTTAAAAAAACAAAATTTATTCTCGAAATAGCAATAGACTATTTATAAATGAAATGACGATAAACTTATGCCTATTGTTTAGAAATTTTTAGAGCACGATGACTTTAACCCCATGAAGTCGGGATTTTTAATCTGATAAAATCGCCTTTATTGAGGAAAAAAATAATCATTTTTTATTTTAAAGCTCTGGAGTTATCGCAGCAGTTTCTTCGTTAGTAATATGTATCATATTTGGGAATACCCCGCCTAAGATATCGTCACTGTCAGGAAAATTCAAGAAAATTAACTAGTAAAAAAATTGCCCCATCTGACTACTTAGAAAACGCCTTTGTTCCATTCAATGGTACATAGCTCAGGGGATTGGAATATGAAAGACATTTGACTAGTTACTCATAAAAGACCATAAGTAGTGTCACCATAAGGTCAATAATGAAAAACTTTTATATTTTCAATAAAAATTGGCATTGAACTTCAAAAGAAAACCTAGAAGACTTAGTGTCCGAAACGAACGCTATCAGGGAAATAAAAGCAGCCCGAATTCGCTGGCTAGGACCTGTAGAAAGTTTGGAAGATAATCGTGCTGCCAAAAAAAGAGCATATCTTGGAAAACCCTCCGGGCGCCGCCCGGTAGGTCGACCAAGGTATCACTGGAAAGATGAAATCACCAAAGACCTCAAAGAGTTGGGAGTGCCCTAATGGTCAAACTTGGCACAAAGATAGAGTGGCGCACTTTAATGTCCGAGGCCAAGTTCCACTTGGGGTCGCTGAGCCATCGAAGTAAGTAAGTATTGAACTTCAAAAACTAGCGCCTTCATACCAAACTTCTCAAACCATATAAAACACGTAATTACACATCTGTAATTTGTTTAAGATGTGGTAAAATAAAACGGAATATAATTTGAAACGTTAAAAAACGCAATCAAGTATATAAAAAAAAAACTTAGTACATTTTTTCTATTTACTTTCGAGCGAAGAAGGAGTGAATAAGGTATTGTATATTTGTTTATTTATCGACCAACAATGGATCACAATAGTGTTAGTGACTTATTCTAGGACTTAGACTAGTGTTAGTAATATACACAATTACATTTACATTATATGAAATTTATTTAATGGCAGGGCATTAGTATATAACCTCCCGTCGTTTTTCCCAACTACCTCTATCTTGATTATTTTACCCCCGGTTTTTTCCTAATTGCCAATGTTTTGTAATAAATATTTAAACTTGAAAAAAAATAAGGTGCTACAACGCCTGGTAAGCGAATCTGGGTTAGGTCGCTTAAACATATTTTTATTTTTAAGCTACTGTATAGCTTCTATCGCGGGCTTTGAGGGGACCGAATCAAGAAATTTCGTAACGAAAATAAAACCTGACACCCCAAAAAAAACAATATATTGAGTTCTAAAAAACTTACAGTGCCATCTATCTATCCATCATGATGATGATGATGATGATGATGGCTATGGCGATGGCGATTGATGATGGCGATTGATGATGGCGATTGATGATGGCGGATGATGATGATGAACTTTCTTAGTGTTCATTTATTACATAAACATCCCGCGCCCCAAGGACTATATTATGGTACTGGTAAATACTGCATAAATAAAAAATAAATAATTATAATTGCATAAGTTGATAAAAAATGCTATGCAATAGCTTTACCGCGGTAGTCCCCGAGTGACACACGTCTTTTTTTCTCAAAAGTGGCTCAAATGCTTTTGATAAAACTCGATACGAGAATAAATATACATGGCTTGCAGCACGTCACCGCTACCGTTCGTTATTTAAAAAAAATCGGATAATGTAGCATACAAATCCAGTTTGTTTGTTACTTTTTATCAAAAATGGCTGTAACAATTTGAATGAAACTTTGTGAAAAACTAGGGATTAATAAGACCTACTACACTGGGAACTTAAGCACTCCAGAAAATATACGATTAAGGTACCTCCCATACAAACCCAAATTATAAGTAAATTTTTCATCATGTCTTATATAACCTCACTTTATAATATGCTACTGAGTTTAAGTGTAATGTTTGTTGTTGATTTGTGTATGCCCGAAAATTTGTTTTGCAAAAAAAATGTGCACAGTGTGGCTGTACAATTTATTTGAATTCTGCAGAAAATTGAGAAAAATCTGTTGTTATTAATTAGGTTTCAGATCTGCTGTAAACAATTATTAATAAGGTTTCAGATCTGCTGTAATAATTTATATATTAGGTTTCAGCTCTGCTGTAAACATTTATAAATTAGGTTGCAGATCTGCTATGAGCACTTACTAATTGGGTTTTAGATCTGCTGTAAACACTTATTAATTAGATTTCAGATCTGCTGTAAACACTTATTAATTAGATTTCAGATCTGCTGTAAACACTTATTAATTAGGTTTCGGATCTGCTGCAAAAACGTATTAATTAAGTTTCAGATCTGCTGTAAACACTTATTAATTAGATTTCAGATCTGCTGTAAACACTTATTGATTAGGTTTCGGATCTGCTGCAAAAACGTATTAATTAAGTTTCAGATCTGCTGTAAACACTTATTAATTGGGTTTCAGATCTACTGTAAACACTTATTATTTAAGTTTCAGATCTGCTGTAGACACTAATTAATTAGGATTCAGATCTGCTGTAAACACTTATTAATTGGGTTTCAGATCTACTGTAAACACTTATTATTTAAGTTTCAGATCTGCTGTAGACACTAATTAATTAGGATTCAGATCTGCTGTAAACACTTATTAATTAGGTTTCAGGTCTGCTGTAAACACTAATTAATTAGGATTCAGATCTGCTGTAAACACTTATTAATAAGGTTTCAGGTCTGCTGTAGACACTAATTAATTAGGATTCAGATCTGCTGTAAACACTTATTAATAAGGTTTCAGGTCTGCTGTAGACACTAATTAATTAGGATTCAGATCTGCTGTAAATACTTATTAATTAGGTTTCAGGTCTGCTGTAAACACGAATTAATTAGGTTACAGAGCATGGTATGGATGAGAATATACCATCTGTATCGGCTGTGCGTCTGTTGCGAGTACAGTTTGACGGCAATAGATTTTGTTTGATAATGGATTTAAGTTTATTGTTTCTGAGTTGTTGCTTTTGTGGGAGTTTAATTTGATTCGCTTGTTTTGTTCAGTGATGTAAATAAATTGAAATAAATAATATATTAAGGTAAGCCACCCTATTTTTAGTGTTCTTAACCTCACAAAGAAAAAGCGAAAACCTTATTGAATCCCTCTGTCTGTCACAGCTGATTTTCTCAGAAACTACTGAACCGATTGAGTTGAAGTTTAGTATACATATAGATCGGTAACGCAAAGACGGGAATGCAATGTAAATACATTTATTTAAATATGGGGGCCACTTTTGGGGGAAAAATTAAACTTTATAAAAAAAGTTCTGCAATTTTGTGCAGTTTTGTATGAAGGTCCATTTTTTTTAGAATTGACTATGGATTTCTTGGGAAAGTTGTTCAGCATAACGAGTAGAACCCCCAGTTAACGAGCCCTACACCGATTGTTGTACACCCTGTATATTAAACACCCAAACACAGAAAAACAACCCTTGTTCGTCACACGAATTTATGCTCTGGGTGAGGATTGAACCCACGGCCCAGGGGGTAGAAGCTGACCACTGGACCACCAAGTGTATTATATTTTTATTGGAAACTAGCTGTCCCGGCGAACTCCCACCTTACACTACACTACTCTACCCTACACTACACTACCCTACCCTACCCTACCCTAAAACCTACTCCTGACAATAATGAACTCAACAAAAAAAGAATTAATGAAGTAGGTCCAGCCGTTCTTGAGTTATAAATGGTGTAACTAACACGACTTTCTTTTCTATAACTAGATATATAATATACATATAAAGTAAAGCAGTAAAGTTCTCGAGTTGCGACTGCGAACCGGAAAACGTAGCGTTGGTAGGCCTCCCACACCTTGGACCGATGACCTGGTGAAGGTCGCGGGAAGCCGCTGGATGCGGGCAGCGCAGAACCGGTCGTCATGGAAATCCTTGGGGGAGGCCTATGTCCAGCAGTGGACGTCCGTCGGCTGATATTATGATGATAATAAATATTATAATATAGAGATATATAGATTGTTATAATTTTTTAAAATAATCTTAAGGAGTGACTTATAGAAGAGAGTTATGACACGGTGGATAACACTTCTAGAAAAAATATTGCATTCAACCATCTTTGTGATGAAGAGGCTCAGTACCATAATGCGCAATGGTTAGTTCCCTCGCTTTATCGAGTTCAATTCCCGGCAGAGTCCAAAAAAACTAAATCTATGGGTTCCAAGTCTGCCTGACTAACTACCGCCATCTCGTCTAATTCTTGCCGCCAAACATCAGTATCAAAACATTGTGGTGTTCCGACATGAAAATAAGAAAGACAATTCAATGATATAAATCGAACCCGTAATCTCTCTATAAAATCGAGTAGCACAGTAACTGCGCCACGAGGCTGATTAAAAAGATAAAATACAAAGAGACGAGTTATAAGGCTCACCCGTCCCTAATTAGCAACTCGATTCACGATGTTTCAAACATCGAACGAAGTAGCTTGAAAATAAAGTTCTTGTCAGCTCGTACTGCAACGTGGCTGTTACGTCAATCGCTAAAGATGTATCGTGCGAAAATTGTGGTATTTAATTGATTATAAATAAAATAAGAAGAAATTTTATAAAGTTATAAAAGAAAATGGTTATATATTATTTCGTTAAGAAGTTAATAAATTATCATTATGTTTCGATTAAAAAGCGTCGGTGGCTCAACCGGTAACGACTCGGTCCATCTAACCAGAGGTACCGGGTTCAAATCTGGACGGCCAATGTACCAATGAGTTTTTCAAAATCATACGTACATATAATTACCGATTGCTTTAACGGTGAAGGAAAACATCGTGAGGAAACCTGCACACGCCTGCGAAGAAACTCGAAGGTTGTGTGTGAAGTCGACCAACCCGCACTGGGCCCGCGTGGTCGACTAAGGCCTAATCGCCCTGATTCAGGGTAGGCTCGAGCCCCTCCGTGGGGACGTATATGAGCTGATATAATAATGTTTCGATTAAAATTGCGGCAGTGGTTACAACTAGAAAAACCGACCAAGTGCGTGTCGGGCCACGCTGTGCATGTAGGGTTCCGTAGTTTTTTTTATTCACAATTGGTAAACCCTTGACAACATCTCACCTGGTGGTAAGTGACGATGTTGCCGAAGATGGAAGCGGGCTTACCAAGATTCCCCAACGCAATGGGGAACTGGCTATCTTATCTACATGCCGGAACACACCAATTGATATTTGGCGGCAAGACTTAGATAAGATGGTGGTAGCTAGCCAGGCGGGCTTAGAAAATGCCCTACCACCAACCAAACCGAGTCTTACAATTGACCCCGCCGGGAATCGAACCCGCAACCTCCTGTGTAAAGCCAGTGAACTTTGCCTCTGAGCTACGGAGGCGGTAGTTGCCATTATCGTGCCCATATCTAACTTTTATGTTTCCAAATACAGCGGTTTAGTTCTCAGGGGGTGGGGACACTCGACTCCAACAAAATTAATAAGCCTAATTTTTCGAAAACAGAACCCTAAATTATAAAATGGTCTTAAAAGACTCACAACTATTTTTAAACTCTAACTAACGATACCCCACACGACTGGGTTTGACGAAAAAAAATCATCCCCACTTTACTTGTAGGGGAGGTACATTTTTTTTACAGCTCTCTGCGTTTGCCAAATCTCAGCTTTTAACTACTTATAGTCTAGGAACTAGGCCGCGGACAGACAGACGGGCAGATGGACAGACAGACATGACGAAACTATTGTACTATTGTACAGGACTTTTTGTATTACGGAACCCTAAAAAAAGGGTGCATTAGGATATATTTTTCTTTAGTTGTATATTAAAATAAAATTCGAGTAAATCAAAATAACTCCCCATATCCTTTAAATAAAAAAAAATCATTTTTTTTTATAAAAAATTGAGTGCGTTTGATTATACTATTAATTACCTGATGGTAATAAGTGACCTATTTAAAGTAAAAAATGGTTACAAAGTTGGTCGTTGACGTCGGTATAAGCCTTAAGGCTTCGAATTTCCCAATCGTATTATCTCTATCTAGATTCCAATAACTTCAGGTTAAGGCTCAAAAGGATAAGACGATATGTGGGTCAAAGTTGCTCATATCATTTTTTGTAACATTTTCTTTATTCATGACTGGCTAGGGATCGTCCCCTTCAATGTGTAATATAATAAGGGTATCTCTAAATCTGTCCAACCATTATTTTCTATTAGGGCTGTATCGTCAGTTACTTTAGTAATATTCCCTGCTCTTTGGTTATAGGAAAACCATTGAATACATAACGAACTTGAATTATATTAGGCTGGCCTTACGCAACCGGAATTCCTCTTTGAATTTATAATTTATAATCTGAATCCGTCGGTGGCGCAACGGAAAAGGGCCACTACCTCCTATCCGGGAGGTCGTGGTTCGAGTCCTGCCCCTGCAACGTACCAATGTGTTTTTGAATTTCGATCTCATATATACGGTTATCCGACGCTCTTACGGTGAAGGAAACATCTTGAGGAAACCTGCACACATCTGCGAAGAAACTCGAAGGTGTGAAGTTGACCAACCTGCGCTGGGCCCGCGTGGTAGACTAAGCCCCGATCGCCCTTATACAGGGTAGACTCGAGCCCCTCGGTGGGGAAGTATATATGAGCTAATGTGATGAATTTGAATTTAGAAAACCCTGATTTGCGTATAATTTTATTATGCTCCACACATAGTGTGACTTTTTCAAAATCCGGGCTTTTTTAATTCAGATTATGAATTTTTCGGCTACGTAAGGCAGGCCTTAGAATTTAAAGAAAAATACTAAATACCCAAAAGCAAAGACAAGACATGATAGATGAAAAGAAAACCGAGACCTTTTCGCTGACATGGTAGATGAAAAAATCGGTTAAATATTTATGGTGTGTTTTAACAAAATAATTTTAAGACAAGACATTTTGGAAGTGAAACTTCCATATATAGACTGTATTAAGATTTTTTATGTCACGAAAAAGAGTTACGGCCGCGCGGAGGGGGTAGACAGAGAAAGGCGAGAGTGAATATGCATTATTTGTGTTTGCGTGAACCGTCATCGACTACATCGGCACTTACCATCAGGTGAGATGTAGTCAAACGCACTCATATTTTAAATAAAAAAATATATAAAAAAATTATGCGCGTGTGTGTGTTCAAAAAACCGAAAAACTTTCAGGTACGTACAAGAATTTATTTGTAATTTGTTTTTATGCTCAAAAATCCAAATATTCAGTGTACTAATCTTCATCTTAATCGACATCATCATCATCTACATATCAGCCGACGGTAGTCCACTGCTGGACATAGACCTCCCCAAGGATTTCCATGACGACCGGTTCTGCGCTGCCCGCATCCAGCGGTTTCCCGCGACCTTCACCAGGTCATCGCTACGTTACGCTACGTTTTCAGGGACGCGGTCGCCACTCGAGAACTTTACTGCCCCAACGGTCATCTGTTCTACGAGCTATGTGCCCCGCCCACTGCCACTTAAGTAAGCAATTCTGAGAGCTATTTCGGTTACTTTTGTTCTCCTACGGATCACCTCGTTTCTAATTCGATCATGCAGAGAAACTCCTATCATACACGCTCCATTTCCCTTTGGGATGATCATCATCATATCAGCTCATATACGTCCCCACTGAGGGGCTTGAGCCTACCCTGAATTAGGGCGATCGGGCCTTAGTCGACCACGCAGGCCCAGTGCGGGTTGGTCGACTTCACACACAACCTGCGCGAGTTTCTCCGCAGGCGTGTGCAGGTTTCCTCACGATGTTTTCCTTCACCGTAAAGCCCCCAATTGGGATATTGGTGGAATATAGGCAACATAGTGTTAAATATAGACAACAGAAAGTATAGATTAAGTGATGACGTACCTCCACCGCAAGTAGCAGAGCACAGTGATCCCGGTGTGGAGAGCCAGTGGTACCGCGGGCGCGAGCAGGAGGATCCATCGCCACCGCACACCCCGCACTCGTCGACACGACGCGTAGAGCCAACCCGGAGGTCGCAGCCGACCCGCTGTGGACAAGTTAATAATAAATCATCAGAATATTTAGTTTATTTTTATCTAGAATACCTATGAGTGCGTTTAACTGCATCTGACCTGATGGAAAGTGACGATGGAGACGAAAATTGTACACGCAAACTCCAATAATGTATTTACAGTATCGCTTTGAAGGTCCAAATCTACACTAATATTAATAATTTTAAACCAAAAAAAAACCGATTTCAAACAGGAAACTAAGGCTCCCCTCGATTTCTCTGGGATGCTATCATCAAATCCGGGTTTTCTTATCGTGGTACCACCCTTGGGATATCTCCTTTCCATCAAAAAAAGAATCATCAAAATCGGTTCATAAACGACGGAGTTATCTGCGAACAAACATCTATCTATATTAATATAATAAAACTGTAACGGGGCCGTGTCTGTACATGAAATATTTTTGGAAAATAATAACTGTGGTGGACATTACTAACGATACAGAGGCCAAAACAACAACTTTTGGAATTTTTGTCTGTCTGTCTGTCTGTCTGTCTGTCTGTATGTTCGCGCATCACGCAAAAACTACCGGGCCGATTTTGATGAAATTTTGTATGGTGGTTCCTTATAGCCCGGGTTAACATATAGGATACTTTTTATCCCAGAAAATTCAAGAGTTCCCGTGGGAAAACCAAAAGTATTAATTTATAGAATGGATCACCACGCATATGTGGCTTGACCTATTACAATCAAGTTTTACATGTTGATACCCTTATCGCGAACTAAAACTGGGACATTGTGAATCCCAAAAAAATTAAGGGTTCCTTCAGGAATGCAAAAAATTGTGTCTTTAGAATGGCTCAACGTAACAATATGAAACCTTTACATTGGGATGGAGTGTTTTAACCATCATTGTATAGTCGGGTATTCTTTATCCCGGAAAACTAAAGAGGTCCCGTGGGAAATTATCCATCGATACTTACAATTATAATTACAATTACTTACAATAATAAGAATAGAGTACTTTTTTCCACATATTAACTTCACATATCACACATTATAATCTTGGCAGCAGAATGTCAATAGATGGCACTGCAGGGATAATAAAACGCGCTTAAGTTGTATTAAAACATTAAAAGATTATTTCATACTTTTGAGTGGATTTCTTTTATGTATTTTTCAGCATACCCTACTTTACACAACTCTAACTCTGGAACTATGGCACGTAGCGATGTGTTTCATAAACGAACAGATAGGTATTTTTTTACAGATGCCTATCGTGTAAAAAAATTAAAACACATAAATCGAGTTTAGCATCTTTTATCAGGGGCACAGATACGGGAACTCTTCTGACGACGACTATTTGCGTGTGGCAGTTGCTCTCCGCCTGCAATATCAATATCTGTGAACCTCATCAATGTATTTGCGGGTACACGGTGGAGGCAATTGGCCATCACTCACTGAGTTGCGGTCGTTGTTTGTGAAGATTCCCACGTCACCAATTCCATAATGACCGCACTCGGAGGGCACTGGTCTCGGCCAGATGGAATATTCCATCTTTGATGCAGCCGCCGGGCTTTAGTCGATCTGATGGCAAAAGGCCGGAGAGTTTAAACAGGTGCTATGGCAGAGAGGAACGTGCCTGCTTTGGGACGCCACTTTTTCTGCCTCACTCCTCACCCATGCGGTACTGCTGCTCAATTTGCGGCGAGAAAGAAGCATAATAAGTACTCGGTCTTAGAGGAAAATTACTGCTTTGTGCCGCTGGTCTGTGAAACAACCGGCTGCTGAACCCTCAGAGGCCTTTGCCTTCACAAAGGAGATTGGCCGTCGCCTTCGAGAGAGGAGATGTGACGTGAGGTCCTACCTGTTGCTAAGGTTGTCTATTGCCATCCAGCGCGGCAACGAGAAGTGCGTTATGGGCTCCTTTTGAGTTGATACGACTCGCGGATTTGACCCATATTAATATTTTTAGGTTGTTTTTTTTACTAGATTCATATAATGATTTGAATTAGTTTTTGATAGTATAAGTTTATGGTTTATTTCATCATATCAATTTATATACGTCCCCACCAAGAGGCTCCACCTGCCCTGAGTTAGGGCGATCAGGCCTTAGACGATCACGCGGGCCCATTGCGGGTTGATTGACTTCACGCATAAGCTTCGAGTTTCTTCGCAGGCGTGTGCAGGTTTCCTCACGATGTTTTTCTCACCGTAAGAGCGTCGGATAAACGTACATACCAGCAGAGATATGCTATATATAAGGGGAGGCATACCAGTACGAAATCGATATTCGTATAGATATTGGTAAGTGGCAGGATTCGAACCACGGCCTTCCGGACAGGAGGTAGTGGCCCTAACCGTTCTGTCACCGACGCTCTATATGCTATTTAAGATTTAGAAATCCTTACTTAATATTATAAATTTGAAAATGTGTTTGTTTGTTTGTTACCTATTCACACTTCAACACCTCTACCAGTCTTGATGAAATTTGGCATGCAGGTAGCCTGTGATACACTGGGAATGAAATAGTCTACTTTTTATCTGTGGAAATTATCATATCCCAATGCAGTTCCTGAGGAAACTAAAACAATACTCTTTGTTCGTTAAGTTATTTAAAATCGTAACATATAAACATATAACATATAAAATGGGTTGGTGTGATTTTTAGCACAGAGATGAGGTAGAAAATGATATAATTTACAAATAAGTATATCCTGACATAGTTCCCGAGGGATCTGGGGACAACTGTTTTTTACGCTCGCGCACGTCGGTGGCGTCGCAATGGAGCAACGGATTAAAGTATTTTTTTGTATAGAATTTGTTGAAGGGGTGAGAAGTGACAAAGACTGCTAATCCGAATAGCCCGATGCAGTTCCTGAGGTACCGGGAGAAAACTCATGTCCACGATTGCGAGCTGATTGCGGCTCGCGCACCATTCACCCTCAAAAAGAGTCATAAAAGCTATGTCCACGCGGGCGAAGCCGCGGGCAAAAGCTAGTAAAAAATATATATATACGGTCGAATTGAGAAACCTCCTCCTTTTTTGAAGTCGTTTATAAAGAGGAAAGATTTAATTGTTTGTTTTTTTGTCTTGAATAGGCTCCGAAACTACTGGACAGATTTGAAAAATTCTTTCACCGTTGGGAAGGTACACTATGTGCGGTTGCTATAGGCTATATTCTTTTTCTTATCAGCTCATATACGTCCCCACCGAGGGGTTCGAGCCTTAGTCGACCACGCGGGCCCAGTGCGGGTTGGTCAACTTCACACACACCTTCGAGTTTCTTCGCAGGCGTGTGCTAGTTTCCTCACGATGTTTTCCTTCACCGTAAGAGCGTCGGATAAACTTGCATATGAAATCGAAATTCGAAAACACATTTGGTACGTGGCAGGATTCGAACCGCGGCCTCCCGGACAGGAGGTAGCGGCCGTAACCGTTACGCCACCGACGCTCTATAGGCTATAATTATATTTTCAAAAAATTAGGGATCCTTTCTAAAACTTAAATAATGTAACCCAAGGTGAAAAAAATGACCTAAAAATTCCTGTAATATCTACAAAAAGTAGTGCAGTGTAGTGGTAGTGTAGTGGTAGTGGTTGTGGTAGCGGTAGCGGTAGTGGTAGTTGTAGTGGCAGTGGCATCATCATACGTCCAAGCATGATAAGGATGCCAGAATCATGAACCTGGTAGCCAGAATACTGCACCAGAAGGAGGGTTAGTTATACATATTTTTCTTGTGTGTGTATAGGTATTTTTATTTATTTATTTCTTTGGCACATCATATCAGCTCATATACGTCCCCACCGAGGGGCTAGAGCCTACCCCCAATTAGGGCGATCAGGCCTTAGTCAACCACGCGGGCCCAGTGCGGGTTGGTCGACTTCACACACAACCTGCGAGTTTCTTCGCAGGCGTGTGCAGGTTTCCTCACGATGTTTTCCTTCACCGTTAAAGCAATCGGTAAGTATACGTACGTAAGTTTTTGAAAAACTCATTGGTACATTGGCCGTTCAGATTTGAACCCGGTACCTCTGGTTAGAAGAACCGAGTCGTTACCGGTTGAGCCACCGACGCTTTTTTTGATGACAACCTGATGGCTTGTTAGCTTCGTCTTGATCCCATGAGCGACATAGGATATATTTTTACCCGTCTGGCCAAAAGCAGGTGTTACGTAGTTAGTTTTGGCGTGCAAGGTTTCGATGTGATTCGTATTAATCCCGTGAGTGACATTGGATATATTTTTACCCAACTGGCCAAAACAGAGCGGTTAAGTTTTTATGCAGTCAGGTTTTTAAATTTTAAATAGTTCGTGTAGTTTTTTTTATCCTTTGGCATCATCTCACGATGCCGGTTTTTTTACAAGCTTTTATTTAAATTGGAATGTATATGTATGTTCGTTCGGGTAGAATATTGCAAGTTAAATTTGACCCACTTCTTGGTTTCCGATTGAGCCGAAATTTTTTATGTATAATTATGTATATCGCGTGACAATGCAATATTATAATTTAAAACGCTAAACACGTTAAAAAACCGACTTCCATCGCAACAAATTAGTACACTTTTGCCTTATTTATTATTTTTGGTTTTTGTTAATTTTCTACTAAAGTACTACACTGATTTTGATAAAATTTATATGGGACCACACGGAAAGCACTAGCTTTCAAATAAAAAAATAATCATAAAAATCGGTTTACCCAGTCAAAAAAAAACATACAGACGAATTGAGAACCTCCTCCTTTTTGGAAGTCGCTTGAAAAAGCTTGTACCTACCTTGTTTTTAGGTTTTTCGAAAATTATTTAATTTCCAAAAACTCACAGAGAAATCGATGCTTAGGGAACAATAACTCTTTATTTTAAGGCTGGCTTAAAATTTCAACTGTAATATTCATGTTTCAAGGTACATTTTAATACTTTCAGATGAGAGATGTCGGCTGCCCCATTTTAAAACACAGTAACTGCAAAAATTTTATACCTATTTTTTTTTGGTTATGTTGCATTTTTCATTACTTTTAGGACTTAATTTCAGGTATTTTTTCTTCCAAATATTTTTATTGCATTTTTTTCTGTTAATAAATCAAATTTTTAATCAATTTGGCGCGCAACTTTTTTTTAATAAGGCAAATTTTAAAAAATCTGAGAATTGTCAGTTACTGTGTTTTGAAATTGGGCAGCCGATGTGGTCCCGGACATTTCGTGTGAGTTCGTTTCATTCAAATTTATTTCCCTGCAGAGATGGAAGATAGTGTTATTTATGACTTCTTGCCTGTCAGCCGTTTTATACACCTTTGATATACCTACATACTCAAATGTGTTTTTTTTCCTGTTTCTACACTTTATTTGTTATGCTCGGAGTTTCTCTGCGTGATCGAATCAGAAACGAGGAGATCTGTAGGAGAACCAAAGTAACCGACATAGCTCTCAGAACTGCTAAACTTAGGTGCCAGTCGGCGGGGAGTTCCATTGGGGCAGTAAAGTTCTAGAGTAGCGATCGCGCACCAGAAGACGTAGCGTAGGAAGACCTTCCACTCGCTGGACCGATGACCTGGTGAAGGCCGCGAGAAGCCGCTGGATGCGGGCAGCGCAGAACCGGTCGTCGTGGAAATCCTTGGGGGAGGCCTATGTCCCAGCAGTGGACGTCCTTCGGCTGATATGATGATGATGATGATTTCTTATACAAATTTATGTAAATTGTAGAGGTTTTGACGCTTTGAATGGATTGCTATCATCATGTCTGCTGAAAGACGTCCACTGGACAAAGGCCATAAGGATTTCTACAACGACCCGTCCTACGCTGACATCATCCAGCAACTTCCTGCGACATGTCAGAGGCTTGTCTACGCTACGTGGTCCGGTGTGCAGTTGCCACTCAGGAACTTTACTGCACCAACGGCCATCTATCCTACGAGCTATGTGACGGGTCCTACATAAATTTTGTTACACCTGTATAACTAACCTGGCGATTATTGTGCAATTCCAAGAATAATAATTCATACATAGGTACTGGTCCTTTTTGAAGTCGGGTAAAAAGTTAATTCACACACAATCAGACACCGTAAATTTCTGCAATACCTGCATCAATCGGGACTCGCCTCCCGTCTGTAGTGTATGACTTAACCTTCCCGAGTTCAACCGAGTTTATCTAAGACTAGCTGTCTCGGCGAAATTTCTACCGCCTCCTACTACATACACTACACTGAACTGCACTGCACTAACTATACTACACTACACTACACAACATGGCGTAATGGTTAGCCCATTCGCTTTACATCAGGAGGTCGCGAGTTCGATTTCCGGTGGGGTCAACTTGTAAGACTCGGTTTGGTTGGTGGTAGGGCATTTTCTAAGCCCGCCTGGCTAACAACCACCATCTTATCTAAGTCTTGCCGCCAAACATCAGTGTTAACAACATTGATGTGTTCCGGGCTTGAAGATAAGATAGCCAGTTCTCCATTGCGTTGGGGAATCTTGGTAAGCCCGCTTCCAACTTCAGCATTATCGTCACCTACCATCAGGTGAGATGATGCCAAGGGCTTACCAATTGTTAATAAAAAAAAACTACTTTATATAGATATTACAGGAATTTTTAGGTCATTTTTTTACACCTTACAAATGTAACCCAATACATTTTTTGAGTATTAGTAAGGATTCCTATTTTTTTTGAAAATATACTATAGCCTATAGCAACCGCGGATAATGTAGCCTCCCAATGATGAAATAATTTTTCAAATAGGTCCAGTGGTTTCGGAGCCTATTCAATTCAAACAAACAATCAAATCTTTCCTCTTTATGATGTTAGTAAAGAATAAGTTTCACAAAAGATTCCAGATGAGAGGAAAAATATAAAACTAACACAGAAAATATTTTTTTTTATAGATGTGTAGTTTTTTTTCAGTATATTTCCTGTATTCTTGAAAAGAACCATCTCATTTCCTTACCTTTGTTATTGTTATTGCGAATACCCGCACGAAGCGATACGCTTCCTCATTTCGAGGCAAGAGTGAATATGCACTCTTTGAAATTGCGTGTACCATCCTTGACTTCATTATTATCTTTATTTTCTACTAGCTGTTTCCCGCGGCTTCACCCGCGTGGACCACGTTTCTATGACTTTTCGAGGGCGCGCAGTGCGCGAGCCGCAAGCGGCTCGCAAGCGTGGCAAAAAGTAGCCTATGTCTTAGTCCAGGTCCTAATCTGTCTACCTACCAAATTTCAGCCAAATCCGTTCAGTAGTTTTTGCGGGAAAGCGTAACAGACAGACAGAGTTACTTTCGCATTTATAATATTAGTAGGGATATGGTGATATGTAGTCAAACGCACTAACATTTTAGATTAATAAAACAAAATAGTGAATCATCCTTTAAATCTTTAAACCTAGTATTCAAGACCTCGTAATGATTTTTTCACACCACCTGCTCGACAATGCCAAATTACATATCGCACTCTTAGTAAAACATCGACCGAACTCAAAATTTTAGCAAAACGAGTTTCAATCAAATACCGCCCTAAAAGAGCAGGCTTCACAACCTAGTTTAAAAAAAACACCCATTTTCCTAACACATTAAGGTTCAAAATAAGATAAGTCTATATTTCCCTTTCCCGCATCCCCGCCCTCCTCCGTGGAACAGTGACCAATTCAGTCTTGCGCTGGCGGCCGCACGCAGTGGTAGTGTCAAACGCCGACCGATTTTAAGATGAGCCGTTGTTCTATTGAAAATAAAGGTAAGTTATTGAGTCAATTTTTTAAACAATACTGACCAATTTAGTGATACGTCTATGTTTCAGAAAGAATCTTAGTGGTCTGGCTGGCTTATTTCGTATTAAGTCAGTATTTTGTACAAAATTCTAACAAGTTCATTGACCATTTTGGAGTTGCGACTGTGTAGTTTTGAAAATCGTAAAATTAATTTGTCTGATATCAAATTCGGTCTATGTACTTTTAAAAAGAAGTGTGATTCGTTTGAGCCATTTGAAGTTTAGTCTTTGTTTTATAAAAAAAGCCGAAAAAATTGCGTAATATCTAAAATTAGGTCTGTATATAATTTAATTATGAACAATTTTTTATGGATCAATTTAGAAAATTACTTAAAAATTTAAATTATTTTTGTGTTGTTGTAGATATTTGTCGTTAGTCATCATGGAGAATCAGCGTATGAAGCAGATATTCAAAAATATAAATATCAAGATGAGCTTGAAAAAAAATTAAAGATCGTCGCTAAATAACGACCGTTTGGCCACAAAGAATAAATATTTTAAGGATAAAAAAGGAGTTCATAGTAAGCAAGTATGTCAGAAAAATCCACTTTATGCACCTGCGAATTACAAAACAACGGATTCTACTTCTACAAGTGATACAGTTTACCTGCAAATACAGATTTTACTCAAGAGTGTTCTCCGCTGTTTGGCTGATAAACCCACAGATACTGACACTTTATCTGTAATTGTATGTGAAAACGGTTTTCTACAGGCTACACACACCGAGCATGTAATAAAATGATGAAATGATGAAACAAAAATCAAGACAGTTCATCACAAACACCTGCCACTATTACAAAAACAGACATTTTATAGCAGAAAACCTCCAAGTAGACTCCTTGCAGGTATCTGCTGATAAAATTATAGACAAAATAATACCTGAAAAAAACATGGGATCTTCGCAGGCATCTCTTGATATATGCGTAGAAAAAGTCGCATTACCTGTAAAAGAAAAAAGTCGTCCGATACAATAACCACTAAAAGAGCAGCATCGCCTGTAAAAGCAGCATCGCCTGTAAAATCCACAGTTGTCCGCTAACATAGCCAATAAACTATCAGCATCACCTATAAAAAAATATTCTCTGCAGTTATCTGCTACCACAATCACTAAAAACGTAGCATTACTTACAGAAAATCATACTTTACAGGCGTCTGCTAACATAACCACTGAAAAAGCATCATTATTTGATAAAGAAAATTCTCTACAGTCGTCATCTACGAACCCAGCTGAAAAATCACCAACTTTTGATGAATTGGAAGAGGATTCTCCACATGTCCCTGCTTCAATAACCTGTCAAAATTCACCAGTAGTAATACAATCTCAAGATCAACCTGATCCAGCTTCTACTACTATTGTTAAAAATACTGTATCCTCCGAGGCCAAAAAATCATTAATCTGCAAAATTGATTTATCTCTTTTCACAAGCAAAAACAAGGTTATTACCACGTCAGTGCCCGCAAAACAAACGGTTTATATTGCTAATTCCCTTCAATTCAATTTAAACGACGGAGATGAAAATAAAGATACAACCTCAGCAAGTTACCCAAATGAGTTACTATCAACTAATACCAACTTAACAACTGAAACAACTCAGAAATCTTCTAGTGAAACGTCGAGAACTAATAAAAAAAAGTTATAAAATTTCCCCTATGAACTCCGATGAACGTGATGCAGATCTAAGTGATACAGATCCCACATATCACACAGAAATGGAAATAGATAATCGGCCGCCGTCACTGTTGTCAACATCTCGTTTTCGTAAAAGCAGAAGTAGTAGTTTTTCTGAGTTATCGTCGTCATCATATTCTCGTAGCAATTCATCGTCATCAAGCTCTTCTTGTGGTTCATCAGAAAGTTTGGATCGTTCAAAAACACTAGAACGTAAAACAAGGAAGCGAAAGCGCGATCCTGAATCTTGGAAATTTGAAGATTTCGTAGACATAAGAATTTACAAACTAAGTGGGGTCAGAATTTCACCAAAGATGTACCCACTTAACTGAACTGACGTAAAAATATTAGAGTTCCGCAAAGAAGAACCATTCAAATTTTATTTCAAGACGTCATATAAAGATGACAAATATCGCGAAATTGATGTACGGGCAGGCCTGCGAAAGTCCTTGCCTATGATTGGAGATATGATCCTAGGGAAAGCCTATAGTGAAAGATTCCAACTGAGCGAGAACAAAAAAGATCTCAAGAGCCTAAGATCCAAAAAAGTGATATCGCCTTATTATTCCAGTTACTACAAAGACTTAATTTAATGTGCCAATAAGTTAATATAAGTTTTATGTTTTTATATATTTAAGTTCTCACTGTTGTTAATTTGCAATTCTCAATTGATAACAAAAAACTATATTTTCGTAAAATGCAATTCTTATTTATACTTTTGTAAGATGTCAAAATTGTGCCAAATGTTCGCTAAGTGTTATTTATTTTTTGGAATACAATAATGTAGGTAGATAGTTAAGTAGTTATCTATTTTTGTAAAAGAGTTGTGGTTCTACCAACAAGCCTTAATTTAGTTAGACTGATTATTAGCTAGACTGATTGATTACTTGTGCCATAGGTAAAACCTGTCGCTTATTTAGACTGAACATTTTGACTGATAATTGTTAAGGTACCTACTAACCTTTATAATATTGCATTTATAAAGAGTTTATTCTAATTGCTTGTTGTAATTTTTCAAGGTTTTATAGTTACGTCTTTCAGTGTTAATTCTATTGAATATTACATATTATAGCTCGTAGAACACATGGCCGTTGGCGTAGTAAAGTTCTCGAGTGGCGGCCGCGGAAAACGTACGTAGAAAGGACTCCTCACTCGGTGGACCAATGACCTGGTGAAGGTCATAGGAAGCCGCTGAATGCAGACAGCGCAGGATCGGTTGTCGTGAAAACCCTTAGGGCACAGTATAATAAATATTAGTAATAACATAGTGCTTGGGGGAAGCGTTTGTCCAGCAGTGGACGTCCTTCTGCTGACTATGATAATGAATAATATAACAAAAAGTGAGACACTTTATTGGTTGGCATTAAAGTTTTAATAATTTTTTTTAAAGAGTTTATGATTATTGAATGAGGTTACTTACTAATTTTGTTTCTGAAACTATTTGTTAGCAGCATTTGCTTGTAAAAACATTATAATTATTATTAAGTACGTTGTATTGCATTTTCTAATAATGTTTAAAAACAAACACAAAACGGATTATTTGAATTGTGATTTTTGATAATAGTTCATAAAATAAAGGTTAAATACATTTAAATTGTACAATTAAGCTTTTATTTTTCATCTGATCTTGTTCCAAATTTTCTAATTAAAAAACCATTTTAAAATGAGTCACTTAGATAAGCTAGATATTTTGTAGAAAATAGGCTTATTTTTAAATATGACATACAATTTTGTATACTCTTAATTAAACAGTGGCTTGATTTAAAATGTTACTACTTTTTGTTAGAATCATTGAGTGAAATATAGACGTATTTTCAGCTAGGTCAGCAATATCCTACTTTTTTTTGTAAAATAATGACTCAATTCTGAAATGCTAAAAAAAATATTTTTTTTCCCAACTAATCGACCAAACATTTAAATTAATTTTACTACACCTGAAAGAGCATATATTTAAGATAAAATACGTGGTTTTAGTTTTCTCCTATGCTTTTTATTTGCAATTCTATAGCAATTTTAAAAATAATGCAGTCTATACAAAATACATTTTAGGTCATTCCCAAAAGTTTGTGATTTTGAAATCGGTCAGTATTTTATTAAGGGTGCGATATTATGTAAACCTTACGTAAAGCAAATCATTAAAGCCCTTGGCTTTAGCCGGGGTGTAATGTTGGACTGAATCTCATTATAACCCGCTGGGTTGTAATATTTTCACTTTTCATAGTTCTTATTGCAATGGCCTTAAAGTCTAATTTCGTAATAATAGATAATCTAATACTCGAAGACCGGGGTCGGCGCCGCGTCAAACTTATTTGAAAATCGAAACTTATTTGAAAATTTAACTTTTTCTAAAATCGAGTTGGCCACGGCAAGCTGAATGGAACACATTTGAAATTAAACAAAAGCCGCGAGTATTGAAGACGCTACAATAATATGCGTAATAACTGCAAAGATTTTATAAAAATAAAAATATAACTTTGTCTTTCCACAACTGGACTAATGTCTCAAACATCAATTTTCACTTTTAATTTACTATAATAAAACACTGTTTTTAGTAGGAAGTAGGAGTAGGTCGCGAAAGGTGAGAAAAGTAGAATACAAAGCTGTTTTTGTCTTGGGCGCGCTTGAACCCCTCACTGCGCTCAGGACTCTCGCTTCGCTCAGGAATTAACTCATAACACCCTCGCTGCGCTCGGGAGTTAAATCTAGAGTCCTTTGTTACGTTTAGGATTCAATATTGCGCCCGTGACATAAAACAGTGCTTTATCCCCTTGGTGTATAATCTACTATTGTCCCAACAATTCCCCCAAATTCTTCTTTACTCAGAGGTAAACTCCGCTAAGTTTGTCTCAAAACAATCTCTACAAATGCCAAAACCTAACTAAGTAATCAATTCTGAATCAACAGAAGGCTTCAGAAATTTTATTCAGATAGGAATCACTTTCATCCAACCAATATGAATTGCCTCCAACCCCGCCGTTGTCATTCGTCATAATTTATTTAGGATCCCACGAAATCGACTCTGAATCCGTTTTCACCCAAATGTGCCGAATTCCCCGATTATCATATTAAAGTAGGTAAATTTCTATCGCTTTTTTGCTTAAAGGTTTGCTTGCAAGAGTGAAAGGAGCAGGGAGAATCGATACTGAGTTATTATTAAGAGGATTTCTAGTGGATTGTTTATTCATTTCGCAGGGACGGATTAAGGTAAGTTTAGGGCCTCATTACTTATTATTATTGTGGTTCCAGATTAATAAAAAATATTATTGAACAGCCGAATAATGCCAAATCGTATATTTGCATAAGTCACTTGTTAGATTGACTTTACCAACCACACTGTCCGCCCTTTACCGAATTGATTGGGTTATCAGCCAAGAAAGCATAGATTAAATAGATATTAAACAAAGGCCCGATTCACACTTAAAAATACTCGTAAATTTATGAACTCGTAAGCCAGCAATGTATTTCTTCTTGTCACTTGACTTGCATAATATAACACTTTTCACAAGATTGTGAAACTCAGGTAAAACGCTTTATTACCTGATGGCAAGTGACGATGATGCCGAAGATGGAAGAGGGCTTACCAAGATTCCTCAACGCAATGGAGAACTGGCTATCTTGTCTTAAAACCGGAACACATCAATGTTGTTAACACTGATTTTTTGGTGGCAAGACTAAGATAAGATGGTGGTAGCTAGCCAGGCGGGCTTAGAAAATGCCCTACCACCAACCAATCGAGTCTTACAAGTTGAACCCACCGGAAATCGAACCCGCAACCTCCTGGTGTGAAGCGAATAGACTAACCATTACGCCAAGAAGGCGGTTAAAACAGTGTTAGTGCTTCTGCACTGGGTGTCAGCCCTGATTTACCCAAATGCTGGGCACATTTACTTTATTAATTGATCTCTTAGCTGTTTTACTAACATAGTCAATAAGTTTTTTACTGACACGTCATGGACCCATGTTGTCTCTTAAATAACTAATAATAATACTGTACTTCTGCTGGAGGTGCTCCTGCCACTTTACCTCGTATCAAGTGAGCAGAGTAGCTTAAATTTAATATATTGAAATAATAATAATAGCACTCCTAACGTGTTAGCAATAAAACACTGTTTCGTTGAGGTATTTCAATATAGGTAAAGTTTTGGCAGCATCCGCGAAATATCATCGAAACTTTTTGGTTACCAAATTTTTTGGGGCCCTTATTGCTGCCTAAATGCGGTTCTGTCTTACGCGGAACGAAGACAAGAAGTTAATAAGCTGTTTGGTTTACGGATACCTTAATTTAAGCCTTTATTAAATAGCTTTTACCGTATTTGCTTTTACAGTATTTGCGAATTGATTAATTTTCTGCCTTAACTCAAACAAGGGGTAATTTAGTAAAGAGGCTTCTGAAGGACAAATATTTATTATTGCAAGCTAGTCGTGCAATAACAAAGAAAATGTTATTGAAATACAGTGTGGGAACACTTCAAGACTCTATTTCTGGCTGAGTATCCTTACTATCCGCCGGGCGTCGGTGGCGTAATGGCAAGGGCCGCTACCTCCTGTCCGGGAGGTCGTGGTTCGATCCTGCCACTCTTTTACAACTTCTTATACGCTGAAGGAAAACATAGTGAGGAAACCTGCATACGCCTGCGGAGAAACTCGAACCCGCGTGGTCGACTAAGGCCCGATCGCCCTAATGCAGGGTAGGCTTGAGCCCCTCGGTGGGGACGTATATGAGCTGATGTGATGATCCTTACTATCCGTTATTGTATTAAAAACTAGCTTTATCCCGCGGCTTCGCCCGCATGGACATCGTTATTATGACTGTCTTTGAGGGTGAGCAAGCGGCTCACGAGCAGGGCTATGAGTTTTCCTCAGATCCCTCAGAAACTATATCGGGTTATTCTGATTAGCAGTATATGTCACTTCCCACCTCCTCAACCAATTCTATACAAAAAAATTTTTTAACAACATAAAAACTTTTAGGTACAAGCTTTTGATATTGCATTGTCACGCGATATACATAAGCATCAAATCAAATCTGGACGGCCAATGTACCAATGAGTTTTTCAAAAAACTAACGCACATATACTTACCGATTGCTTTAACGGTGAAGGAAAACATCGTGAGGAAACCTGCACACGCCTGCGAAGAAACTCGAAGGTTGTGTGTGAAGTCGACCAACCCGCACTGGGCCCGCGTGGTCAACTAAGGCCTAATCGCCCTGATTCAGGGTAGGCTCGAGCCCCTCGTTGGGGACGTATATGAGCTGATATAATCATCATCATTACAGCTCATATACGTCCCCACCGAGGGGCTCGAGCCTACCCTGAATCAGGTGTGTGAGGAAACCTGCACACGCCTGCGAAGAAACTCGAAGGTTGAGCTGATATAATAATACATCCAAAATTTCAGATCAATCGGAAACCAGGAAGTGGGTCAAATTTAACTTGCAAGATTCCACCCGAACAAACATACATACGTTGCAAGTTAAATTAAAGCTTGTAATTACTTCAATCCATTGCTTCGTTGCGAACCCGTACGTGCGCGAGAGTGGATTTGAGTTTTCTCCTGATCCTCTGATCCATGACGATATCGGGCTATTCTGATTAGAAGTCTATGTCACTTCCCACCCCCTCAAACAATTCTATACAAAAAAGACTTCAGTCCGTAGCTCCGTTGCGACGCTAACGTGCGCGAGCGCGGAAATGAGTTTTCCCCAGTACCCTCGGTAACCATGTCAGGATATGCTAATTAGTAAATTATGTCATTTCCCACCCCTTCAACCATCTCTGTGCAAAAAATCACAACAATCCATTGTTCCATTGCGATGTTAATGAAACTAAGCAATAAAAAAAGGTATTATTTTCAGTTCCCTCAGGAACTGCATCGGGCTTTGCTATTTTTACAGGATAAAAAGTAGCCTATGTCCTTTCCAGTGATACGGGCTACCTGCATTCCAAATTTGATCAAGATTGGTCGAGGTGTTGAAGCGTGAAAAGGTAACAAACAAACACATTTATAATATTAGTAAGAATGTGAAAATCACTTTGTTTGTTACCTCTTCACGCTTTAACACCTCAACCAGTCTTAATGAAATTTGGTATGTAGGTAGTCTGCGTCAAGGGAACTACGTGTGCTACTTTTCATCTCGTGAAAATGGCATAGTCCGATACAGTTCCTGGGGGAACTAATCCAGTACTGTTTTTTTGTCGATTTCTTCAATCATAATCACATCAGCTCATATACACGTCCCCACCGAGGGGCTAGAGCCTACCCTGCATTAGGGCTTCCACGGCATTAGTCGACCCAGCGGGCCCAGTGCGGGTTGGTCAAGTTTAATATCACCACCATTCTACTATGTTCCTACGGAGCGACGGATTTTTGTGATTTTTGTAGAGATATGGTTGAGCACTACCTCAACTTGAAATTACATAGAATACTAATTATTTTAGCCCAAGTTACTTCACGAGGGATCTGGGAAAAACTAATTTCCAGCCTCGCGCACGTCGGCATCGTCGCAACGGAGTAACGGAGCAACGGATTAACGGAGCAACGGATGAACAAGCAAGTGATTTTTTTGCATAGAAATAGTTGAGGAATTGGGGATGTGACGTAGACTGCCAAACAGAATATAGCCAGAATCAGTTCCCTAGGGATCTGGAGTAAACTTCTGCCTAAGCTCACGAGCCGTTTGCGGCTCGCGCACCACTTATCTTCATAGACAGTCAGAAAAACGATGCCCATTCGAGTAAAGCCGCGGGCAAAAGCTACTATTCAATATATTTAATAAGTCGTTAGATGTAGATGTAGATAAAGATATAGATGTAGATGTAGATATAGATATAGATATAGATATAGATATAGATATAGATATAGATATAGATATAGATATAGATATAGATATAGATATAGATATAGATATAGATATAGATATAGATATAGATATAGATATAGATATAGATAAAGATAAAGATAAAGATAAAGATAAAGATATAGATAAAGATATAGATATAGATATAGATATAGATATAGATATAGATATAGATATAGATATAGATATAGATAAAGATATAGATATAGATATAGATATAGATATAGATATAGATATAGATATAGATATAGATATAGATATAGATATAGATATAGATATAGATATAGATATAGATATGGATATGGATATGGATATAGATATAGATATGGATATGGATATAGATATAGATATAGATATAGATAAAGATATAGATAATAAAGCTGAGGAAATTTTGTACTTAATAAAATCGATTTAGGTTATCGTTATCAGCTAATAAAAGAACATCGTTAAACACGTAATACATCTTGCAAAAAAAAAATTATGTAAATGTACAGATACGGGAAAAGTGTGAAGATTCCAGGAGTTTACAAATCGCTTTTTGAACGCCTACTTTTAAAAAAGTTTTCGACGTGACTCCTTTGCGATCGCTCGTTATCTAGTAAGTGGTTATACAGACTTTTTGGTGGTAAAAAAAAAAAAGAAATTAGCTTTGGCTGACGATGTTTGAAACTTTTGCCCGGACGGAATATCTTAGAAGGCGGGGGCTAAGATTAAAGTAACTGTAGGTGATGTTTTGAATTCTGATTTTGAACTTTGTCAGTGACTTTAAATGGACCAATACCTTGAATTGAGACTTTTTTACTTTAATAAACACATTAGCGTATTAGCTTTTTTTATTCACAATAACAAAAGTTTGTTTACAAACAAACAAACAAACACGTAAAACGTGCCTATAAAATTTGAGGATTGCCCTCCATTTCCCTGGGATCCCATCATCAGATCCTGACAATGGGACCCCCCTCAGCCTCGGGAGTATACTCTTTTGAATAAAAAAAGAATTTTGAAAATTGGTTCACAATCGGCGGAGATATCGCGTAACAAAGATGTAAAAAAACATATAGACGAATTGAGAACCTCCTCCTTTTTAAAGTCGGTTAAAAAGGAAAAAACCGAAAAGGATGACGCATTTTAGTAACCTTATCTGTCTATTCTTTCTGATGAAGTCTTACCCTGATTCTGTCCAACCTACTCTACATCACAATGCCAAGTCCAAACAAAACAAACAACAGACCACTATAGCACGTTCCTTTCCCGGCACTGAAACTAGAAGTCAGACAGGCGTACGTAATCCTTTCACTGTTCGAGATAAAAAAAGAAAAAAAGGGGAATTGAAACCTTGTGACACAATAGCGGACGCGACCCGACATCATCACGGAATGGGGACGCGAAATAATAAGGCCTTCAGGCGGTTTAAGGGTTAAGAGATGGCGGAAACAAATCTGTGACGAAGTCAATCTTTTTGGTTTTTGGAGTTTACTCCTTAAGAATCGATTTGCATATAAGGCGCCCGGTATGAAAAAATATGAGGAGTAAAATCTAGTGATCGAAAACGTAGTTTGTTATATTCTCTTTGCGCGTTACGTTTTTACGCGCAACCTATTGTGCGCACCTCTGTCACGTGATACAAAACAGTCAGGCTGAATCTAAGATGACGTTCTGTCATTGTTGCAGTCTTAAGGCGTGTCTCTTGCGCCCGCTTTTTTGAAACATTACACAGAAAACATGAAACAAAAACATTTGTTTTCATACTCAAGCCGTCTCCTGCTACAGGGAAATGTTTCTGAAACAAAAAATGTGCGCGACACGGCAGTTGTAGAAAAATGAAACAAATCCTTCCCCTCTCCACCCGCGCGGGGAGTATAATTGTACTGTATCTGTGTATTGTTTTGCAAAACAGGTCGGAGGAGACGCGCCTTTACTATTTTTGATCTGTATATATAATTTCAGTATATTTATAATATGAAATATAAAATATTTATGATTATAAATATACTGAAAATTTGTGATATTTTACAATCTCCATCGTATAATTTAGTATTCCACTCCATCATGGATGTCAATTTTGTGAAAGCAGATAGCAGAAACTTGCCCAAAGTGTACGCAATCAAGGATTGAAATGTTCTTCAAAAATAACCCCGATTTTTATTCTGCAGAGCTGAGAAATGTAAAAACAGCAATGTAAGTACTATAAAATAATTATAACACTACCTACGTAAGTAACCTTAATCCTGCGAAGGCAAAATAATGGTATTTCTTTCAATTGTAGTTTTTTAGGTTATAAAGAATAAATTTTGTTTACAGTAAGTAATTAGTTTGCATTTTCAGGGCTGCACGAGAATCTTATGGTGACGATGCTATTGGGTACGTGCAACTACATCGTGGATCAGGACTTTGCACACTCAATTGCAAGATCTGCCCCGAGCACAAATTGCGGGATAGTTCATACAGAGTCACTATGGTGATAGACGAGACTAAAGGTGAAATCGTCAGTTGCCAGTGCTTGGACTGTGCAGGTTCAACTGGTGGTTGTAAGCATGCAGTGACATTTTTAATGTGGACCCATCGTCGCAGTCTTCCTGCACCGAGGTTGAATGTTACTGGAAAAACCCATCCTCTCGAGAGTAGGGACTACTATAAAATACGTCACTGTAGATCAAATTTGCAAAAAAACAGCTCCACATCATGAAACCAGCACAGACCTTTTCCACGAGTTTCTTCAAGAAGCAAAAAAGAAGAAAATTATGAATTGTGAACTGTTGAAGTATCAGAACGACTTTAAACACAGTGATGTTAGAAAGTTTTCACTTCATCATTTCCTTATTCAAGCGAGTGATGATATAAAGAATGATGTCCACAAATTACTAGAATTAGATTAGAAGAATTAGAAGACATTAACCAATTAGAAGAAATTAACGAATTATATTAATAATTGTAATGTAATAGAAAATAAGATTTTTTAATGTAAAGTAATATTTGTACACCTTATTTTAAGGTTGAGTTCGCGCACTTCAACACTATTAACACCAAACTGTACCGAATTCTTGAACAAATAAATGAATTGAATTGAATTGAATTGAATTGAAACATTACAAGAGAAACTTAACAAAAATGCTCTTGATTTAATTGAAGAGTCAACTTGAAATCAATGTAAGAGCCCTTTATGGTATGACCTAAGATATGCTTGTATAACCGCATCCAAAGCATATTAGGTTAGTTGCTGCCAAACACCAAATGGATCATTAGTAGCTGCGATCATGGGAGCTAAAACACCTGACACATCAGCTAAGAAAAGAGGCCGGAAATTGGAATCATCCATCAGTTATAAAAACTGTGCAGAGTAAACTTAAAACCAAAGTCAAGCCCTGTTTTGTGCCTGTTTAGACAATCGTACTTAAGAAGTAAACTCCAGTCGTGCGTCGGAGCTGACACACACACTTTTTATTTTTTTCAATCTACTTTTACCTAGGCTGTTTGATAAGTACCCGTTTACTAAATATATTAATATCACTGGCCGAAAATAAGTATACCACCTTTTTAAGCCATTTTTCAGAGGCAGGAAAAAAAAAGAAAATGGCATTCTTTTGTTTTTTTTTTCATTTGACAGCGATTTAGTGAAAGCGTGAACTTAAAATTGTTAAAATGGAGAAAGAACAGTATCGGTCTGTAATTAGATTCTTGTTTTTTGAAGGAAAAACATGTGACGAAATAAAAGTAAGAATGCAAGCGGTTTACCATGAATGTGCTCCTTCTATTACAACCGTGAGATATTGGTATAACGAGTTTGGGGGAAAACAACCGTCTTTGATGAGGATCGCCCAATTGAGGTGACTACAGACGATATGGTTAAGAAAATTAAAAATATCGTTTTAGCCGACCGCTGAATTAAACTTCGAGGAATCGTTGATGGTGTAAACGTTTCAATCGAGAGGGTACAATACATATTAGGAGAAAAATTGGGCATGAAGAAAGTATCGGCGATGTGGGTGCCGCGTTTACTCACGGAGGAGCAAAAACGGAACCGACTGACTACTTCGGAGCAGTGTTTGGCCGTGTTCAAACGTAACCGGAAAGAGTTTCTACGTCGTTTCGTGACCGTGGAAGAAACGTGGGTTCACCACTACACCCCGGAAATGAAAGAGCAGTCGAAGCAGTGGATTTTACCGGGTGAACCTGCTCCAAAGAAAGCAAAAACCGTCCCATCGGCTGGAAAGGTCATGGCGACTGTTTTTAGGATTCGCAGGGTATTATACATATTGAATACTTAGAAAAGGGGAAAACGATAACAGGGCAGTACTACGCCAATTTATTGGATGGATTTGACGCCGTCTTGAAGGACAAACAACCCCATTCAAAAAAGAAAATAGTACTGTTTCATCACGACAACGCCCCGGCTCATTCGTCCAGAGTTGTGACGGCTAAATTAGCACAGTTACGATACGAACTATTGCCTCATCCCCCATATTCTGCAGATTTGGCCCCATGCGATTTTTTTTGTTTCCCAACCAAAAAAAATTGCTCGGTGGTAAGCGATTTGGATCAAATGACGAAGTCATTGCCGCCACAGAGGCCTATTTTAATGACTTTCCAAAATCATACTTTTTGGATGGTTTATTGAAGCTTGAGTATAGGTGGAACAAGTGTATAGAGTTAAAAGGTGACTACGTAGAAAATTAAATGCATATATACATAAAAAAATATTTTTTTTTGCCATAAACGGGTACTTATCAAACAGCCCTCGTATATTACCTTTCTGTCTGTTTTTACTTTTTTGTTATTCTGTTTTTTGAAATTGTCATTCCATTTCCTAATCTGTTCATCGACACTTTATATTTTCAATATATTAAATTACATACATTTATGCCTTTTTTCGACTGTTCTGTTTTATCACAGATCTACTACAAATATATTTCTATATCGCGTGGCCACTACAGTGCCTCTCGCTTTAAGCGTTTTTAGCGTTTGTGTTGCCACCTTAATATTATTTCCATTAAGTCAGGGTAAATTTCAATGTAATCAGCGCGACCTTGCGCCTTTGTAGTAGATCTGATGAAATATAAGTAATGATTTCGAAAATCATTTGTACAGCTTTATTTTTCAATATACCTCTTCAAAATCAGGGGTCCACATAGAAACCTACATCATCATCATCATATCAGCCACAAATCGTCCACTGCTGGACAAAGGCCTCCCCCAAGGATTTCCACGACGACCGGTCCTGCGCTGCCCGCATCCATCGGCTTCCCGCGACCTTCTAAAAAACGGGAAGAAACCTACAAACATATATTATTTTTATTAGGTAAAATTTAAATTTATTTGGCAACATTGAAATAAGCATTGTTTGGCTAAGATACTGTCAGATTTTGACAATTAGCCAGCAAAAAAAGTGGTCATGCCGATAAGGACAAAAAATAATATCAGTATCTTTTTCGCACTCGTGGCATATCGTAACTATCCTTCTTTTTATAACGATTCCGTTACTAATCTATTTGTAGTAGATTTGTGGGTTTTATTCACCCATTCATTACTCGTACTTTCCTTTACAATCCCTACTAATATTATAAATGTGAAAGTAACTCTGTCTGTCTGTTACGCTTTCCCGCAAAAACTACTGAACGGATTTGGCTGAAATTTGGTAGGTAGACAGATTAGGACCTGGATTCAGACATAGGCTACTTTTTACCACGCTCGCGAGCCGCTTGCGGCTCGCGCACTGCGCACCCTCGAAAAGTCTTAGAAACGTTGTCCACGCGGGTGAAACCGCGGGAAACAGCTAGTATTATATAGTTCAGTGTTGGTGGTGGAAGCATATTCTTTTATTGGATTTAAACGAACCCTGCTCCTCCCTCCAGAACCTACTCCTTTCTTGTGCGCGCATCGGCGTAAATCCTTACTTACGTATCCTTTCCTTACAGGTCGCGCCAAGCTTTATTAATAAAAGCTCTAAAGTTGGTCGCAAGACGCGTTGCAGTAGCAAGCTTTGGGTGTTCGTAGGAGGTAAAGGTTATACCAGCGCAGTAAGATCAGATCAGTAATAAAGTTTGTTTCAAGCTGTATTGTAAAAATGAAATTGTTTGTTACCTCTTGACGCTTTAACACCTCGACCAATCTTTACAAAATTTGGCATGTAAGTAGCTTGTTTTATGGGAAAGAACATAGTCTACTTTTCATCCCGAGGAAATAGCATATTCTGATACAGTTCCTGAGCGAACTGAAAAATATATTTTTTTGGGTTGATTTCTTTAACATCGGAACGGAGCAACGGATTGTTGTGATTTTAGCATGTTTGATGCATGGTTGAGGGGGTAAGAAATAGCATAGCCTACTAAATAACATAGCCCGAGACAGTTTTCGAGGGATATAGGGAAAACTAATTTTCAGGATCGCGCACATCGGCGTCATAACTGAGCAACGGATTGACGTGATTTTTTCTATAGAAATAGTTGAGGGGTGGGAAGTGACTGCTATACAGAATAGCCTGATATAGTTCCCGAGAGATCTAAATTAATCTCCTGTGTATGCTTGCGAGCCGCGTGCGGCTCGCGCACTACTCACTTACATAGACAGTCATGTCCATTAATAACCATTTATCTTTTAATACTGTTCTTATATTTAGGTGTGTTCTTATTTTTATTTTACCTACTAATGTTGCCTGATAAAAATAAGTCATTAAGTATTTCATTTCTGTGAGATGTGTTGTAGTTGTATTTTTATTTTGTTAATGTTTCCATTCACTATTTGTGCCTTATACCCGTGGATTGCGTTGTGGGTTATGTACACACCAACTTATGTAATGTTTAACACTGATTGTATGTTACTTTGTGCATAACTGTTTGCTTTCCCAAATAAATAAATAAATAGAAACCGTGCCCACGCAAGCGAATCTAATGGCTAGGTAGATTTGGGGAAAAACTTGATCCAGAATTTTTTTTTGAAGTGAAAACTTTTTTAGGTGCGTTGGCATTTTAAACATTGGAAAAACGGTTGAAATCGCGATACTGTAATATTATAACCTGTTGGTTACATACCAGCAAAACTCGCAGCGTCAAAACTTATTTATAAAACTGTAAAAAGTTTGTACTTCTGTCGGCACTCTCGGAGTGATTAGGTTTTTTATTTACAATTGGTTAGCCCTTGGAGAAACTTGCAGGTTGTGTGTGAAGTCGACCAACCCGCACTGGGCCCGCGTGCCCTTATTCAGAGTAGGCTCGAGCCCCTCGGTGGGAACGTATATGAGCTGATATGATGACGGTAAGCTCTTGGCATTATCTTACTTTATAGTAAGTGAATATGATACCGAAGATGAAAACGGGCTTTCCAAGAATCCCCAACGCTATAGCTAGCCAGGCGGACGTAGAAAATGCACTTCTTCCAACCAAACCGAGTCTTGCAAAGTCAGAACCCGCCGGAAATAGAACCCGCGGCCTCTGTACTTGACCACTACGCCACAGAGGCGGTTAAAGTTTTAGTCGGTACTATTACAGATTGTCGATATTTTTGACGTCAATTACTCCTAAACGATAGAAAACCAAAGGTTGAAAAAGAAAACCCTTATTGATGATGATGTTCCTTAAAGTCAAAAGCTATTAGAAACGCGATTGAGCAGTTTTGGCTCGATAGAAAAAAAAACCCAAAGATAGCTCTACACCGTTACTTTCAAATCTAGTATGACTAATATTTGAAAGTATTAATTTTTGTAAAAATTATACATTAATACTTGTTATTATAATACAAAGTGTGTAATGTTATTATTTTTTATACTTTCAATGTAGTTTTTGATTGAAACGAAAAAACATTGAAAAAGTGTGGTTATTTTCTTTGCTCTTTACACGTAAAGAAAAAGACAGAGACAACTGTTCCAATCAATACCTCGTCTTAAGAATTAAAGTTTAAGAATGTATTCAGGCTGTATGCGTAACCACAGAATAGAACAATTCCATTTTTTTTTCTTATTTGTGTGCAGAACGCTGAATATAAGGCCTTCCCCGCTTCAGTCAATGCATTGGGTCACGCACCAGGTCGCGGGAAACCTTTGTCTAGTGGCGGGTGCCTCGTTTTTGAAATTAAAACTATGTGGTCCGGAATGTTTACTGTTGACTGTTGAGCCACGTTGAGCCTAGTAGACGTCTCAATTTTATGCCTTGTTTTTGTTAGGGATCCGTACCGAAAATGTCAAAACGGGACCCTATTACAAAAGATGAGATACTAGTTACTTCGTACCATTACTAAAAATGAAAGAAGAAAGTAAGAAAATGAATTTATTTTGACAAACAAGTAAATATGTACTATATTTATACTCATATTATAGATTTTAATACTCTCCCAAAAAGGGCTCCATCTCAGCATAATACTTTGGCTTTCACAAAGCCAAAGACTCAGCTGACCGTCCGTCTGTTTGTCCGTCTGTCACCAGGCTGTATTTCATGAACCGTGATAGCTAGACAATTGAAATTTTCACAGATGATGTAGTTCTGTTGCCGCTATAACAACAAATACTAAAAATTAGAAAAAGTAAAATTCTCCATACAAACAACGTGTTTTTTTTAAACGTGAAGAAACTAGCGCCATCTAGTATGATGGTACGGAACTCTTTGTGCGCAGTTCTGACTCGCACTTTATCTGTTTTTTTCTTTACATTTGAACTACTTTGTATTCGAAGGCTTGAAAAATTTTGATATGAATTTGAGTATGACTGATATCAAAAATGTTTTCAATTCGTTTAAAACTGACTAATTACGTAGACTAATTTTTTTCAACGTATTGGCACACCCCGGACACTTCATACAACTGACAGAGAAATGACATTTCCAAAAAACAAATAACGGAACATACGTTCGAGAACCAAACTAGCACCAATCTGTATCAATCTGGATGACGAGGGGGTGAGGTCGCAATCTAGAGAGCGGCAGGGAGTGTCTATACTGTATGTTAGTACTAATATGTATACTTTGGTATTGTTTTATATGCGCGTGTAATGTATCTAGGTGTAACTTACAGATATTAATAAGTGTGAACAAAAAATCAACTACTCGCGCACTGAGGTTTATTCATTCAAACAAAAGACATGAAGAAAATGAATTTTTTTTTTGATTATTCTATTCGGACTCCTTAGCTACGAGTATGACTCACACTTTTTTTTATTCGTATGGCTTTCCAAGTCGCTTTTCTAAAAACAGAATAATAATAATAATGAAAATTATAGTATTATATCTAAATTCTTCACCCATTGGGCTGTGTCTTTATTAAGGGTTAAAAGATCCAGGAGATCACCAGTGTACTTCCGTTTTTGGCAGTCGTGTATGGCATGGTGAATGGACTGCACAGGTGCACCGCAGTCACATGTCGGAGTGTCCCGCCACCCACATCTGGACATGTACTCCCCACATCGCCCGTGCTTAGTTCGGAGTCTGTTCAGCTGGCACCATTCCCATCTTGGGGCCGTAAAACCGTAGGGTTTATGTGTAGGGTCGTAATCCGAAGGAGTGTCTTTAGGTGGATCTGACTTCCATTCCTCTTTCCATCTAGTGTTTACGCTATATATTACTAAGTATTTGTTTTCCCTAAGTATCGGTACTATAATTACACAAAGTTTCACGCTTGTATTTTTACAGTTTTTACGATAGAGCAATTCCAAAAAAAAACCTTCAAAAAAATTGGTTTCTTGTATAGAGATCACTCTTTTTTATGTTAGTTACTAGCTGTTTCTCGCGGTTTCACCCGCATGGAGAACGTTTATATGACTTTTCGAGGGTGCGCAGTGCGACAGAAAAATGTTTGAAAAACAAGAAAAATGTAGAAAAAAGTAGCCTATGTGTGAATCCAGGTCCTAATCTGTCTGCCTACCAAAATTCAGCTAGATCTGTTCAATAATTTTTGCGTGAAAGAGTAACAAACATACATCCAGTAACACATATTCTGTGAAAATTTCAGCCTGACACCTACAACGGTTGAATAGTAAAAGCATTTTAATTGTCGTACTGACAAACAGACGGACTGCGTAGGCCTAGTAATAGTGTCCCGTTACCCGGTACGGAACCTTAAAACTGAACTAGGTAATTACTTACCTACCTTCTTACTTATTTTTCCCTATCAATTAAAACTGAATTAGGTAATTACTTACCTACCTTCTTACTTATTTTCCCTATCAATTAAAACTGAACTAGGTAATTATTTACCTAACTTCTTTCTCATTTTTTCCCCATCAATTAAGACTGAACTATTTAATTACTTACCTACCTTCTTACTTATTATTCCCTATCAATTAAAACTAAACTAGGTAATTACTTAACTAACTTCTTTCTTATTTTTTCCCTATCAATTAAGACTGAACTAGGTAATTACTTACCTACCTTCATACTTATTTTTCCCTATCAATTAAAACTGAACTAGGGAATTACTTACCTAACTTCTTACTTATTTTTCCCTATCAATTAAAACTGAATCAGGTAATTACCTACCTAACTTCTTACTTATTTTTCCCTATCAATTAAAACTGAACTGGGTAATTACTTACCTACCTTCTGACTTATTTTTTCCATATCAATTAAAACTTAACTAGGTAATTACTTACCTAACTTCTGACTTTATTTTTCCCTATCAATTAAAACTTAAGTAGGTAATTAAATTACTTACCTACCTTCTTACTTATTTTTTCCCTATCAATGAAAACTGAACTAGGTAATTACTTACCTACCTTCTTACTTATATTTTTCCTATCAATTTATTTTTAAGTCGGTGCTTCATTAAAACCTGGAAGAAAACTGGTCGGAAACTTTTCCTAGTACAAAAAGAAGGAACATTTGCATTGGAAAATCGAAAGTAATTTAACATTTCAGTTTGGCCAAGTTAAAGTAAATGGAGATTAAAAAATATATTTCACAGTATGATTGTAAATTCCGTTAGATTATAATCTAACGGGTATTATTTCGCGAGATTGTAAACTGTAACATATTGTTTACAGTTACACTAGTGACATTATAATCTATTGTATGCTTGATATAGTAGGTTCTTGGTGGAACACTGAACTGAACATATTTAGGTTTTTTCTTGCACTATTCCACAATTAATGTAAATAAAACAAAATTTGTTTATACTGCAACCGGTTTCGTGATCATCTTCAGGCAGTAGACTACTTTATTTCAAAGTGAGGGTAGTGTGATACTTACTAAAAATAGGGATAACAGTTATCCTTTCTTTTGTTCTAGTGTGATACTTACTAAAAATAGGGATAACAGTTATCCCTATTTTTAGTAAGTATCACACTACCCTCACTTTGAAATAAAGTAGTCTACTGCCTGAAGATGATCACGAAACCGGTTGCAGTATAAACAAATTTTGTTTTATTTACATTAATTGTGGAATAGTGCAAGAAAAAACCTAAATATGTACATTATAATCTCACTAATGACATTACAATAACACTAAGCGAAGATAAAAACACTAAATAAATGAGCTCGCGAAGAGAGCGATGTTAGGTTCGGTCAGGTTACATTCAAAGAGCCTTTCGCGAGGCTACTCTCCCACCCCACCCCTTTTCGCAGCAGAAGGAATCATCGGTTTTATTCGGAGGTACAAGAATAGGCCGTGATATGGTGATCCGATTCACAATTTACAGTTATGTTATAATCTAACTAGTGAAATTGTAATATTGCGGTTTTCACAATATCCTGTTGACATATACGAGTACATTTAACTTGACGTGTCCTTAATCCTACCTAACTATCCTTACTAAAATATTATAAATTTGAAAATGTGTTTTTTTGTTTGTTTGTTACCTTTTCACGCTTCAACGCCTTGACCAATCTTAATGAAATTTGGCATGCAGGTAGCCTGTTTCACGAGAAAGGACATAGGCTACTTTTTATGCCTGGAAAATAGCATAGCCTGATGCAGTTCCTGAGGGAACTGAAAATAGACTCTTTTTTTGTTAATATTAATATCGCAACGGAACAATGGATTGTATGATTTTTTGCACAGAGATAGTTGAGAGGGTAGGAAATGACATGATTTACTAATAAGCATATCCTGACATAGTTCCCGAGGGATCTGGGGAAAATTCATGTCCACGCTCGCGAGCCGCTTGTGGCTCGCCCACCGCGCACCCTCTAAGACAGCCATAAAAGCTATGTTCACGCTGGCGAAGCCGCGGGAAAAAGCTAGTAATATTATAAATGTAAAAATGTGTTTGTTTGTTTGTTACCATTTCACGCTTCAATACCTCGACCAATCTTGATGAAATTTGACATGCAGGTAGCCTGTGTCACTGTCAAAAAAATGGGCTACTTTTTATCCCGTAAAAATAGTATAGTCCGATGCAGTTCCTGAAGGAAGTTAAAAAAAAATGCTCTTTTTTGGTTAAATATCTTTTTTGTTTCTTTAACATCGCAATGGAAAAATGGATAGTTGTGATTTTTTGCACAGAGATGGTTGAGGGAAATGACATAATTTACTAATAAGCATATCCTGAAAAAGTTCCCGAGGGATCTGGGTAAAACTCGTTTCCACGCTCGCGCACGTCGGCGTCCAACGGAGAACGGATTGAAGTATTTTTTGTATAGAATGGTTTGAGGAAGTGGGATGTGACATAGACTGCTGATCAGAATAGCCCGATATAGATCCTGAGGGATCTGGAGAAAACTCATGTTTTTAACGGCAACACTTAGATAAGATGGTGGTAGGTAGCCAGGCGGGCTCAGAAAATATCCTCCCACCAACCAAACCGAGTCTTACCAAGTTAGACTCCGCCGGGAATCGAATCCGCGACCTCCTGATGTGAAACTAATGGACTCAACCATACGTCACAGAGCTCACGTAGTCTCTGAACCGAGAAATTTCACATTTCAGAAATAAAATTATTACATTATTTATCTGCCTTTGCTCTTTGGATGGCCTGCAATTTAGCAAATGGGTCTCTGATATGAAATGTGTCCTCTGAGATGCCACTCTGTAAATAAATAATTATTGCCCGTATTTTCCAGATAAGCTTTTGCTGAGTAATACCGCTAGTAATTTCGTACTCTTTTTTTCCGACAGTACTACGATACGATACGATACGATAATTTTATTGACAACTTTCGTGTTGCAGGTCAGGTTGCGAAATTTAGTTCACAAAAATATATCTAAATATAATCAATCATAACAATGTCGCAGTAGCGAATGTCAATAATACATTAAATCTTTAAATTAATAACAATGTCGCAATAGCGAATGTCAATTTTACAATAAAAAATAATAAAATACATTAAATCTTTAAATTTAAAAAATCATTAAGGCTATAAAATTGGTTATGAGATAGCCATTTCCTGAGCTTGGACTTAAACACCGCGGTGGATGCTGCATCTCTAATATTATCGGGTAGCTTGTTATAAACGACGGGGCCACCGATATATACGGACTGTTCCGATTTTTTCAGCTAGTGAAACGGTGTCACTAGCTGGTCCTTGTTGGCGTTGCTACGTAAGTCGTGCCTTGGGTTTGTACCCTTGCGTTTATATGTTTCTAAGTTCGCGTGCACGTACAGGGTCACCTGGCAGATGTATTCGCAACAGACTTGGTACTGAAACAGACTTGGTAATAGCAAGTAACTAGTATCTCATCTGTGGTATGGCTTAATTTTTATGAACGGGGGGTTAACCCTCGGTTGGTCGCGCATTTTTTGTGACACTGTCGATCGCGTGGGGTCTTTAAAAGCTCGGAGATTTTAAATATTTTTTTTTCTTTTATTACTTCATCATCATCATCATATCAGCTTTTATTACTTAGCATAATAAAGTTTTAAATAAAACCCATAGTGTAGTTTTAAATAATTTTAATAATAGGAAATATTTTTTAACAAATAATATACATATTTTTTTTATATTTGTTTTGTACTTATTGATAGTTAAGTATGTTTTAGGAAGCTTTCCTGAGGTACAAATTTATATCTGTAATATGGAACAAAATAAAGCAGTTTTTGTAAACGTCGGGCTTTTAAAGACCCCACGCGACCAACCGAGGGTTAATATAATTCGAAAACCATTTCGAGGAATAGCTTCTGCGATAATTTATCACTTATTAGATTTCAGAAATTTCAAGTGATTTGGTATATTTTTACAAAAAAAAAGTGATTTGCCCTTGATTGGCCTACGATGACGTCACTGCCAAAATTACACAATTGACATTGTTCAGACTTTGTGAACCCTCCCCTTACTCGAAAACGATTTTGAGGAATAGCTTCTGCGATAATTTTCTACTTATTAAATTTCAGAAATTTCAAGTGATTTGGTATATTTTACATAAAAAAAAAAGATTTGCCCTTGATTAGCCAACGATGCCGGCATTACACAATTGACATTCTTTAGATTTTTTACGAAGCTCGTAAATAAAAGAACCATTTAGAGATGTAATATTGATTTAATATCGTAAATACATACAAAACAACTAAAAAAAATCATAAAAAAAACAATAATTAAAAAAATATATATATTCAAATTAGTTTTTTTAAAATAGTCTGTTTACCGTTGAAAAAATATATCTTAATTTTTTAACAATGTGATGGGGCTTCTTCCCATCATACTGAACAACTTTCCCCGAGGAACCGGTACTCAATTCAAGAAAAAAAATTTGAATTCTCTATAAAAAATTTACCTGATTCTAACCCTTACGCGTACGGCATAAGAACGGTACAAAGTCCAAAGTGTCCAGCTTTATGTGCTGGCCTCTGTACATAGAGTAAATTTAGTGTCCTTATTACATTTTATTACACGACTTTATTGTAGGCAAGAAAGGAGTGTAGGTATTGTTTTCAGGTCAAATTACGTATGTATGTTTCCTTATTCCACAATATCTTCATAACAGCTTGACGTGTCGTTAGATTCGTCTTGATCTCGTCAGTGACACAGGATACATTTTAACCGACTTCCAAAAACAGAGGGTTAATGTTTTATGCAGTCTCGTGTTTTTAATATTTTTTTTATTTAAAGTCATGCAATAGTAAACTCAAGCATGGACTAAAGTGGATCTCAGCTTGTTTATCCTCAAAGAAGTTTAGGATCCACGCCCCTAAGTCCTCTGAAAGGAAATCACAGCCGCGTCTCAAGCCATTTATAAATTCAGTATTGAGAAATGGAAAGTGGTAATGGTTTGGGACACACGGATAGATGGACCCTCGAACTTAAGATTTCTCCTTTTTTTTGGGTAAAAATGGGACCGTATTACTAAGACTTCACTGTCCTGCCGTCGTCTGTCTGTCACTAGTCTTTATTTCATGAACCGTCATAGCTAGACAGTTGAAATTTTCACAGATGATGTATTTCTGTTGCCGCTATAACAGCAAATACTAGAAATTATAAAAAGTGAAAAAATAAGAGGGTCTCCATACAAAAAAGTGATTCTTTTAAACGTAAAGACACTAGTATGATGTTACGGAACCCATAAACAAAATCGCTTATCATGGTTTGTGTACCTTTTTTTTTATTTTATTTACTATTCACCTTTACGTACTTGAGCACTTCACATTTTAACCAACCGTGTGTTTACAAATTGGAGAATCCCTTTTGACTAATCCCCGAATAGGTTCTGAGATTTCAAAAGAAGCCCGCCAAAACGGAGAGCTGTTGAATTGATGTGCCTCGGTGATGGTGCGAAATTGATACAAAATGGCGTCTTCAAAATGGCGGCCTTACAAAACGGTGGATATTTCTTTGGAAGATTTTGCGGGGGTGCTTCGGAACCTTAAGTCGCGGTCTATTACAAATTCGTAATGGAGTTTTAAAGGAAGTGTATAGGGAACAGAATGATGGAGATAAAGTAGCCTATAAGATAATAGGGATGACGACAGCATCAGAAATAAATTATGAACACTTGATCTCTAAATTGCCCTCGTACTTAAACTTCGGAAAACCTTACTCGTTATGTTTTCCATCAAGTCTTCGATTTTTAATTCACCAAAATCACAAAATGAGTATAAAGGTAACAAACAAACGAACAAACAAATTTTCCCATTTATAATATTAGTAAGGAAGTAAGGATTAAACACCCATCACGCACAAAGCGAACAAACTTGTTCATGACATTTACATTTGCCCTGAGTGGGGGTCGAACCCGCATACATAAATTACGTTGCAAAACTATGACGTCACGCCTAGGTATTTCAAACATTTTTAGAACAAAATGTTGTTAATGACAGATAATAAAAAGTAAATCTGATGACTAGCATTCGTCTTCCCTATTGTTGAGAAGAAGATGGCAAGGTGAAGGCACACCCTGGACACTTCTTTACAACGGGCCAGAAATGAATTTCAAAAAAGGAATGACAGAACAACCAAAATGGCGGCGAAATCCTATATACAACAACCAAACTGTAACCAATCTGTATCAATCTGGGTGACGAGGGGGTGAGGTCGCAATTTAGAGAGCGGCAGGGAGTGTCCATACTATATATTAGTACTAATATATATATACTTTGGTGAAGGTCGCGGGAAGCCGCTGGATGCAAGCAGCGCAGAACCAGTCCTATGTCCAGCAGTGGACGTCCTTCGGCAGATATTATGATGACTAGAAGATGAGTACTGATATGCGAAGTTTAGGAACATTATTGGTTAAAATGCTTTGACGATGCCGAAAATGATAACGGTCTTACCAAGCGCCCCGAATGACATGGGGAATATGCATTTTTTAAAAGCGTTTAATTAAGTTGCAATGTATGTATGTATGTGTGTTTGTTCAGGTGAAATCTTGCAAGTTAAATTTGATCCACTTCTCGGTGTCTGATTAAGCTGAAATTTTGCATGCATATGTATATCGCGTGACAATGCCATATTAAAAGCTTGTACCTAAAAGTTTTTAAGTCTTTCGAAAATTATTTAAGGCAAAAATAAAATTAATAAAATTTGGAAAAATAACGAAATTACAATGTAAAAAGTAATTTTATCTACACACATATCATAGGTCCTCTAAAATGCGTTCAAAATCCGTAGGCAATGACCAGCATTATGACAACCAATTTTACTATGAGAACTTTCTTGTCTGTGGTAGTAGCTAAAATCTGTACTTTAATGTTACTACAGTATAAATTTTTGTAACGTTATGAGTTTAAATTTGGAATAGCTGTCAAAACTCAAACGGGTCTCATGGTAACATTGAATTGATACTGCAGCGTCTCCTGAAACCTGCAGGACAGCCAACTCCTCACCAACTTACAGCAGAGGCATCGTATTGGGCTCATTTCATTGGAATAGTCTCAATGAATAGGTGTTGGAAAGAACATGGTGACTTTGATCTGATGCTACAGTATCTTCTGGAATCTGCAGGATACCCAACTCCTCGCTAACTTACAGCAAAGGTATCGTATTTAGGCTCATTTCATTGGAAAAGTCTCAATGAATAGGTGTTGGAAAGAACATGGTGACTTTGACCTGATGCTACAGTATCTTCTGGAATCTGCAGGATACCCAACTCCTCGCTAAATTACAGCAAAGGTATCGTGTTTAGGCTCATTTAATTGGAATAGTCTCAATGAATAGGTGTTGGAAAGAACATGGTGACTTTGACCTGATGCTACAGCATTTTTCTGGAATCTGCAGGATACCTAACTCCTCGACAACTTACAGCAAAGATAGCGTATTTAGTCTCATTTCATTGGAATAGTCTCAATGAATAGGTGTTGGAAAGAACATGGTGACTTTGACCTGATGGTACAGTATCTTCTGGATTCTGCAGGATACCCAACTCCTCGCTAAATTAAAGCAAAGGTATCGTGTTTAGGCTCATTTCATTGGAAAAGTCTCAATGAATAGGTGTTGGAAAGAACATGGTGACTTTGACCTGATGCTACAGTATCTTCTGGAATCTGCAGAAAACCCAACTTCTCGCTAAATTACAGCAAACGTATCGTGTTTAGGCTCATTTCATTGGAATAGTCTCAACGAATAAATAACTTTGACCTGATGCTGCAGCTAGAACGTTTTTACGTGTTAATTCTTAATTGAAGTTTTCGGATTTTCTTTTGCAGTGAACTTCTTGCTTTATAGGTTTTGATTTACTTCGATATATTTTTTTATTTATTCATACACAATTGGTTAGCCATTGGCATCATCTCACCTGATGGTAAGTGACGATAATGCCGAAGATGGAAGCGGGCTTACCAAGAAATCACCACGGAATGGGGAATTGGGTATCTTACATTCGGCCGCAACACATCAATGCTGTTAACATTGATGTTTGGCGGCAAGATTTAGATAAGATGACGGTAGTTAGCCAGGCGGTCTTCGAAAATGCCCTTCCACCAACCAAATAAAATATGTTACTTATATGGCAGTTTTAACTTAAAAGCTCGTTTTTTTACTGCTTCAAGGGCCCGTAAAGTTCGTTCGCTCATTTAACTGCATCTTTGACGGCTCCCGACAAACACTCTGTCAAAGATGCCGTCCTAAGTTCAATTATGCCGCCCGCCTCGCCGGTGGCGCCTCGGAGCGACACCTTTGACAGAATGTTTGTCGGGAGCCGTCAAAGACGCGGTTAAATGATCGAACGAACTATGGACCTTAGTACTTTACATTAATTTAAACTTGATACCTTTACCCGTTCCTGAGAAAAAAAGTCTTGACAGACAGACAGATGAAAGGACAACGAAGTGAACCGATAAAGGTTCCTTTTGATGTACAGTACCCTAAAACGGCTGAATATAAAAAACTAACATTACCCTAAACCATTTCTTTCCTAAATCCGTTCAGTAGTTTGGGCACTAGAGCACAGAATAGACGCACAGACACACAAACACACATACATACGTTTTTTAGTTTTTTTGACTAATGGAGTCTAAATACACACATACAAAAACAAAAACGTATACATTTTTTTTCAAGTTTTTTGGACTCTATTGATGAATTTGTAATGTAACTTTGTTGCTTTTTTGCCCACAGATTAATATTTATGTTGGTGTAATTTTATGACATCCTATATAACGGCTGGAAACTGGGCATAAAGTAGCGAAAATCCAACTTTCAATAATTATTGTATTTTATTTACTTCATCATATCAGCCGAAAAATGTCCAAGACCCGTCCTGTGCTGCCCGCATCCATCGGCTTCCCGCGATCTTCCGATGCGCGGTCGCCACTCGAGAACTTTACTAGCCCAACGGCCATACTTTTCATTCATATCAGCTCATATACGTCCCCACCGAGGGGCTCGAGCCTATCCTGAATTAGGGCGATCGGGCCTTAGTCGACCACGAGGGCCCAGTGCGGGTTAGTCGACTTCACACACAACCTGCGCGTTTCTCCGCAGGCGTGTGCAGCAGGTTTCTTCACGATGTTTTCCTTCACCGTAAGAGCGTCGGATAAACGTACATATGAAATCTAAATTCGATATCACAATATTGGTACGTTCGAACCACGACCTCCCGGACAGGAAGCGGCGGCCCTAGTCATTACGCCATCGACGCTCTTTTTTACTTTACGTTTAGTTAGAAATTGATTAAAAATTGTAGTCACAAAAATTTGTTACAACTTAAATATTTTTTTAATACTTACGACAGAACATCATGTTAAACTTTAAAATAAAATGTTTAAAAACGTGTTACACGATGTAAAACAAAAACCAGCCAATTGCGAGTCAGTTTCGCACACAAAGTGTTCCGTACCGTCATACTAGATGGCACTAGTTACTTCATGTTAAAAAAAAAACACTTTTTTTGTATGGCCTCCCTTATTTTTTCACTTTTTTTAATTTTTAGTTATTTTTGTTATAGCGGCAATAGAAATACATCATCTGTGAAAATTTCAGCTGTCTAGCTATCACGGTTCATGAAATACAGCCTGGTAATAGACGAAAAGACAGACAGACGGACGGAGGGACAGCGAAGTCTTAGTAATAGGGTCCCATTTTTACCCTTTGCGTACGGAATCCTAAAAACAAACTCCCAAATTCAACGTTGAAATCCAAAACTCGTACATTGCTTGACTTAATTCAATTTGTTGTTTTCCCTCAACTTGAGTTTACAAGTTTCAGCTCCTTATGGCAAAGGCGTAAGGTGCAGAATTAATAAGGTAACTTTTTCTTTTAGGTGGTTGTTCACTTTTAACAGATGTCTGTTACACCGTTGGAGTGCGATTTTTCTTACGGAGGCTATTTCTACTACGCGATCACATCCTAGACAAGTTTAAAGGCGTACCTACCAAACTTTCCATTTATTTTGAGCCTCAAATGCGTTTCTAAATTCCATATCACACATTGTACATATTATCCATATTTAAATCGGCGGATAATTTCCAGCAATAGAAAAAAATCCATCTTGCTACTCATAAAAATCTTAAGCTGTATAAATGAAATTTAATTAATATATGTATTATTTAAGAAATTGTAATTTATCAAGGTTTATTCCTTTAATTTAAAATCCAAAAAATATTCTTGCTTCAGAAGTTTCTTTAAATTAATTTTTGTCTAAATTTATTGCTTCAATTCATTTTATTTTTTCTATTTTAGTAGAAATAATCATTATAAAAAAAATTAAAACAATTATTATTTATCAATTATAATTCATTCTTTTCCATTTTTATTCAATTTCAATGTGTAGAATTGATATTGTTATTTTTGGTGAGAAATTAAAGATGGTTGCCGTTAGGAATTTTGTTAATGCAGTCTTACGTCAAAGTTATGAAAGCAGAAGTTATGACCTGACTAAGTATATATTAGTACTAACATACATTATGGACACTCCCTGCCGTTCTCTAGATTCCACCTCGTTACCCAGATTGATACATATTGGTTATAGTTTGCCTCTCAAACGTATGGAATATCATTTCACGTGTTCAGGGTGTGCTTTCGTTAAAAAATTTGCACAGCTCATACTGCTGATACAAAACATTTTTTTTGTCCTACTGCAAAAAAATTAGGATAATTTTTTACGCATGTAAAATGTACGATATGTAAGTATGTATATTTGTTTCTTTGGATGAGCCTGCAGCCTAAACGGTTTAATGGATTTTGAAATGCGACATTTAGTTATATTCGTCTTGAACCCTGAATGTCGTAAGATAAATTTTAAGTACACTAAGTAAGTTAAGGCTTTTAAAGTTTAAAATAAATAGGTAAGAATATAAATACATAAACATGTATTTATTCTTTCAGATAATATTTTGTCCGTTATTGTTTGTACAAAGAAACTTATCAACTATGTTAACACACAAAGGAAAAATATTATATTAACATTTATATTGACCCAAATACTTTCATCATTACAGCTCATATGCGTCCCCACCGAGGGGCTCGAGCCTACCCTGAATCAGGGCGATTAGGCCTTAGTCGACCACGCGGGCCCAGTGCGGGTTGGTCGACTTCACACACAACCTTCGAGTTTCTTCGCAGGCGTGTACAGGTTTCCTCACGATGTTTTCCTTCACCGTTAAAGCAATCGGTAAGTATGTTCGTAAGTTTTTGAAAAACTCATTGGTACATTGGCCGTCCAAATTTGAACCCGGTACCTCTGGTTAGATGGACCGACTCGTTACCGGTTGAGCCACCGACGCCCAAATGCTTTACTTTATGATAATTGTACTTATCGGAGAACACACTCAGTACGCCGCTGTTGCTGTTTCTCACTCTTGACAGAAGCGAAGCGACAGTATGTTTATGGCGCGCCATTTTGGCAGATTATGCGGATCTGTGTTTGTCCAATAGTAGGCGCGGCGGGAATTTGACGCTTATGTGAAACGCCTAAATCTGGTCAGATCCCTTTACGCGGGAAGCGACTCACTTCCTACCTGAGTATGGAGCGAAAACTATCGCTGCGTTGTTCTATCGTTTGCCAAAGCTCCTTGATAAGACAAGGATAGAGTTAGGAATGAGTGCAAAGCCAACGGTGAATGATTTTCGATAGAAATCTCCTTCGAATCAGTCAGTGCTTTCAAGTGCGCCCGGGCGGTGCGCGTACCTGTTTTTAAAGTGATTGTTTAGTGATTGTTTTGTTGTTTTGCATAGAAAAACTCGGTGTTGTTGAAATTCCCAATAAACTGGGTAAGCAATACAATGTTATTATATTATCTATTGTTATTGTAGCATTCACAGTTCACGTTTTTTTACGTTCAAGTGCAATACCTACTAATACCTACTTACCCTATCTTTGGCCGAGACTGTTGAATTATATTTCACAAAGTTTAATACACAAATATTTTAGTCAGATAGTCAGTTTATGACGATTTCACCGTTATAAGTTTTATATATAGTGTCCATACAAAGATATTGAGAAATAATTGTTTTTGTAACCCTTGACAATAATGGCGAACACCCACAAAAAGCCCCCACAGTTGAAGCAAGATGGCGCCGCTGGCAGCGCCAGCTGATTCGTCCTCGCCGCGGACCAGATTTCGGCATTTGCCAGGGGAGTCGCTAAGCAGGTAATTTTTATTAAAAACAATGTAAAAGGATTATACGGTGTGAGTGCAAGCCGCCCCTCGTTCCAATACTGTCCTGCCGGTGTCAATACTTATTTCCAAATAAACACGATCCCATGATTCCATTTGTCCAGATATTCAAATCCGAATTGGAATACGAACAACCTTTTCCCTACTTTAGACCTTTTACTTCGTAAACAAAGTTCTTTGGGCAAGATATCCAGACGCGAGTTACCCGGAGCCAAGAGGGTTTGTTTTTTGTTTTTCTTTTTGTTGCGATAAGAATTGATTAGGGAATAGTTAAAGATGCGATTTTTTTTCTTTAACATTTACTAAGGTATTATCATACTTAACCATTTAAGGTTGTTTTTTTATGAATATAAGTAATAGGTTTTACTTCGTAAACAAAGTTCTTTGGGCAAGATATCGAGACGCGAGTTACGAAATTTATGGATGGAGTTATGAATTTATGGATTGTTACTAGGAGAAAGGACTTACACCACGTTATCGAGCCATGTTTAAATGTTGTGAACCATTGTCCACTGTATCAATCCGTGGCATTCTTTAATAGACTTCCGACAGAATTAAAGGTAGAAACTAGGGTTGACATTTTCAAGAAAAAATTAAAATTGGTTTTGTTGGATAAAAATTGTTATTCTTTTGATGACTTTTAAAATTGTGACATTGAAATTTTACATTAATTTACTTTATATTTGACATTAAATTTGTTTTATATTTGACATTAAATTTGTTTTTTATAAAATGTTAACATGAAATTGAATATTATGTTATTAGATTTAAGTTTTTAAAATTGTTTCGCACACAGATTGTCTGTTTATGAAATAAATGATGATGAATGTATACCCGGAGCCAAGAGGGTTTGTTTTTTGTTTTTCTTTTTGTTGCGATAAGAATTGATTAGGGAATAGTTAAAGATGCGATTTTTTTTCTTTAACATTTACTAAGGTATTATCATACTTAACCATTTAAGGTTGTTTTTTTTATGAATATAAGTAATAGGTTTTACTTCGTAAACAAAGTTCTTTGAGTAAGATATCGAGACGCGAGTTACCCGGTGTCAAGAGGGTTTGTTTTCTGTTTTTCTTTTTGTTGCGATAAGAATTGATCAGGGAATAGTTAAGATGCGATTTTTTTTCTTAAAAATTGACTAAGGTATTATCATACTTAATCGTTTAAGTTTGGATGAGATTTTTTTTATTAATCTAAGTAATGGATTTTACTTCGTAAACTAAGTTATTTGGGCTAGATATCAAGAAGCGAGTTACCCGGAGTCAAGAGGGTTTGTTTTTTGTTTTTCTTTTTGTTGCGATAAGAATTGATTAGGGAATAGTTAAAGATGCGATTTTTTTTCTTTAACATTTACTAAGGTATTATCATACTTAACCATTTAAGGTTGTTTTTTTATGAATATAAGTAATAGGTTTTACTTCGTAAACAAAGTTCTTTGAGTAAGATATCGAGACGCGAGTTACCCGCTGTCAAGAGGGTTTGTTTGTTTTTCTTTTTGTTGCGATAAGAATTGATCAGGGAATAGTTAAGATGCGATTTTTTTTCTTAAAAATTGACTAAGGTATTATCATACTTAATCGTTTAAGTTTGGATGAGATTTTTTTTATTAATCTAAGTAATGGATTTTACTTCGTAAACTAAGTTATTTGGGCTAGATATCAAGAAGCGAGTTACCCGGAGTCAAGAGGGTTTGTTTTTTGTTTTTCTTTTTGTTGCGGTAAGAATTGATTAGGGAATAGTTAAAGATACGATTTTTTTCTTTAACATTGACTAAGGTATTATCATACTTAACCATTTAAGGTTGGATGATATTTTTTTTTAAATTTAGTAATAGGTTTTACTTTGTAAACAAAGATATTTAAGCAAGATAGCGAGACGCGAGTTACCCGGTGTCAAGAGGGTTTGTTTTCTGTTTTTCTTTTTGTTGCGATAAGAATTGGGAATAGTTAAGATGTGATTTTTTTTCTTAAAAATTGACTAAGGTATTATCATCTTAATCGTTTAAGTTTGGATGAAATTTTTTTTTATAAATCTAAGTAATGGATTTTACTTCGTAAACTAAGTTCTTTGGGCTAGATATCAAGAAGCGAGTTACCCGGAGTCAAGAGCGTTTGTTTTTTCTTTTTCTTTTTGTTGCGGTAAGAATTGATTAGGGAATAGTTAAAGATACGATTTTTTTCTTTAACATTGATTATGGTATTATCATACTTAACCATTTAAGGCTGTATGTGACATGATTTTTTTTTTTTTTTTTTTTTTTTTTTTATTCACAATTGGTAAACCCTTGACCACATCTCACCTGGTGGTAAGTGACGATGTTGCCGAAGATGGAAGCGGGCTTACCAAGATTCCCCAACGCAATGGGGAACTGGCTATCTTATCTTCATGCCGAAACACACCAATGATATCAACATTGATATTTGGCGGCAAGACTTAGATAAGATGGTGGTAGCTAGCCAGGCGGGCTTAGAAAATGCCCTACCACCAACCAAACCGAGTCTTACAATTGACCCCGCCGGGAATCGAACCCGCGACCTCCTGTGTAAAGTCAGTGAACTTTGCCTCTGAGCTACGGAGGCGGATTTTATTAACCTAGACTTTAAGTATCGTCATATCAGGCGAAGGATGTCCACTGCTGGACATAGGCTTCCCCCAAGGATTTCCACGACGACCGGTTCTGCGCTACCCGCATCCAGCGGCTTCCCGCGACCTTTCACCAGGTCATCAGTCCACCGCGTGATATGCCTGCCTACGCTACGTTTTTCGGTGCGCGGTCGCCATTCGAGAACATTACTGATCCAACGGCCATCGGTTCTACGAGGTAAAAGTATAAAGTTAAAAAGTTTTAAAGTTTAACGGCTTTAAGTATAAAGTTGACGAATTAGTTTTTAAGTTCAATGTCAATTTTTATTAGGGTTCCGTACCCAAAGGGTAAAAACGGGACCCTATTACTAAGACTCCGCTGTCCGTCCGTTTGTCTGTCTGTGTGTCTGTCCGTCTGTCACCAGGCCGTATTTCTTGAACCGTGATAGTTAGACAGTTGAAATGTTCACAGATGATATATTTCTGTTGCCGCTATAACAACAAATACAAAAAATTTGAAAAAGTTAAAGTCTCCATAGAAAAAAACGTGTTTTTTTTTCAAACGTAAAGAAACCAGCGCCATCTAGTATGATGGTACGGCTCCGTTTGTACTAGCGTCATCTAGTATGATCGTACGGAACCCTTTGTGCGCGGTTCTGACTCGCACTTGGCTGGTTTTTGATTTAATTTAAAACGCTGAAAACGTTAAAACAATTGTTTTTGTTAATATTTTTTTTTTGTTAATCTGTAATCAGATTATCAGGTTTCCTCACGATGTAATAACTAATTCTTCTTATTCAGGTTTTTTTTAGAACCGAGCAAGCCTTAAAGGTGGGCTCTACTCATGAAACTGAACAACTTTCCCCAAGAAACCCATACTGAAATCTCCATACAAAGTTGGCTAATCGGAATGATAATTTCTAGGAAAAATTCAAAAAAATGCGATTTTAGAATGGGTTTCTTATGGAAAGTTGTTCAGTTTCATGAGTAGAGCCCACCCTTAACGGTTTGCTCGATGTTAAAAAACACCTAGTATAAGAAGAATTACTTATTACATCATCGTGAGGAACCCTGCACATCTGCTTCCAGATGTGTATGAAGGTCGCGTTGCAAACGTCCGTAGGTGTAAATCTAAGTGCCTCACACGTGACCGCGGGTGATGCTAAGTGCAACACCACACAACCGCAGTCTATCCCTTAAATAGGACGGTTAATCGTGCCATACGATAAGAGAAATAGAGTTATTTAAACAAAGTTTATTCTCAAAACAGCAGTAGATCATTTGAAGTTATATGGTTTTAAAAAAAACATCTTGTATATATTTTCTTCATTATACATTTTAGGTAAGTAAGGTATGCATAAAAATGAATACGCGTACGGACAGCGACACATCAAGCTATACAAAACTAGTATAAGCTGGCCGCGCGACGCCTTTGCGTTTCAACTTAGGCAAGGCTGGCGTATACTGGTTTTGTATAGCTTGATGTGGCGCCGTGTATACAATGGACGAGGCACCACTATCAAATATTCACGTAACGTTTCAACTAGTCTAGCCACGCGGGCAACGATGTTATTTTTATACAAACACCTCCCCCTATAGCTGGAGGGGAGATACGAGTCCTACCTACTGTTGTAGATAGGGCTTCTGTCTCTTCCCAAACACGGGGGCTAAAACCGGTATGGTAAAGACACACCCTGGACACTTCATACAACGGCCCAGAAATGACATTTCAAAAAAAGAATGAAGGTATTAAAAAAATGGCGGTGAATTCCTATACGTTCGACAACTAAACTGTAGGTGACGAGGGGGTGAGGTCACAATCTAGAGGCAGGGAGTGTCCATTCTGTATGTTAGTACTAATATATATACTTTGGTAAAGATTGTAAGACTTATGGCAAAATCCAATCAAATCAATTTTCATTTCAGATGGTAAAAATCTATAGAATTGTTAGTTACATATATACATACATACATACATATAATCACGCCTCTTTCCCGAAGGGGTAGGCAGAGACCACTTCTTTCCACTTGCTACGATCCTGACATACTTGTTTCGCTTCGTCCACTTTCATTATTCCCTTCATACATGCTCTTCAGTTTAGGGTTTTGGTCATGGGATACTCATCCCAACATACTTGTCCGGTAGATGTGATATAGTGGACCCTGGCTTCCCTCCTGGGCGGTAATATCCTACCTTACCTATTTCCCACTCTAACTTACCAATCTTCCTTTTCACACCACCTATCCTACCCTTTCCCTATTCCTACCCTCTCCGCCAATCCAACGTCTGCCACGCGGATGGATACATGGTTAGGGGCAAGCTTAGTTGTTAGCGTGCCACACTGCCCTGGAACCGAGCGACCCAGAATTAGGCCAGCCTTACCCTGGCATGCGGGGCTCTGCTGGGGTGGACAAACCTTTCCCTCGCTATTCGTGGTAACGCAATGGATAATTGTTAGTTCAACCACTTAAAAACTATGTTAGTAAAAATATCAATTCAATGTATTAAATTATCAATAAAATCATTTATTAATAATGATATCAGCTTATATGCGTTCCCACCGAGGGGCTCGAACCTACCCTGAATTAGGGCGATCGGACCTTAATCGACCACGCGGGCCCAGTGCGGGTTGGTCGACTTCACACACGACCTTCGAGTTTCTCCGCAGGCGTGTACAGGTTTCCTCACGAAGTTTTCCTTCACCGTAAGAGCGTCGGATATATTTTGATCGGAGTGAGTTTGATTTCCTCGAATTCTATTTTAATACACAGAACTAAAGAAAAATGTCCTAATGCACCATTTTTTTTCTAGTTGAAACCATAGAACTGCTGCAATTTTAATCGGAACATTAAGACAATTTATAAACTCCTTATCAAAACAATATAAATATGATTTTTTGTTTTCTTACTTTTTGGAGAGTCTTTTTATTTTATTGATAATTGATTATAAACCACTATTTTCGCACTATTCGTCCGCAGAGGTTGACGTAACAGCCACGTTGCAGTACGAGCTGACATGAACTTTATTTTCAAGCTACGTCGTTCGATGTTTAAAAAAATCGTAAATCTAGTCGCTAATTTTAGGGACGGGGAGGAGCCTTAAGCATGTTCGCCGTTTGTATTCGTGGACTCGCTTAGCTCGCTTTTTTTACTCTTCTTTTTTTTATAATATTACACCCTTGCATCGGGCCCCGAGCTAGGAACTCCTGTGCTATGGGAACCAGAGACTGTTATATATCCCTTTATATATATAATTCAACTGTACGTGTGTATGTCACTGAACTCCTCCTAAACGGCTGGACCGATTTGAATGAATTTGTTTGTATGCGTTTGGGTTGGGTGGTGCCCTAGATGGTTTAGACAAAGTATATATATTAGTACTAACGTACAGAATGGACGACCTAGATACCGACTGCAGCGCCATCTGCTGATTTGTGAATCTAAACCACACCATGGAAACTTCATACAAATAGCCAGAAATGACATTTCAAAAAACGAATGAAGGAACAAACAAAATGGCGGCGAAATCCTATACGTTCGACAACCAAACTGTAACCAATCTGTATCAACCTGGGTGACGAAGAGGTGAGGTCGCAATCTAGGGAGCAGCAGGGAGTGTCCATACTGCATGTTAGTACTAATAAATATACTTTGCTAGAGCGCTACCGCTCGACCAACGAGTCAGTCAATATTTTGACACTACCAGACTTTCTCGTTTTCCATTCCTGTCTTGAGAAAGTATTTTTCTAATATCCACAGTTTATTCGTGACAGATGTGACAATGAGTGTGGTGTAGATGCCATTATCCTTACGTGAAAATGATTTGTTTGCTTATTTATTTATTTTATTAATTTACATGTTTAAAACCATAGGTACAATGTTGAGCACTTGGTTACTTCATCCTAACCTAATTACACTAAAGTTCAGTTCAGACAGTATCACCACAGAGAGAAAGAAAGAAAACACGTGGCTGTTCACAGGTCTTAGAATAATCTAAATAAAAATAAGTAAAATAGTAATTATTTCAGCTGTAACGGGGCCATGTCTTAGAAAATAATTATGATACAAGACAACAAGACTTATGTAATACTAAAAAATCATTTTTATAGAAAAAATGACAAATTTAAATAAAGCAAAAAAAGTATAATCTTCGGCTGTAAAAGGGCCATGTCATAATAAAAAAAAACTAAGTTTCTTTTTTTTTCAGCTGAAACCTTTTCAAGCTTCAACACCTCAACTAATCTTGGCGATGTACGTAGCCTGTGTGATGGAGAAGGACATAGGCTGCTTTATATCCAGTAAAAAATGCATAGTCCTGAGGGAACTGACAAAAATACTCTTTTTTGGTAAACTTCTTGAGCTGCTTACGACTCACGCACCACCCACCCTCAAAGACAGTCATAAAAACGATGTCCACGCGAGCTAAGCTATGGGCGATAGCTATTTATCTATAAAAGTATGATAATTGGGAGTTAATTGGGATTTAGGTCCCGTCCTATCCTTCTTTCTGCGCAGTCGGGTAAATACCCCGAGCGCTGGACTCTTGATTACGAAGGACCATTTGAACTACAGATAGCAATATAAAATACTAATGGTGTTTTCAATCTTCGTCTGTTTCAAAACTTAACCCTTATCACTCTACCACCGTACATATTAAACTATAAACAGAGAAGTTACCAGCGAATATTCAAGATAAATCTCCAGTGTTTATAGCCCGGGGATATTCCGAAATAGCTGATCAAATATTCAACTGTTTTCAGCGGAGCAACGTACCAGCTGGTCTTAACTTAGATGGTTATTCGTGGACGGTAAAACTAGGTTGTGTTTTTGGATTTGCTTTAACCCTCAGTTGGTCTTTAAAAGTCCGACGTTTACGAAAACTGCTATATTTTGTTTCATATTAAAGACTAGCTATTTTCCGCGGCTTCACCCTCGTGGACAACGTTTCTATGACTTTTCGAGGGTGAGCAGTGCGCGAGCCGCAAGCGGTAGCTTATGTGTTAATTTAGGTAATAATCTGTCTACCTACCAAATTTCAGCCAGATCAGTTCAGTAGTTTTTGCGTGAAGAAATAACAAACATACACACTCACAAATATTAGTGTGATACAAATTTGTACCTCAAGGTAGCTTCCTAAAACATACTAAACTATCAATTAGTGCAAAAAAATATTTGTTCAAAATTATTTACTATCAATAAAGTGATTTAAATCCACACTATGAGTTTTATTTAAAACTTTATTATGCTACTAAAAATATAAAAATAAATAATAAAATAAAAATATTTCAAGTCTCTACCCTAATATAAGTCTATACCCTATAACATTCATTATGTTAAGGAAGAGCGGTGCCTTCTGACACTGGCTGTATATGCTTAAAAGGAGACACCGACCCCATCTCAAAATGTACTCCTTGTTAAAAATAATATACTTATTTTATTTATTTATTTATTTTAATATCGGGCTTTTAAAGACCCCCACGCCACCGATTGTGTCACAAAAAAAGCGCGACCAACCGAGGGTTAACCGTTAATCATTTCGAGGGTCTGTTTATAGACGCGGCTTAAGTTAATTGCCTTTATGCATTTCATTGCGACTAGTTGGGCAGCTTAAGACCGATTTAACTATCCATTTTGTACCTAGAGTGCCAGGCAAAGAATAAAATAAAAGTGAATTTTTGGCTTTGATAAAAGTACTGTTACAATTCAAACAAAAACGGTATAGAGATCACGCTCATGTACAATTAATAATATAGTTAAGAGGTTAGGAATTGACATGGAGACTGCTAATCAGTATAGCCCGAGATCAATAGAAAGATTATCGTCGTATCAGCTCATATAAGTCCCCACCGAGGGGTTCGAGCCTACCCTGAATTAGGGCGATTGGGCCTTAGTCGACCACGCGGGCCCAATGCACTTCACACACAACCTGCGAGTTTCTCCGCAGGCGTGGGCAGGTTTCCTCACGATGTTTTTTTTCACCGTAAGAGCGTCGGATAAACGTACATCTGAAATCTAAATTCAAAATCACATTGGTACGTGGCAGGATTCGAACCACGACCTCCCGGACAGGAGGCGGCGGCCCTAGCCATTACACCACTGACGCTCTCAAAAAGAAAGATTTATAATCTTTGTCAATTTCCACTCCATCAACGAGCGCGAGCTCGGAATTTTTTTTTATTAAAAATTAGAGTGCGTTTGGTTGTACTTCATCTGATGGTAAGTGCCGATGCAGTCGAGGATGTAACACGCAAGCTCAAATGGTGCTCAACTCACGACTTGAAGATTCCTTTATACGAATTAAATGAGTTTTCTCCAGATCACTCAGGAACTTTGTCAGGCTATGCTAATTAGCAGTCTCTATGTCACTTCTTAACCTCTTAAAAATATTATTAATTGTACATGAGCTGTCTACCCTTTTTGATTTGTAGAATTGACAAATATATCTTTGTCAATTTCCGCCTTCGTCAACTATTTCTAGCGAGTTTTTACCAGATCAATATCAAGCTATGCTGATTATTAGTCTCTATGTTACTACATAATCTCTTTACTATATCTGTGCAAAAAATCACGTCAATCCATTGTTGACATGCGACATGAGAAATCAACCAAAAAAAGAGTTTTTTTAATATCCTCCAGCAACTATTTATATTTTTAAGAGATAAAAAGTATCCTACGTCACTTCTTACTTCTTTAAGTATATCTGTGCCAAAAATCAGGTCGATCCGTTGCTCCGTTGTGACGTGAAGGAAGGACAAACAAACAAAGACACTTTCACATTTCTAACATTATTGTCTCACAGGCTTTTATTTTAACCACCTCCGTGGCGTAATGTTTAGTGCACCAGGAGGTCACGGGTTCGATTCCCGGTGGGGTCAACTTGTAAGACTCTGTTTGATTGGTGGCAGGGCATTTTCTAAGCCCGCCTGGCTAGCTACCACCATCTTATCTAAGTCTTGCCGCCAGACATCAGTGTTAACAACATTGCTGTGTTCCGGCTTGAAGATAAGATAGCCAGTTCTCCATTATGTTGGGGAATCTTGGTAAGCCCGCTTCCATCTTCGGCATCATTGTCACTTACCATCAGGTGAGATGATGCTAAGGGCTAACCAATGGTGGATAAAAAAAAGGCATGTGAACTAAAAAGTTATCTTTGTGTGAGAACGAATTTTCTCAGGAATGACACCTAACTAGATAGACTGATGGTAATGTGAAACATTCATAAATCCCATACAAACGTAGTATATGATTTATTTGTTAAGGAAAGAACCGATTTTGAAATAATTTTATATCGTTAATCGGATGACGTGTATCTGTGTCTGTACCGCATTACTTTTTTGAAAAACGAAACAGGAATCCATTATTAATCAAACAACTTGTTTTTAAGGTAAAAAGCGGAAAACAAGTTTATTGGTATTAAATGGATCCCTGTTTCGTTTTTCTAAAAAGTAATGCGGTACCGACACAGATATACGTCATTCGATTATCGATATAAAATTATTTCAAAATCGGTTGTTTGGTTAACAAATGAATCAAATACTACGTTTGTATGGGATTTGTGAACTCCAGCGGGCTCTTAAAAACAAAGAGTCGTTGTATGCTAGACTTAGGCATAAAATTTGAAGAAGCATATACTGCCTAATTTTCACATTAAAATTTCTAGAGGTTTCCCATATTCAGAATGTCAAGTTTACTTCTTTGAAAATACAAGAATGTTTCTTTGAAGATACTCTTTGCAAATAAGAGCCGTTGTTTTCTGGTCTTAGGCTTAAAAATTTAAGAAGCACACTGATTAATTTTCTGATTTATAACAGTTACCTAGAGGTACAGTCATTTACTCATATTCAGAATGTAAAGTATGTATCCTTGAAAATAATTAAAGTAACCAAATGATTTGTAATATTTAGGAAACTTTCCTTTTCTAAGCCAGGCGGGCTTAGAAAATGCCCTACCACCAACCAAACCGAGTCTTACAAAGTTTAATCGAACCCGCGACCTTTTGGGGTTAAGCGAATGGACTTTCCATTACGCCACGGAGGCGGTTAGTTTAATTTGGTTAGGTTATTACTAAGTTTCTAATTTACTTCTTATATTATTACAATTGATCCCGCCGGGAATAAAACCCGCGACCTCCTGTGTAAAGCCAGTGAACTTTGCCTCTGAGTTACGGTTACTTTGGTTCTCCTGCGGATCTCCTCATTTCTGATCACGCAGAGAAACTCCGAGCATAGCTCGCTCCATTGCCCTTTGGGTGAACTTGAAGCCTTCTTAGGAGGCCCATAGTAAGCGACAATGACTCAGTTCCTTAAATCATTATAATTATAATAAAAAAATACCATTTGTTCTAAGAAGCTATTTCGTTTGATAGCTCGGATTTTCGCGGTGTTATGGTAATGGTGCCGTGTTGGTAATATAAGATGAGATTCCAACAATAGCTCCATTTCTCTCTCTGTAAATTGTTGTATGTTACTAAAAAAAATATGTTCCTAAACTTTCACAATTTCTATCTTATGCAGAGAGGGCATTTTTAGCTTCGCGAGGTTTTCCGACGGTATCATGTGGTATCATTATCATACATCAATATTGTTTTAGTTGGATACTCGTTTTTATGCTTTTGTCTCTAAATACCAGTTTGTCTGGAAGAAATAGCTTCGAGCGATAAGACCGCCCAAATTGTACCGCTATAGTACGCTCATAAGATTTTAAAGTGAAAGTTTTATTACATCGTCTCAAATTTATTTGCCTGTGTGTCGCGTGACGGTCAGTATGATCGTTTCGTCCTCTGTACCGTAGCTCCAAGACGAGAGCTCAGCCATGATCGTTTCGTCCTCTGTAAATGTCTATAAATGTGAAAAAAAGTTTCACTTTTACCGTGGTTTCATAAAAACACACACTACTTTTTTGTTTTAAGTTGTCTTTTTCTTTAAATTTTTAGGATATAGTTGTTAAGTTTTACATTGTGTTTAGTTTTACCCGCGACGGTACGCAGACGGTATATGCGTTTGGGGTGAAAGGTTGTTTGTGCAAACCAATGTTGCCATTTATCTCTAAAACTACTAGTCCGATTTTGATGCGGTTTTCAGTAATGGGTTTGGATTTGATGGGTGCATGTTCTTAGATAGGTGTTACGGTGACAACTCAACATAGGGGCGTTGCAGTTAACTTTTTTGTATAAATCAAATTATAATAAGTATGTATTTACAACAAAACTTTGCCTTTTAACCGTCGTGGGCATTTATTCAATTTTTTTATTTCGCTTTTAAAAATATTAACTAATGTGTACAATAAAGAGTATTTATCTTTTCTTGTCTTGTCTTGTCTCGTCTCGCCTCGCCTCGTCTCGTCTCGTCTCGTCTCGTCCTGTCTTATCTTGTCTTGCTTTGCCACGCCTCGTCTCGTCTCGTGTCGTCTCGTCTTGTCTCGTCTCGCCTCGCCTCGTCTTATCTTGTCTTTTCTTATCTTATCTCATCATAGTACGCTCAACTCAGATCCGCAACACAGGGTACAAATCGGTTGTGTCACAGGAGAGAAAAATTACCTTTCGCACTACTGGTACAAATGAGTAGGAACCACGAGAAACAAACTGTAATATTGCGGATGTCTCGCCCGCCCACCGCATTATAGCAAGCTGTTTGGCGGCAAGCATAACGCTTACAGAGGTACCCAACCCAGTCAGACCTTGCATATAAAGTCCTATTACTATTAAAGGAGCGTCGGTGCCGTAACGGCTAAGGCCGCTACCCCTTATCCGAAAAGGTCGTGGTTCGATTCCTGTCACGTACTAATGTGTTTTCGAATTTCAATTTCATATGTACGTTTAGTCAGTGTTTAGTATGTAACATCGTGAGTAAACCTGCACAGGCCTACGAATAAACTCAAAGGTTGTGGGTGAAGTCGACCTACCGACTAATTGAGGGTAGACTCGAGCCCCTCGCTGGGGACATATATAGGGTCTTAAAAAAGGTATGCACTTATTTTTAACTGGAGCTTGTACTCATGAAACTGAACAAATTTTCCCAAGAAACCCATGAACAATTCTGAAAAAAATTTTTGGACTCCCATACAAAGTTTGCGCGCTAGCTGATCGATTTGCATGGGAAGTCCTAAATTTTTTTTGCGAATTGACCATGGGTTTCTTAAGGAAAGTTGTTCAGTTTCATGAGTACAAGCTCCAGTTAAAAATAAGTGCATACCTTTGTTAAGCAGGGTCTTAAGCTGATATGATGACGAATAAAGGATGTGGAGAAGTGTTGAGTCTTCCTGCAAGGAGTTTCTATCATATTTCCAGTAGGAAGTTCTAGTCACGTAAATGGCCCCACAGAGTTCGAGTGTGCCGTAAGCATACTTCTCTCATAGGTTGTTGTGAGACAAATATAGTGCAACAGTGTGTTTTTCTCAGCCACGTCTTTGAATCTGTTATATGGCTCTACTTTTCCGTCAAGCCGTAAAAAACAATGGGTCTGTATTTTTACCCGACTGCGCCAGAAGGAGGGTTATGTTTTTCGAGAGTATGTATGTATGTATGTATGTTTGTATGTATAATTGTTTGGCACGCTCTGCAGCCTGAACGGCTGGATGGATTTTAGCTTGAGACGTGTCGTTAGATTCGTATTTACTGTGAGAGTGACACTGGGTATATCAAAATAAAAAAAAACAAAATGGCGGATTTTTGGCGCAAAATTAAAATGAACTCATTCAATAATAAAACTTAAAAAATGAATAAAATAAAAAACGGTAATTTAAAAAACTAAAAAACCCGCCTGCGTTTCTGTGTAATTTGGAAATGAAAAACCCTAAAACAAGAAAGTCGTTATACCCGATTTCACTTAACTTAAGAAAAATTGTAGCAGTCGGGACCCATCTAGAAATGGAGGCATAGTGAATTGAGATTACATTCCTATATTACATTGCAGATTACTCCAATATACTGACTAGACGGCTGACTTTCTAGAATGGGTCCCGACTGCAACAATTTTTCTTAAGTTAAGTGCAATCGGGTATAACGACTTTCTTGTTTTAGGGTTTTTCATTTCCAAATTACACAGAAACGCAGGCGGGTTTTTTAGTTTTTTAAATTACCGTTTTTTATTTTATTCATTTTTTAAGTTTTATTATTTCACAGAGTAGAACGGCAAAATTTTTTTCTTATTTGTGGTATTTTTAGTGACATAGAAGATTGCAAACAACTGAAAAAGGACATCGACAGAGTGGCAGAATGATGTAGTAGTTGTTATTTAATTCGTCATCATCATCATCATATCAGCCGAAGGACGTCCACTGCTGGACATACGAGTAGGCCTCCCCCAAGGATTTCCATGACGACCGGTTCTGCGCTGGCCGCATCCAGCGGCTTCCCGCGACCTTCACCAGGTCATCGGTCCATCGAGTGGGAGGCCTACCTACGCTACGTTTTCCAGTGCGCGGTCGCCACTCGAGAACTTTACTGCCCCGAGGGCCATCTGTTCTACGAGCTATGTGCCCCGCCCACTGCCACTTAAGTTTAGCAATTCTGAGAGCTATATTGGTTACATCTGTCATCTGGTCACTTACGATAAATATCACGTCAGATCCATTCAACTGAATTTCGTATTAAATATACCTTGTTATGAAATACCAGTCCAACTACTATACTTGTAGAATCGCGAAGCATAAAAATAAATAACTGTCAGTACTTAATAAGTATTTTTCTGTGTATTTTTTGTTGATGGAATATAGCCATCGTGTCTGAAGTTGATTTTAGGTTTGTTGGGAAAAATATATTTTATTTTAATAACATAATTTTACTGCCTGTTTTATAATTGTTAAAAATGGAATGAGATGGCGGTTCCCTAACTGACAAAAGTTCTGGGGGGCTATCCACAAAAAATTCAGCGCTGAAAAAACAATTAGGTGAGCATTCCGTTATTTTGCCCAATAAGATAATGGCGGCCGCTGGTTACATATAGATGAAATAAACTTACCTAACACCTCCCATCGTCGGTGGCAGCGTCAGTGGCGTTATAGCAAGGGCCGCTATCTCCTGTCCGGGAGGTCATGGTTCGAATCCTGCCACGTACCAATGTGTTTTCGAATTTCGATTTCATATGTACATTTATCCGACGCTCTTACGGTGAAGGAAAACATTGTGAGGAAACCTGCACACGCCTGCGAAGAAACTCGAAGGTTGTGTGTGAAGTCGTCCAACACGCACTGGGCCCGCGTGGTCGACTAAGGCCCGCGATCGCCTTAATTCAGGCTAGGCTCGAGCCCCTCGGTGGGGACGTATATATGAGCTGATGTGATCATGATGAAAGAAACTTACCTGACACCTGCCATCGATACACATGTCCAAGCTGCCCGTCCTACATCTTGTGCCATCTGACACCCTTGCGGCTAGCACTGCTATCACCACTCGATCTTCTTCGTCTAGAGGATTTGTCTGAAACAGAAAAAAACAAATTATTCTTTTAATTTCACTCGGTAACAACATAGAATATATTTATTGCTATAAATACATTTACTCATTTCATTATAAAATAGTAAATGAAAAAAATTATTAAACTGTAATTTAAAATTACCAAAGTGATAATAAATTTTAATTGTGTCAATTGCATGGTGCAATTTACCTCTAAATTAAAAAAATCCGTGTAGGTGTACAAAACATGTTCGATACTCGAACTAAGTTTTGAAACCCGGTAGACTAGGAAGAGAGTTAATAACAAATTTAAAAATAAACAAAATTTATCTTCCCTACTCCATCACTAGACCCTGATCTCCATCTATCTATAACCTATTCATTGAGACTATTCCAATGAGCCCAAACACGATGCTTCTACTGTAAGTTAATGAAGAGTTGGGTATCCTACAGATTCCAGGTGATACTGCAGAATCAAGTTAAGGTGTTTGTGTTCTTTTAAAATCATTGAAGTAACAGGAAACCAAATTTCAAATCGATAAGACCTGTGGAAGTTTTTCATATCCTTTAATCAGCTGGAAAAGAGCTGGCCGGTTTGGTTTAAGTTTTTTTTTGAAAGGTGACTTAATCGAGAGTGTAACTCGTATTAGCTATGATTCAAGATATATATCCTTAAATCATAGCTAATATATCCATGAATCATAGCTAATACGATTATCCTTGAATCATAGCTTATATATCCTTGAATCATAGCTAATACGAGTATCCATGAATCATAGTTAATATATCCTTGTATCATAGTTAATGTATCCTTGTATCATAGCTAATATATCCTTGAATCGTAGCTAATACGAGTATCCTTGAATCATAGCTAATACGAGTATCTATTAATCATAGCTAATATATCCTTGAATCATAGCTAGTACGAGTAACCTTGACTCATAGCTAATATATCCTTGAATCATAGAAAATACGATTATCCTTTAATCATAGCTCATATATCCTTGAATCATAGCTAATACGAGTATCCTTGAATCATAGAAAATACGATTATCCTTTAATCATAGCTAATATATCCTTGAATCATCGATAATACGAGTATCCTTGAATCATAGCTAATACGATTATCCTTGAATCATAGCTAACACATCCTTGAATCATAGCTAATACGACTAACACTCTCGATTAAGTCACCGAAAGGTGACTCATAGCTTATATGTCCTTGAATCATAGCTAATATGAGTATCTTTGAATCATAGCTAATATATCCTTGAATCATAGCTAATACGAGTTTTTTTTAAAGGTGACTTAATCGAGAGTGTTACTCGTATTACAACATTAACATCCCTTATGTTATATAAGTTTAACATGTCTGTGACGTCTTAGCTCCCAAATAGATAAGCCAATTTTGATTTAGTTTGCAGTTTTTTTTAAGGGACTTGATCGAGAGTATCCCTAGCTATGATTGAAGAAAATCATTTGAGCCGTTTATAACGATGGTCTTACGCCCGCCGAAACGGTAAGAGATAGGAAGGTACCGTGCTGCGTTAACTAAAATAATGTGATTATGTGACCTATAGAAAGATTTTAGGTGCGTTAAAAAATAAAAATGGCGAAAAAGAAAATGGCCGCCTAATGTGAAGTGGATCCGATTGGGCTGAAATTTAGTCTGAATGGTTAATTTTTGCCCATTTTCTTAAAGACCTTGAAACATTTATCTAAAAATTAATAAAAAATACTTTTGAGAGTTTCGCAACAAGCTCTTTCATTTTATATGTTAAACGACATAGTTTGCAAATAAAAAAAGCCTTATTTACCCCTAAAAAGCCCCATATTTAATATTCATTTATTAATGTTACACTTTTGTCTTTGGGTCACTGACTTACATATGTGCACCAAATTTCAATTCAATTGGTCCAGTAGTTTCGGAGCGAATGAGCTGTGACAGACGGACGGACGGACAGACACACGGGTGATCTATAAGGATCTTGAGGTACTGATCCCTAAATTATATGTAACTTTATGTACTTACAGATTCTAATCTCTGTCCAGAATGCTGCGGTATACCCCTACAGGTCAACGCGCATGGCTCTGCATCATCCTTGTGGGCCTTCCAGTGGAACAACTCCCCTCCATATGGGGTATCGTCATGGGCTGCACATTGCTGCTCCCGCCATATGTCTTCTTCAAAGATAGATGAGTTGGCTCGACATGGCTGGAAAAAATAAAATAATTACAATTTATAATAGGTACACCAACTGCAGCAAGGAGTATTACAAGTTTGGCTTACTACTTTTTAGAGTTCCGTACAACCAACGGGAGTAACCTACGGGACCCTATTACTAAGACTTCGCTGTCTGTCCGTCTGTCAGCGGTCTGTATTGGTAAGCCCGCTTCCACCTTCGGCATCATCGTCACCATCAGGTGAGATGATGCCAAGGGCTTACCAATTATGAATAAAAAAAAAGAACCGTAATAGGTAGACAGTTGGAATTTTCACAGAATGTGTATTTTTATTGCTTTTGTATAAAAAAAAATACTTAAAAGTAGAAAAAATCAAAAAATAAGGAAGGTCTTTGATTTTTGTTAGTTTTCTAAAAATTATTATGATAAAATTTATACGACACTTTAACGTCCGATAGTGTGTGTAGCTTGTGGTAAAATTTATGTCTCCCAATCCACTTGACACTCGACGCAACAACTTCAATTGAACGGTTGATTGAAGGCACTTTATTATTACTTTATTATAAGGTTGGTTGCTAATTAAGGTCCACAGTAAAATCATGAAGGTAGAGAAACCAGAAACTCAAGGATATAAAGAAATTCTTTAAATTATATATATTTAATATTATTTATTATTTTTATTTATTGTGAATAAAAAAAAATTGCTCGCTATTTACAAGGCTGGATATATATGCGTCTTCTTCCTCTGTAGCTGCCGAAACTAATGAGTGAAGAAGATTTTTTTGCCTACTCTATCGGATAAAAAAATAATTTATTTATTTATTGCACAATTTACTGTACACAGAAATAGGGAAAACAAACAGAAAACCAGATAAGAACATACAAAAGGTACCGCTTATTTTTATCAGAAATCTCTTCCAGCAGACTTCTGAAAAGGAAAGTTACAAAAGAATGGCAGAAGTCGTGTACGTAACAAAGATAACATTTTGAAAAACATACATTTTGATAACTTATTCCTAAATACCTAGTGAAAAAATAAATACTACGTACAAAATAATACATAATATACTACTAATGTTAGTTAATAATAATATAAATAAATGCAACAGATGTACTCGTAAAACAGATGGCCATTTGGGCAGTAAAGTTCTCAATTGGCAACCGCGCACCGGAAAACGTAGCGTAGGCAGGCCTCCCACGCGGTGGACCGACGACCTGGCGAATATCGCGGAAAGCCGATGGATGCGGGCAGCGCAGGACCGGTCGTCGTGGAAATCCTTGGGGGAGGCCTTTGTCCAGCAGTGGACGTTTTGCGGCTGATATGATGATGATGATGAAATAAATGCAAAAAAAATAAATATAACAATATGCATATAAATAAATAAATAAACTATAAAATAAATGAATATGGCTAACTTTGAGAAGGAAAAGACAAGAAGTGTTCTTTTAATCTAGATATAAATAATACAGAATCATGAAAATCGGTTTATAATCTGCGAAGGTGTCGCGTAACATACGTACAAAAAAACATACAGTCGAATTGAGAACCTCCTACTCTTTTTTTAAATTCACCATTGGTGAGCGCTTGGCATCATTCAAGTTATCGAAAGAGTTTTTTTTAATGGCCTTCTATTTTGTTAAGGCAAAATAATTCCGCCAATGTCAATGTACACGTTGAAAGTGATCAAAATTAGAAACAAGGGAAAATTTTAATAAGAGTTGCCAAGATTCTCCAACGCAATGGGGAATTGGCTATCTTATCTTCAAGCCGGAACACATTAATGTTGTTAGTATTGATACTAATCGGCGGCGGTAAGACTTAGATAAGATGGTGGTAGCTAGCCAGGCGTGCTTAGAAAATGCCCTACCACCAACCAAACCGAGTCTTACAAAGACTCCACCGGGAATAGGGAATACCATCTGACAGGCATTTGGCGCATTTGACAGGCATTTTGTGGTTTAGACAGGCGTGCGGCCGGCGCTAGGCTGAGACAGGCATTTTTGAATTTCGCAGGCCTCAGTGAAATATAAAAGCTCGCATACGTGCTGCAATCACACAAGATGATGACACTGACTAAAAATCGTCAGAGCGCCGCGCTGCTTGAGAAGAAACAAGTTAAACTAATTAACTAATATAGTTTAATTAAAACTGTTGTATATTATTTATTTTAAGACTAACAGTTTTGTTACCGTAAGCAGGCATTTTACTTAAGGCGAGGCATTTGTAAAACAGTTGTCTCTGTTTTTTCCTTTACGTGTAAAGAGTCAAGACGATAACCACACTTTTGCACTTTTTCAATGTTTTACGTTGTTATTTCTCTTAAGACTTCAATTCAAAAACTAAAATTAAGCAGGTTCTCTGTAGTACTTAAAAAGAAATATCTCCATATAAAAAATATGTGCAAATTTAGAAATTTTATTAATAAACAATTCGTTTTAGACTTTTTTTGGACGTTTAAGACCTGTTTTTGGGTTTTTTATGATCGAGTAAAGTACACACTATCGTGTAACACATTACCTCATTCCTCAGACAATATCCTTAAGTACGTCCAATATTTTTTTTGTTAGACCGATATTTAGTAGTAATTACCCAAAAAAATTGATCTGGCAAAAGGGTTTCTCCTCTTCTCCACCGGTGCCTCGCCTTAAAAATCAGGCATTTTGTGCATCCTAGACGAGCATTTCCCCTACAAAGATGGTAACCCTAGCCGGGAATCGAACCCGCGGCCTCCTGATGTGAAGCTAATGATCAAAACTCCTTTTTGGAAGTCATTTCATAAAACAGGTATACACTAATAGTAACATATTTTAATGGCCACGTGTTGTTTGTGTGACCTTTATTCATCTGTAAAGATCTTACAAAAACAAACTCGTGCTTTTGTGTGACCTTTATTCATTTGTAAAGATCTCACAAAAACAAACTGGTGCTTAGAAACTTGCAAGTTATAATTAAAGGTAGTATAGAAATAGACCTTTCCTTTGCGTCCTCGTAACCAAATATTTTAACTACTCTGCGCCAAAGTTACTTTACTTTTGCCCTATGAATAATTGGCCGTTATATTTTTTCTTTGGTATGTTAATACGCAACGATCCCTTTGTATGAATAAATACTTACTAAAAACCACATGCGTATATTCTCTGAAGTCAAGAAAGTAGAAAGCGTGTCCAACAGTTTCAATACAATGAGAAAAATGCATCGGTGGCTGAACAGTAACGACTCAAAGGTATCAGGTTCTAATCCGGGGACTTTTAATGTCTAAAGGTAATAACTCAAAGGACTCAGATTCTAATCCGGAGACGCCCAATATCTACAGGTAATAATTCAAAGGACTCAAGTTTTTAATCCGGGGACGTCCAATGTCTACAGGTAATAACTTAAAGTTAGTCAAAGGACTCAGGTTCTAATCTGGGGGCGTCCAATGTCTACGGGTAATATGTCAAAGGACTCAGGTTTTATTCCGGGGACATCCAATGCCTAAAGGTAATAACTTAAAGGAGTCAGGTTCTTATCCGGGGACGTCCAATGTCTATAGGTAATAACTTAAAGGACTCAGTTTTTAATCCGGGGACGTCCAATGTCTAAAGGTAATAACTCAAAGGACTCAGATTCTAATCCGGAGACAACCAATGTCTACAGGTCATAACTCAAAGGACTCAAGTTTTTAATCCGGGGACGTCCAATGTCTACAGGTAATAACTTAAAGTAAGTCAAAGGACTCAGGTTCTAATCTGGGGGCATCCAATGGGGTAATATGTCAAAAGACTCACGTTCTAATCCGGGGACGTCCAATGTCAAATGTAATAACTCAAAGGACTCATGTTCTAATCCGGGGACGTCTAATGTTTTCAGATAATAACTCAAAAGACTCAGTTTCTAATCCTGGGACGTCCAATGTCTACAGGTAGTAACTCAAAGGACTCATGTTCTAATCCGGGGACGTCTAATGTTTTCAGGTAATAACTCAAAAGACTCAGTTTCTAATCCTGGGACGTCCAATGTCTACAGGTAATAACTTAAAGGACTCAGGTTTTAATCCGGGGACGTCCAATGTCTAAATGTAATAACTCAAAGGACTCACGTTCTAATCCGGGGACGTCTAATGTCTAAAGATAATAACTCAAAAAACTCAGTTTCTAATCCGGGGACGTCCAATGTCTACAGGTAATAACTCAAAGGACTATAAAGCATATTTGATTGATTGATTGATTATGTGAGTAGCTTCTGAATTCTGGCTGTCACGATTTTGATGAAACTTACAAGTAGCTACTATGTACTACCAATACACTATCAAGTGGCAGTATTGGTTATGCCAACCGAATTCAGGCCCCCATACAACGATTTTTTTTGCGTTTTTCTTCACTAACTATATATACTGCTGTTCATTATTGTTTGCGTACGCTGTAATGTTTTTTTAATCCACAATTGGTAAGCCCTTAACATCATCATCATCATCATCATCTATGATAAGTGACGATGATGCCGAAGATGTAAGCGGGCTTACCAAAAACTGACTATCTTATCTTCAAACCGCAGCACATAAATGCTGTTAACATTGATGTTTGACGGCAAGACTTAGATAGGATGGTGGTAGCCAGCCGGGCGGGCTTAGAAATGCCTTACCACCAACTAAACCGAGTCTTACAAAGTTAGACTCCTTCAGGAATCGAAGTCCCGCGATTATTGTATTGTGTATAGTACGTTCGGGAATTTAGCTTCAGAACACCCGTACGGAGTTCTGAGAAAATGTTGAAGGTTGATATAAAAAAAGCATTTTTTATTCAGAATTTATCATTAATTTTAATCGCTTTCACTGCCTGATAAACTATCTTCAGAATCATCGCCTACATCCTACTAATATTATAAACGCGAAAGTTTGTATGAATGTATGTATGTATGTTTGTTACTCTTTCACGCAAAAACTACTTAACGGATCTGGATGAAATTTGGAAGATAGATAGATTAGGACCTAGATTAACACAGGGGCCAATCTTTTCCATTTCGCACTGCGCACCCTTGCAACGTCATAGAAACGTCTACGCGGGTGAAGCCGCGGGAAACAGGTAATTAGTAATAAAGACTGACTGGATTCGCGCGACCCCGTGCAGGTGTAAGGCCGGTGGGGCAGCGATTGACAACAGGACGGCCCCTTAGACGTAACCGTTTGACGCGAGCCGGAAGCTGCGAGTGGCATTTATCAAAGGTGCAGCTAATTCAGCGAACGAAGTTTATGCTAGTCCTTTAGGGCCTGGCCACATCTTCACGACCCGACGTCGCACGCCGCTCGCAACCCTCCCCACCTTGCCCCCTCCTCCCTCTACCCAGGGATGGGTCACTCCGAAGAAATCTTTCATGTTGTAAAACCAAAGCTTACAAAAGGTGGAGTTTAGTGGGTTTGCACAGATTAACTGTGTGTCCCACATAACCAGTGTTGCCGGCTGTACTGGTATGCATGAGCGTTCTCCAACCTCCCTCCCCCCAAGTCCTCCGAAGGGTAGCCTTGTTTGGGCAAAAAAAAGACCCGACGTCGTCGGAGCCGTCGTCCGGCGCGGTGCCGTGTCCTGCGAGACACATAGACATAGATATTTTTATTGAGAACTAGCTGTCCCGGCCAACTTCGTTTCACCTCTCACTACACTACCCTACCCTACACTACACTACACTACAATAAACTACCCTGCCCTACCCTACCATACAGTACCCTACACTACACTACCCTACGCTACCCTACTGTATAAATAAGAATTTTCTCCTGACAATAACAAACTCGACAAAAAAGAATAAGCGACATCGGTCCAGCCGTTCACACGTGATGCGATGACCAGAAGAAATAGGGGTTTATTTTTTTATATACTCGTATACAGGATGTAACAAAATTGGTGTACGTCCCGTTAACTGGAGGTTCCACACGTGATACTGAACTACTTTCTTCAAGGAACCCATAGTCAACTCTCAAAAAAAAATGGTACCCTCCATACTAACTGCACAAAATCTGTCGATCAGCTGATTGATTTGTATGAATAGTAAAGAATTTTTTTTTAGGTTTTCATCAAAGTCGTAGAACAAAAGTTGTTCAGTATGATGAGTAGAAGTCCCAGTTAACGAGGCCTACACCGATTTTATTACACCCCGTATAGATGTTATAGTAATAATATATAATAAAATGTAAAATACAACATTTTTAATTCTAAATGTAAAGGTATTTAAATAGTCAACGTACATTAAATGTCATTTTCATTATGTAATAATGATAGGTAATCCTTACTTAATATTATAAATGTGAAAATGTGTTTGTTTGTTACCTTTTTACGCTTCAACGCCTTGACCAATCTTAATGAAATTTGGCATGCAGGTAGCCTGTGTCACAAGGAAGGACATAGGCTACTTTTAATCCCGTGAAAATAGCATAGCCAGATGCAATTCCCGAGCGAACTGAAAATATACTCTTTTTTGGTTAATTAACATCGCAACGGAAAAATGGATTGTGTGATTTTTTTGCACCGAGATGGTTGAGGGGGTGGGATATGACACGATTTACTAATAAGCATATCCTGACATAGTTCCCGAGGGATCTGGAGAAAATTCATGTCCACGCTTTTAGCCACCGCGCACCTTTAAGTCAGTCACAAAAACAATGTCCACGCGGGCGAAACCGCAGGAAAAAGCCAGTTAATAATAAAAAAGGCCTTTTTAATTATAAACACGACGGCAGGGCTCGTTGAACTGCACGGCAATTACGTCGTGCTATGGAGATGTGGTCAGGCCCTAAGCTATATCATATCAGCCGAGGTCCACTGCTGGACAAAGATAAGGACAGGACAGGATAAGCGCCGGGAAGTGAGCGTGCCTACAGCTCCGGTACCACACCGGATATGTGGGAGCCAGCTTCTCTGGCGTCCCGAGCGGGGATCGAACCGCCAGCAGGGAAAGCCGCGGGAGGTGAGCGTACCTACAGCTCCGGCACCTACCTGGACAGTAGGTAGTGTTTCTCTTCCACGAGGCACTCACCTTACAGAGTACCGGGACGAGCGTCTTGGCGGCAAGACCTACCGTAACTGGTCCTTGTCTTGACCTTATGGTGTTGGCAGGAATAGCGGCCCTCACTATATGACCTAGCAGTCGGTGAGTGAGGACGCTATATCATAAACCTGGTAGTTTTAGCGTATCTGGTATATATACGAGAGGGAATGCTGGGCAAAGGCCTCCCCCAAGGATGTCCTATTGGACGTATACAAAGAAAAAATTCTAAAAACGGCCAAGTGTGAGTCGTACTCGTGCACCAAGGGTTCCCATCACCACTACTCATCAAAATGTATAGATTACTTCCTTGTGACTTAGAAACTTGATATCTGGCAACGAGGTATTTTATTGAACGTATACAAAGGGAAAATTCGAAAAAACAGCCGAGTGTGAGTCGTAATCGCGTATTGAGGGTTCAGTTATACCACTTAATCATCAAAATATATAGACAGGGATCTGGAGAAAAGTCATTTCCACGTTCGCGAGCCGCTTTCGGTATGCGCACCACGCACTCTCAAATCAGTCATAGAAACTATGTCCACGCGTGCGTAGCCGCGGGCAAAAGCTAGTAAGGTCATCTTTTTGATACCTTCTACCGTTCTTAGGGTTCCCTACACCCAATGGGTGACTAACGGGACCCTATTACTACGCTTCCGCTGTTTATCTGTCAGCAGGCTTTTTTTTTATTCACAATTGGTAAGCCCTTGGCATCATCCCACCTGATGGTAAGTGACGATGATGCCGAAGATGGAAGCGGGCTTACCAAGATTCTCCAACGCAATGTAGAACTGGCTATCTTATCTTCAAGCCAGAACACATCAATGTTGTTAACACTGATGTTTGGCGGCAAGACTTAGATAAGACGGTGGTAGCTAGCCAGGCGGGCTTAGAAAATGCCCAACCACCAACCCAACGAGTCTTACAAATTGACCCCACCAGGAATCGAACCCGCGACCTCCTGGTGTGAAGCGAATGGGCTAACCATTACGCCACGGAGGCGGTTAAAAATTAGTTAAGGCTGTATTTCAAGAACTGTAAGTCGAAATAATTAAAGCAAAGGAAACAGTTGAAAAAATGATTATTAAACGGATATTTTAGATGCATATCAAACAACTAATTATGTATATTATCAATTTTTTTTCATCATTTATTTATAACAATCATATCAAAAATCAAATTATCTAGCCTTCTCAACGACACTAGAGTTGAGCGAGCGAAGTAAGCGATAATAATCTTTTTAGTACCAATCATTCAGATTGATATATTACCCCTCTTTTTTTGGGCTCATCATGTCAGCACATATGCGTCCCCGCCGAGGGACTCGAGCCTACCCTGAATAAGGGCAATCGGGCCTTAGTCGACCACGCGGGCCCAGTGCGGGTTCATCGACTGCACACACAACCTGCGAGTTTCTTCGCAAGCGTGTGCAAGTTTTCTCACGATGTTTTCCTTCACCGTAAAAGCTTTGGATAAACGTACATATGTACGTATATTTTTTGGGCTATCGGATAAAAATGTATTCTATGTCACTCAAGGTATCAAGACGAATCTAAGGGTACCTTTCACTTAAGAATCTATGAGCAGTTAAGGCTACAGGCTCAGCCAAACAAATAGACATACATACAAACAGGCATACTACCCGAAAACGTTAACCTACTTCATGGGCAGTCTGGTAAAAAGTGGCCAATGTCACCTTCATCATCATCATCATCATATCAGCCGAAAGACGTCCATTGCTGGACAAAGGTCTCCCCCAAGGATTTCCACGACGACCGGTCCTGCGTTGCCCGAATCCACCTTCCATCTCGTCCCTAATATCTACAAAAATCACTTTAACTGTTGCTCCATTGTGACGTGACAAATAGACATGCAAACATACAACCACGCTTTCACATTTACAATATTGAAGATTGATATCTTTCGTAATAATTGAAAATGCTAAACACGTTAAATCGCAACTACTCGGTACAATATTGCATTATTATTTTTGGTTTTTGTTAATTTTGTTGTAACTTCTTGCACAAAGATGGTTCCGAATAGTCCGATCTGGGATAGGGAACTGGAGAAAATTAAAGTCAACGCTCGCGTACCACTCACTCTCAAAGACAGTCATAAAAACGATGTCCACACGAGTGAAGCCGCGGGCGAAAGCTAGTACTAAAATAATATCCTTTAACATATACATACGTAGCAAAAGTAATATGATTGATAAGCACATCAATTTTTTAAATGAAATGTATTATTTGTTGAAGCAAAACGTAAATATTATAATGAATGATTTGAAAAATGTCACGCAAAAAGCTTTGTTCTTGTGTTTTATACGATACATCAATTTAAATTATATTCTGAAGCGAAATTCCTTCGGTTTATTTTAATTTTCAACCGACATCCAAAAAGGAGGAGGTTCTCAATTCGACTGTATTTTTTAAATGTTTGTTACTTTATAACTTATGACTGGGTGAACCGATTTTGATGATTCTTTTTTTAATTGAAAGCTAGTGCTTTCAGTGTGGTCCCATATAAGTTTTATAAAAGTTAGTTTTGTACTTGATTAGAAAATTAACAAAAACCAAAAATAATAATACAAAATTGTACTAAGTTGTTGCGATGGAAGTCGGTTTTTTAACGTGTTTAGCGTTTTCAATTATCCAGTTCGGACTCCTGAGTGCCAGTATGAGTCACACTTTGCCAGGTTTTATTATTTGTTGTTTTATTTATGGAATATTCAAACCAATTTTATCGCTTGTGGGTACGTATTACCGTTTTTACGATAGAGCTAAACCATAAATGTCTCTTAAATATCTAAAAAAAAGAACGGATGGCCGTTGGGGTAGTACAGTTCTCCAGTGGAGACTACGCACCAAAAACGTAGCATAGGCAGGCCTCCCACTCGGTGGATTGATGACTTGTTGAAGGTCGCGGGAAGCCGCTGGATGCGGGTAGTGCAGAACCGGTCGTCGTGGAAATCCTTGGGAGAGGCCTGTGTCCAGCAGTGGACGTCCTTCGGCTGTTATGATAAACAGTTTTTTTTGTTTTTTTTGTAAGGTTTTTATTTTTTACAATAATATTTATTATTTGTTGTAAAAGCGGCAATAGAAAAACACATTTTGTGAAAATTTCAACTGTCCACCTAACGATTCATCAACTACAGTCCGCTGACAAACAAACAGTCGGACGGACAAAGAGCATAGACTTAGTAATAGGGTCACGATAGTCACCCTTTGGGTATAGGAAACCCCAAAAAAATATAGAAAGAACCGGGTGCTTCAGCTAGTAGATACAATATCGTGTAACAAGGAGTGAGTATATTGGAGAATCTAATAATATAACTACAGCACTATGAGTCTCAATAAAACTGGTTTCCAAGTTTGCAGGAAGTTATATTGAATGCTACATTTACACCGTTGCGTAATATTATAAGAACTCAACAATATCAAATAAATAGGCCTGTCGCACTCTGCGTTGTAGGTATGAAAATGTTAAAAATGTACCTACGCCGCGCCAAGCCGCGCGGCCCCTTGCAAGGTGTAAAATCAGTAGTCAGAAGTGGTAAGAGTTACGCGATAGCAAGTGAGGCAACTTGTAGGTGAATATACCTGCAGGTAATTAGCGCTGTGCGACCTGAATTTGCACTTTATTGTGTCGTAGCAAGAGTCGCCATTCATTCAAATGATTTTGCGGATTTACCAAAATTTAGTTTTATTATGATCTGGAGAAGCAAAACGATTTATTTATCTATCATTAAAAATAGATAATTAATTTATGAGTTTTATAGCGTAGTTCAGTTTCACTTTCAGTGCGACTTCTTGCGTTAAGACTTAACGGTTGACTAAACCGTACCAATACGTACAAAGGATGACTAGTAAGACGACGGACGCGTTTCAGGAGGTGGATGAGAAGATGAAACTGAGCAACCTTTCACAAGGAACCAATAATCAATTCGAAAAATAAAACGAGTTACCATACAAAATTGGCTACTAAGCAGATTTTTTTTGTTACTTGACCACAGATTTTTTGGGAAAACTTGTTCAGTTTGTCTTCTCTTTCACCTCCTGCAATGTGTCTGTTATCTTACCAGTCACACTGTAGCTGTAATAAACAATCAGTAACTGATGTATTGGATACCAGTTATTTGTAACTGCGTTACACAACAGTGTAAGATGAATCCAAGTTAAGTGGAAGTAAACGTACTGTGAACCTATTAATCATTGAGAATTCCCTTCTGTGTGAGTTGTTCACTAAAAGCCAAGTTTTTCATAGGGTTGACCTACCTAATCTTGAAATCCATTTAATTGTCGACACCCTGACAAAAAATGTGTGCTGGGACTCCTGGGACACATAGTAGAAGCACACCCTGGACACTTCAAACAACGGGCCAGAAATGACATTTCAAAAAAGGAATGACGGAACAAACAAAATGGCGGCGAAATCCTTAAGGTTCGACAACCAAACTGTAACCAATCTGTATCAATCTGGGTGACGAGGGAGTGAGGTCGCAATCTAGAGAACGGTAGGGAATGTCCATACTGTATGTTGGTACTAATATATATACTTTGGTAAAAGTGAAACTTCAACGGACAAGTGGCTTTATAAGATTTTTAAAATGATACTTATCTATAATATAATAAAACTGTAACGGGGCCGTGTCTGTACATGAAATATTTTTGGAAAATAATAACTGTGGTGGACAATACTAACGATACAGAGGCCAAAACAACAACTTTTGGAATTTTTGTCTGTCTGTCTGTCTGTCTGTCTGTCTGTATGTTCGCGCATCACGCAAAAACTACCAGGCCGATTTTGATGAAATTTTGTATGGTGGTTCCTTATAGCCCGGGTTAACATATAAGATACTTTTTATCCCAGAAAATTCAAGAGTTCCCGTGGGAAAATCAAAAGTATTCATTTATAGAGTGGCTCACCACGTAAATGTGGCTTGACCTATTACAATCAAATTTTACACGTTGATACCCTTATCGCGAACTAAAACTGGGACATTGTGAATCCCAAAAAAATTAGGGTTCCTACAGGAATGCAAAAAATTGTATCTTTAGAATGACTCAACGTAACAATATGAAACCTTTACATAAGGATGGGGTGTTTTGACCATCATTGTATAGTCGGGTATTCTTTATCCCAGAAAACTAAAGAGGTCCCGTGGGAAATTATCTATCGATACATACAATAATAACAAAAGAGTACTTTTTTCTATATATTAGCTACATATACCAAACATTATAATCATAGTAGCAGAATGTCAATAGATGGCACTGCAGGGATAATAAAACGCGCTTAAGTTGTATTAAAACATTAAAATATTATTTCATACTTTTATGTATGAAATAATATATTATGTATTTTTCAGCATCCGCTATACTTTAAACTCTGGAACTATGGCACGTAGCGCTGTGTTTCATAGACGAACAGAGAGGTATTTTTTTTACAGATTCCAATCGTGTAAAAAAATAAAAACACATAAATCGAGTTTAACATCTTTTAACAGGAGGCATAGATATGGGAACTCTTCTGACGGCGACTATTTGCGTGTGGCAGTTGCTCTCCGCCTGCAATATCAATATCTGTGAACCTCATCAATGTATAATTTGCGGGTCCTCGGTGGAGGCAATTGGCCATCACTCACTGAGTTGCAGTCGTGTTTGTGAAGATTACCACGTCACCAATTCCTTAATGACCTCACTCAGAGGGTACTGGTCTCGGCCAGATGGAATATTCCATCTTTGATGCAGCCGCCGGCCGGGCTTTAGTCGATCTGATGGCAAAAGGCCGGAGAGTTTTAACAGGTGCTATGGCAGAGAGGAACGTGTTTGCTTTGGGAAGCCACTTTTTCTGCCTCACTCCTCACCCGTACGGTACTGCTGCTCAATTTGCGGTGAGAAAGAAGCATAATAAGTACTCGGTCTTGGAGGAAAATTACTGCTTTGTGCCGCTGGTCTGTGAGACAACCGGCTGCTGAACCCTCAGAGGCCTTTGCCTTCACAAAGAAGATTGGCCTTCGCCTTCGAGAGAGGAGATGTGACGTGAGGTCCTACCTGCTGCTAAGGTTGTCTATTGCCATCCAGTGCGGCAACGAGAAGTGCGTCTTGGGCTCCTTTGGAGCTGATACGACTCGACGATTTGACCCATATTAATATTGTTAGGAAATTTTATTACTAGATTGATACCTATAATGATTTGAATTCGTTTTTTGATAATATTTCATCATATCAGTTTATATACGTCCCCACCAAGGGGCTCGACCTGCCCTGAGTTAGGGCGATCTGGCCTTAGACGATCACGCGGGCCCATTGCGGGTTGATTGACTTCACACATAAGCTTCGAATTTCTTCGCAGGCGTGTGCAGGTTTCCTCACGATGTTTTTCTCACCGTAAGAGCGTCGGATAAACGTACATACCAGTATGAAATCGATATTCGTATAGATATTGGTAAGTGGCAGGATTCGAACCATGGCCTTCCGGACAGGAGGTAGTGGCCCTAACCGTTTTGCCACCGACGCTCTATATTTTATTTAAGATTTAGAAATCCTTACTTTATATTATAAATGTGAAAATGTGTTTGTTTGTTTATTACCTATTCACACTTCAACACCTCTACCAATCTTGATGAAATTTGGCATGCAGGTAGCCTGTATCACTGGGAATGAAATAGTCAACCTTTTATCTGTGGAAATTATCATAGTCCGATGCAGTTCCTGAGGAAACTAAAACAATACTCTTTGTTCGTTTTATTTAAAATCGTAACGAAAAAATGGATTGGTGTGATTTTTAGCAGAGTTGAGGTGGAAAATGATATAATTTACTAATAAGTATATCCTGACATAGTTCCCGAGGGATCTGGGGACAACTGTTTTCTACGCTCGCGCACGTCGGTGGCGTCGCAACGGAGCAACGGATTAAAGTGATTTTTTGTATAGAATTTGTTGAGGGGGTGGGAAGTGACAAAGACTGCTAATTCGAATAGCCCGATACAGTTCCTGAGGTACCTGGTGAAAACTCATGTCCACGCTTGCGAGCTGATTGCGGCTCGCGCACCACTCACCCTCAAAAAGAGTCATAAAAGCTATGTCCACGTGGGCGAAGCCGCGGGCAAAAGCTAGTATTACATATAACTAAACTTTAAATAGATATAAAAAAAATGTCGACAGTGAGTTTGTGCATACGAAGGGTAACTCAGGCTAAGTACCTGCTTTATATGTCTATCTTAACTTTTTTCTATCTACGAATCCAGCCGTTGCCCTTTCTCCGCCGCCGCCAGCCTTTCTCTGTCTACCCCCTCCACGCGGCCGTAACGCTTTTTCGTGACGGAAAAAATCCTAAAACCCCCTGTCTGTATACAAGTTTCACTTCAATAAACACTCCGTAGTTATCAATGTACACAGGCCAGCACATCAAGCTACACACTTTGGACTTTGTACCGTTCTTATCCCCAATGCGTATGGATCAGAATCGCACTACGAGTGTATAGCTTGATGCGCTGGCCTCTGTACATTCACACAAAAATGTACGTACACCATGTTTGAAAATGGATGTAGAAACCGTTACTGAGGCTTCACGCAAAACAATCTTCCCAACAGACCCATTTTAGTTAAAAAAAAAATACTCTTTGTGCAAGTTGATCAGCTCATTGACCAATTTTGTGCATTTTTCCTTTTTTTATTTTGTGTAAGTGCTCACTCTAAGATTGTACCAAATAAAATGTTAGGTTCGGTCAGGTTTGATTGATTATGCACTCTTTCCCCCCGCCTGGGTAGCAGAATGCTTCACAGAAGAAAAAAGCAATATTAGGTATATTTGGTACTAGCTTTTGCCCGCGGCTTCGCCCACGTGGACATAGCTTTTATGACTCTTTTTGAGGGTGAGTGGTGCGCGAGCCGCAATCAGCTCGCAAGCGTGGACATGAGTTTTCACCAGGTACCTCAGGAACTGTATCGGGCTATTCGAATTAGCAGTCTTTGTCACTTCCCACCCCCTCAACAAATTCTATACAAAAAATCACTTTAATCCGTTGCTCCGTTGCGACGCCACCGACGTGCGCGAGCGTAGAAAACAGTTGTCCCCAGATCCCTCGGGAACTATGTCAGGATATACTTATTAGTAAATTATATCATTTTCCACCTCAACTCTGCTAAAAATCACACCCATCCATTTTTTCGTTACGATTTTAAATAAAACGAACAAAGAGTATTGTTTTAGTTTCCTCAGGAACTGCATCGGACTATGATAATTTCCACAGATAAAAGGTTGACTATTTCATTCCCAGTGATACAGGCTACCTGCATGCCAAATTTCATCAAGATTGGTAGAGGTGTTGAAGTGTGAATAGGTAATAAACAAACAAACACATTTTCACATTTATAATATAAAGTAAGGATTTCTAAATCTTAAATAAAATATAGAGCGTCGGTGGCAAAACGGTTAGGGCCACTACCTCCTGTCCGGAAGGCCATGGTTCGAATCCTGCCACTTACCAATATCTATACGAATATCGATTTCATACTGGTATGTACGTTTATCCGACGCTCTTACGGTGAGAAAAACATCGTGAGGAAACCTGCACACGCCTGCGAAGAAATTCGAAGCTTATGTGTGAAGTCAATCAACCTGCAATGGGCCCGCGTGATCGTCTAAGGCCAGATCGCCCTAACTCAGGGCAGGTCGAGCCCCTTGGTGGGGACGTATATAAACTGATATGATGAAATATTATCAAAAAACGAATTCAAATCATTATAGGTATCAATCTAGTAATAAAATTTCCTAACAATATTAATATGGGTCAAATCGTCGAGTCGTATCAGCTCCAAAGGAGCCCAAGACGCACTTCTCGTTGCCGCACTGGATGGCAATAGACAACCTTAGCAGCAGGTAGGACCTCACGTCACATCTCCTCTCTCGAAGGCGAAGGCCAATCTTCTTTGTGAAGGCAAAGGCCTCTGAGGGTTCAGCAGCCGGTTGTCTCACAGACCAGCGGCACAAAGCAGTAATTTTCCTCCAAGACCGAGTACTTATTATGCTTCTTTCTCACCGCAAATTGAGCAGCAGTACCGTACGGGTGAGGAGTGAGGCAGAAAAAGTGGCTTCCCAAAGCAGACACGTTCCTCTCTGCCATAGCACCTGTTAAAACTCTCCGGCCTTTTGCCATCAGATCGACTAAAGCCCGGCCGGCGGCTGCATCAAAGATGGAATATTCCATCTGGCCGAGACCAGTACCCTCTGAGTGAGGTCATTAAGGAATTGGTGACGTGGTAATCTTCACAAACACGACTGCAACTCAGTGAGTGATGGCCAATTGCCTCCACCGAGGACCCGCAAATTATACATTGATGAGGTTCACAGATATTGATATTGCAGGCGGAGAGCAACTGCCACACGCAAATAGTCGCCGTCAGAAGAGTTCCCATATCTATGCCTCCTGTTAAAAGATGTTAAACTCGATTTATGTGTTTTTATTTTTTTACACGATTGGAATCTGTAAAAAAAATACCTCTCTGTTCGTCTATGAAACACAGCGCTACGTGCCATAGTTCCAGAGTTTAAAGTATAGCGGATGCTGAAAAATACATAATATATTATTTCATACATAAAAGTATGAAATAATATTTTAATGTTTTAATACAACTTAAGCGCGTTTTATTATCCCTGCAGTGCCATCTATTGACATTCTGCTACTATGATTATAATGTTTGGTATATGTAGCTAATATATAGAAAAAAGTACTCTTTTGTTATTATTGTATGTATCGATAGATAATTTCCCACGGGACCTCTTTAGTTTTCTGGGATAAAGAATACCCGACTATACAATGATGGTCAAAACACCCCATCCTTATGTAAAGGTTTCATATTGTTACGTTGAGTCATTCTAAAGATACAATTTTTTGCATTCCTGTAGGAACCCTAATTTTTTTGGGATTCACAATGTCCCAGTTTTAGTTCGCGATAAGGGTATCAACGTGTAAAATTTGATTGTAATAGGTCAAGCCACATTTACGTGGTGAGCCACTCTATAAATGAATACTTTTGATTTTCCCACGGGAACTCTTGAATTTTCTGGGATAAAAAGTATCTTATATGTTAACCCGGGCTATAAGGAACCACCATACAAAATTTCATCAAAATCGGCCTGGTAGTTTTTGCGTGATGCGCGAACATACAGACAGACAGACAGACAGACAGACAGACAAAAATTCCAAAAGTTGTTGTTTTGGCCTCTGTATCGTTAGTATTGTCCACCACAGTTATTATTTTCCAAAAATATTTCATGTACAGACACGGCCCCGTTACAGTTTTATTATATTATAGATAGATTAAAAAAATTGGTAACATCTATTTAGCGATTTAAAAAATATTTGGTCTGAAATTAACTTTACCGGCGCCGTTTACATATTTTTTAAAGTGAAACTTTTATCACATCGTCTATTTTTTTTTCTTCTGTGTGTTGCATATCGCGTGACGGTCGCTTTCGTCTGACGGTATGATCGTTCCGTCTTCTGTACCGTAGCGAGAGCAGCCATGATCGTTTCGTCCTCTGTAAAGTTTCACTTTTACCGTGATTTCATAAAACCACACACTTATTTTGTGGTATGCAAAAGAAAGGAAATTAGATTAATTTCTACAATACTTCACGAGACACAATTTGGTAAGCTTTTTTTTCCGTTTTGGCAGGTATTTGGAATTTATTGGATGTATTTATTATAAAAGGCATTTCTGGTAGGAATTTAATTGTGTTTAAATTCCTACCAGAAATGCCTTTTATAATTGACAATGATTTTCTTGGTTTGGTCTAAGTGATGAGTGGAAGCACCAATTAACGGCTACTGCACCAATTTAAACAACGTCTGTTAAATTATAATTGCTCTAATTACCCGACTGCATGAGAAGGTGGCTTATGTTTTTATTACCCGACTGCGCCAGAAGGAGGGTTATGTTTTTCGAAAGTATGTATGTATAATTGTTTGGCACGATCTGCAGCCTGAACGGCTGGATGGATTTTGATTTGAGAGGTGTCGTTAGATTTGTATTTACTGTATTTATTTATTTGGGTACGGAACCCTAAAAATGAAAAAACTGAGTGTGTTTAAATATTAAATATTCCAGAGTCTTTTGAAAAGTTACAAAGTACTTCAACATTTAAATATAGACTTTCTACCTGATTTCAGAAATAGATACTTACTTTGAATTCAAAAGCTCCTCGGCTGTATTTTAAGAGCTGTTTGAGTAAATTATGCGTCCTCTTTTAGTGGGAACGTCTATGAAATACGGGATAAAAACTATGTTATTTACTATTTTTTCGGATGGCCGTTGGGGCAGTAAAGTTCTCGAGTGGCGACCGCGCAACGAAAAACGTAGCGCAGGCAGGCCCCCCACTCGGTGGACCGATGACCTGGTGAAGGTCGCGGGATGCCGCTGGATGCGGGTAGCGCAGAACCGGTCGTCGTAGGAATTCTTGGGGGAGGCCCTATATCCAGCAGGGGACGTCCTTCGGCTGATATGATGATAATGAATTGCATTGACTATATTTGTTTATTTTGATGTTTGGCGGCAAGACTCAGGTATAGCTAGCCAGGCGGGCATGGAAAATGCCCTATCACCAACCGAATATTACAAAGTTTAAGACTCGACCGGGATTCGAACCCGCGGCCTCTTGGTGTGAAGCGAATGGACTAACCAATACCACACCCCGGACACTGCATAAAAATAGTCGCGAAATGACATTTCTATAAACAAATGACAGAGCAAACAAAATCACGGCGAAATCCCATACGTTTGAGAACCAAACTGTAACCAATCTGTATCACTATGGGTGACGAGGGGGTGAGGTTGCAATCTAGAGAGCGGCAGGGAGTGTCCATACTGTATGTTAGTACTAGTTATAAGGCAGTAAAAAACGTACGTAGAGAGCGGCAGGGAGTGTCCATACTGTATGTTAGTACTAGTTATAAGGCAGTAAAAAACGTACTACATGGACTGCCCTTAACTGACTTTCCACGTCCAAGAACAAAACTGTACCGGGATCCTTCGCTTTCCGTTGGCCATAGTGCATTTATTTAATAAAGCCAGCGGACGGACACTGTCTTGTCAGGGGTTGAATATAGTACAGTCGGCAATATAGTTATGTGACGAATGTAAACTAAGTTATTCAGATAAATGAAGCAGTCATAAGCTTTGAAGTAACTTATATTATTAGCTACTAGCTTTTGCCCGCGGCTTCGCCCGCGTAGACCGCTTCCGTAGCTCAGTGGCAAAGTTCACTGGCTTTACACAGGAGGTCGCGGGTTCGATTCCCGGCGGGGTCAATTGTAAGACTCGGTTTGGTTGGTGGTAGGGTATTTTCTAAGCCCGCCTGGCTAGCTACCACCATCTTATCTAAGTCTTGCCGCCAAATATCAATATTGATATCATTGGTGTGTTCCGGCATGAAGATAAGATAGCCAGTTCCCCATTGCGTTGGGGAATCTTGGTAAGCCCGCTTCCATCTTCAGCAACATCGTCACTTAACACCAGGTGAGATGTTGTCAAGGGTTTACCAAGTGTGAATAAAAAAATGAAAAAAGACATTGTTTTTGTGACTGACTTAAAAGGTGCGCGGCGTGGATATGAATTTTCTACAGATCCCTCGGGAACTACGTCAGAATATGCTTATTAGTAAATCGTGTCATTTCCCGCAAAAAACTCATTTTCACATTTATAATATTAGTAAAGATGATGTGGGTAGGTAGAGTATGGAAAACCATTTTCTTCAAACGTGTTTTTTTTTGTTAATTAGCCTTCATTAATTGCATTGTCGGTACATAATCATTGGATGTATTTATTGCTAGCTTCAGATAACCGTTGGGGTAGTAAAGTTCTCGAGTTGCGATCGCGCACCGGAAGATGTAACGTAGGCAGATCTCCCATTCGGTGGATCGACGACCTTTAGATACTCCTAAATATTGTTTTGCTTTCTCATTGCAGTATATTTGAAAATCTCTCCACATTGCATCGACTGTATCATCCTGCTGCTCTTGAAGGTGTTGTACGATGTCTTCACATAGTCTGAGACCTCCTCACCCTCCAATTTATGCCGTGTTCTTGTCATTTTCTCCTTCTGCTTTGAGTTCTTGGATTTTGTGTTCTGCAGTGTACAAGTTGAAGCAATTCTTGTATTTCTAAAATTGTTTATTTCGGAAACGGCTCTAACGAATTAAATAAAATTTTGTGTTTTGGTATTGTTTTACTTTAGAAGTCTTTCTAGATATGACTCATCCCTGAGAAAACACGTATTCACACAACCAATCCATAGATCTCGTGCCTGCCACGACCTTTTAGGTAGGTACATTGAAAATGAATCTGCCAAATATTTTTTTTAAATTTATCAAAAAAGTAGGTAGTAGGTAGTACAGTAAAGTTATTAATCTAACTCTTTCATTATTACAATTTAACACTTTTGTTTAAAAATCGATCTTACTTATGTCTTTTATGTATATACTACTAGTTTAAATAAATTTTTAATTATATACAAAGAATCACTTCTCCTAAAAACATAATCATGCTCCAAAACACATACGCACTTTCCGCGCGTAAAATCCGCGTCACAAAGGTATAACTTCTGATTAACCCATCAGTTATACGCTCCTCCAAAATTGTTATAAATAAAGCCTAAAGTCACATCTCTAGGAATTTTTAATTTTTTTTCGATATCTCATTTTGTTTTCTAGATATGACTATTTTTCTGACCGAAACCGGGCTAAAACATTTTTTCTCATTTTTATTATTAAAAAAAAAAGGTTTTGAGCTTTCATTTATATTTTTTTTCATTTTGTAGCCCTCGTCGACATGCGTCTTTTGACCACCAGGGTGGCCTTCGCTGAAAATTGGGCCTATACCGAAGCGACAAAAAAAACATTTTTAAATTTTAAAATATTTTGAGTTAACTTTAGCTACTTAACAGTAGATGGCGTTACATGCCTAGGTGATTTCGAGTAACGCTTGGTCTCCCAGGTTCTTTTACATTTGTAACATCCCTACAGCGCCGCAGTAAAACACCATTATAATCTAAGCTTTTTTGTGGAAAAAAAACACATTTTCTTTTGGCCTAATACATGAAATGAATTAATTTAAAGGGTATTTTCTCTCCTGTTATTAAAAGTACTTTTTGAGTGACTTACGATTGAATTCAGGGTTCTGAATTTATTATGTGCTATATTATGCCCAGGGGCGTTGCCCGCGCAAATCCCGTTTTTTTGCAATTCCGTGGACATTTCCTAAAATACTATCTCAGCGGATGCCTGCGTCATACTTGCTATTGGTATGCCAAATTTCAACCCGACCCGTCCAGTGGTTTGAGCTGTGCGTTGATATAGTCAGGCAGTAAAAAAGATTTTATAAGTTTAGCAAAAGATTTAACTTTTTTTACAATTAAATAATGTTGGTGACTGTACAATGTAAGGCAAAGTTAGGGGCTAACTTGATTTGTTGAATTTGGCGGTTCGCAAATTAATTTCTGAGGAATTATAATTAGTTTACATAGTTTCTTGCTACGTCAGACAAGGGTTGAACATGATTTATGTTTATTAGATCTTAATTTGTAGTTACAATAAAATAAAAGGATCCCATAAGCAAGTTAATTAAAAATTTACACTCTTTTTTGAGCAGACGTCCTTTTTGCGAAACTTTTATAGACAAAGTTGTCTATAAAAAATATATGCGTGATCATACATAAAAAATAAAAATATTTATATATAAGGTGTAACAAAATTAGCTGAAACTATTTTAAATGGTGCTTCTACCCATGTAACTTTGACCATGGAACTCATACTCAAACCGCAAAAAAAAATTTGGCTCTCCTATACTAACTGGATCAGCTGAACAGCCCACTTCAAAAATATTTTTGAGATTTGACTATCAGTTTCATGGAGAAAGTTGTTCAGTTTCATGGGTAGAAGGACCAGTTTAAATAGTTTCAGCTAATTTTGTTACACCTTATATTATACGGATCGACTGAAGAACCTCCTCCGTCATTTAAAGAAACAGCGAAGTTTTGACTCTATACAGTCTTAAAATGAGTTAATCAAGCAGTATTGTTGAATTTTATTGTGATCTTAAGGTATTTTAACAAAAAACACAACTGATTCTTAAATAATTTCATTTTTGGGGGTTGGTACCTCAAAAGGAAAAACGGAACTCTTATAATAGCGCTAAAAGAGAGCTAAAATCCTTGAAAAAAAACACTAAATATATCGATAATTCTCACGTCCCTTTGTTTTGGGTATTATTTATACTGATAGCCCAATGATCATCATCATCATCATATCTGCTTATAAACGTCCCCACCGAGGGGCTCGAGCCTACCCTGAATTAGGGCGACCGGGCCTTATTCGACCACGCGGGCCCACTGCGGGTTGGTCGACTTTACACACAACCTTCGAGTTTCTACGCAGGCGTTTGCAGGTTTCCTCGCGATGTTTTCTGTTAGAGCGTCGGATAAACGTACATATGAAATCGAAATTCAAAAACATTGGGATTCGAACCACGACCTCCCGGACAGGAGATAGCGCCCCTTGCCATTACGCCACCGAAGATAGCCCAATACCTTTTAGTTAATAATAAAAGAGATTGCAAGAGATCATTTCACCTCTTAGGTGCTGAGTATGGGCACTCAAGAAAAAAACATAAATCATATGTCATTCTTATACGTTTCCTTGATTCAATAGGAGTAAATCTTATGCGGGGTTAAAAATTTCATGAAAATTAGCTGAAAACGATTTGTTTCCTCCTTTCCTATAATTCTATTGACAAAAATTATTTATTTAAAATCAGACATATTACAAATTACAAATGCATATTACAAATTATAAGTCCTGTATTGTTTTTTGGCGTGCAATAAAGTATATTTACTTACTAACTTACATATCTTAGGTACGGTACAGGAAACCGCACAAAACAAATAATGTGATTTTGATTAAGTTTGAAAGTATGATATGACTACTATTTTGTGTCTAATTTTGGATGATAAACAAATTCATAGGCTCCGAAACGGATCTCTATTGAAAATTGAGCATTCTCCTTTACTTATTTTTTATATGGTTACTAGCTTTTACCCGCGGCTTCGCTCGCTTGGTCATCGTTTTTATGACTGTCTTAGAGGGTACGCGGTGCGCGAGCCGCTTGCGAGCGTGGACATGAGTTTTCTCCAGATCCCTAGGGAACTAATGTCAGGATATGCTTATTAGTAAACCATGTCATTTCCCACCCCCTCAACCATCTCTGTGCAAAAAATCACACAATCCATTGTTTCGTTGCGATGTTAAATTAATTAATCAAAAAAGAGTATATATTCAGTTCCCTCAGGAACTGCATCGGGTTATGCTATTTTTACGGAATAAAAAGTATCCTATGTTCTTCCTCGTGACACAGGCTACCTGCATGCCAAATTTCATTAAGATTGGTCAAGGCGTTGAAGCGTGAAAAGGTAACAAACAAACAAACACATTTTCACATTTATAATATTAGTAAGGATGACAAAAACATGCTAATAATAACCACTCCAAAGTTTTCCTTCTATGTTTCTTAACTTTACCCGTGAAACTTCACAACTTCGCCCACTCTATTTTTTCGCATCGCTTTTCAAACTTTGTCGTCGAGTGTACGCTAACCAATTACCACGTTCTGGCTTTAGCTCCGCTATGGTAACAGTTTGATTGTGAGTGCACTGTGATGTTGCTAGAGGGGTGGGGGGTACGTTGGGATATCAGATCACGGATACGTGTTCAGATTTAAAATTGTTTTAGGTAACAATCGAATGCGAACTATAAGAGCGTCGGTGGCTCAACCGGTAACGACTCGGTTCGCCTAACCAGATGTGCCGGGTTCAAATCGTCCGGACCAATGTACCAATGAGTTTTTCGAAACTTACGTGCATATACTCACCGATTGCTTTAACGGATAACCTGCACACACCTGCGAATATACTCGCAGGTTGTGTGTGAAGTCGGCCAACCCGCACTGGGCACGCGTGGTCGACTAAGGCCCGATCGCCCTTATTCAGGGAGGCTCGAGCCCCTCGGTGGGGCCGTATATGAGCTGATATGATGAACTATCGAATAGCATCTAATCTATGGCATGAATCTAGTTCTCGAGTAGCGACCGCGCACTGGAAAACGTAGCGTGGGAAGACCTCCCACGCGGTGGACCGACGTCCTGGTGAAGATTGCGGGAAGCTGATGGATGCGAGCAGCGCAGGACCGGTCGTCGTGTAAATCCTTGAGGGAAGTCTCTGTCCAGCTGTGGACGTTTTTTGGCTGATATGATGATGATGAACAATCTAATTATTGTTTTTATCACGCTTTTATTAGCTTCACCTGTATGTTTGTATGTAACCGACTCCTTTGGACTTGATTTTGACCCACTTACAGATTTAATTCAAACTTTGTACTTTTCAAGAATCCGCGACAATATAATAATTTCATAAGTTTGAACTAAAAAATAAAAAATAAATAGAGTTAAAAAAAACTAAAAAACACGCTTTTAAAGTCCATGAGACTAAAAAGTAAAAAATAATTCTTAATATAAGTTGAAAATAATAATTAACAAAAAAAACTAGTATTATTGTGAAAAAGTGTGGGTTGCTCGATAGACGAAAAATATGGCACAGAGCGCCCCACGCTTTTTCACGATAATACTAGTATTTTTTGTTTATTATTATTTTCAACTTATATTAAGAATTAGTTTTAACTTTTTAGTCTGATGTACTTTAAAAGCGTGTTTTTTAGTTTTTTTAAACTCTATTTATTTACACAAATAGTTTGCAGATTTAAGAAAAAGACACAAATAAGTAATAAGCATTGAATGATAGAGGTTGTACGTATACTCTTATCGATATTTAAAAAAATGTGAAATCTAATGCGAGATCGTCCAGACGTTATATTGCTAATGTATTATTTTTTTTAATTGAAAGGTATATTGATGCACAGATTTGTTATCAAGCATTGGAAATAGCCCGCGCACCTTCTGGTTCTAATTGATAAAAGCTGTTTATTTTTATCAAAGAACACTCGCTTGAACGAACTCTTTCAAAGGGAGCTACGAGTATGTGTAGAAATTCAACGCGCGTATTCTCGCACACAGCGCAACAGTATAGGCAATGTAATGTCAGTATTTCTATGAAATAAATGAAATGAAATAGGCGGGCGCTTGCGGCTAAGCCATCGCGCACCATCGATCACACCCTCGATGTCCACAGAGCCGTGTGAAAAAGTCAGTAAATCTTAAATATAGGATTGATAGAATTAAATCATACATGCTTTTTGTGTACTTTCTTTAATTATTTATTACTAGTTTTTGCCCGCGGCTTCATTTTTACTATGCTATGATATACTAGGCTATGACTGTCTTCGAGAGAGCGCAGTGCGCGAGCTGCAAGCGGCTCGAGCACGTGGAAATTGAATTTTCTCTAGATCCCCCGGTATCTATGTCGGGCTATGCTAATCAGTACTCTGTGTCACTTTCCAGCCCTACACTTATTGAGTTTTCTCTAGATCCCTCGGTATTTATGTCGGGATTTGCTAATCAGTACTTTGTGTCACTTTCCAACTACACACTTATTTTGTTTTTTCTAGATCCTTCGGTATCTATGTCGGGCTATGCTAATCAGTAGTCTGTGTCACTTTCCAGCCCTACACTTATTGAGTTTTCTCTAGATCCCTCGGTATTTATGTCGGGATTTGCTAATCAGTACTTTGTGTCACTTTCCAACTACACACTAATTTTGTTTTTTCTAGATCCTTCGGTATCTATGTCGGGCTATGCTAATCAGTAGTCTGTGTCACTTTCCAGCCCTAAACTTATTGTGTTTTCTTTAAATCCCTCGGTATCTATGCCGGTAGCTATTCAGTAGTCTGTGTCACTTTCCAGCCCCACACTTGTTGAATTTTGTCTAGATCTCTCGGTATCTATGTTAGGCTATGCTAATAAGTACTCTGTGTCACTTTCCAACCCCAAACTTATTGAGTTTTCTCTAGATCCCTCGGTATCTATATCGGGATATGCTAATCAGTACTCTGTGTCACTTTCCAACCCCAAACTTATTGAGTTTTCTCTAGAACCCTCGGTATCTATGTCGGGATATGCTAATTAGTAGTCTGTATCACTTTCCAACCCCACACTTATTGTGTTTTCTCTAGATCCCTACGTATCTATGTCGGGCTATGCTAATCAGTACTCTGTATCACTTTCCATCCACACACTTATTTAGTTCTCTCTAGATCCCTAGGTATCTATGTCGGGCTATGCTAATCAGTACTCTGTGTCACTTTCCAGCCCTACACTTATTGAGTTTTCTCTAGATCCCTCGGTATTTATGTCGGGATTTGCTAATCAGTACTTTGTGTCACTTTCCAACTACACACTTATTTTGTTTTTTCTAGATCCTTCGGTATCTATGTCGGGCTATGCTAATCAGTAGTCTGTGTCACTTTCCAGCCCTACACTTATTTAGTTTTCTCTAGATCCCTCGGTATTTATGTCGGGATTTGCTAATCAGTACTTTGTGTCACTTTCCAACTACACACTTATTTTGTTTTTTCTAGATCCTTCGGTATCTATGTCGGGCTATGCTAATCAGTAGTCTGTGTCACTTTCCAGCCCTAAACTTATTGTGTTTTCTTTAAATCCCTCGGTATCTATGCCGGTAGCTATTCAGTAGTCTGTGTCACTTTCCAGCCCCACACTTGTTGAATTTTGTCTAGATCTCTCGGTATCTATGTTAGGCTATGCTAATAAGTACTCTGTGTCACTTTCCAACCCCAAACTTATTGAGTTTTCTCTAGATCCCTCGGTATCTATATCGGGATATGCTAATCAGTACTCTGTGTCACTTTCCAACCCCAAACTTATTGAGTTTTCTCTAGAACCCTCGGTATCTATGTCGGGATATGCTAATTAGTAGTCTGTGTCACTTTCCAACCCCACACTTATTGTGTTTTCTCTAGATCCCTACGTATCTATGTCGGGCTATGCTAATCAGTACTTTGTATCACTTTCCATCCACACACTTATTTAGTTCTCTCTAGATCCCTAGGTGTCTATATCGGGCTATGCTACTCAGTAGTCTGTGTCACTTTCCGTCCACACACTTATTTAGTTCTCTCTAGATCCCTAGGTATCTATGTCGGGCTATGCTAATCAGTACTCTGAGTCACTTTGAAACCCCACACTTATTGAGTTTTCTCTAGATCACTAGATATCTATGTCGGGCTATGCTACTTAGTAGTCTGTGTCACTTTCCAACCTCATACTTATTGAGTTTTCTCTAGATCCCTCGGTATCTGTGTCGGGATATGCTAATCAGTACTCTGTATCACTTTCTAACCCTACACTTATTGAGTTTTCTCTAGATCCCTCGGTATTTATGTCGGGCTATGCTAATCAGTACTCTGTGTCACTTTCCAACCACACACTTATTTAGTTTTCTCTAGATACCTAGGTATCTATGTCGGGCTATGCTAATCAGTAGTCTGTGTCACTTTCCATCCACACACTTATTTAGTTCTCTCTAGATCCCTAGGTATCTATGTCGGTCTATGCTACTCAGTTCTCTGTCTCACTTTGCAACCCCACACTTATTGAGTTTTCTCTAGATCACTAGATATCTATGTCAGGCTATGCTACTCAGTAGTCTGTGTCACTTTCCAACCTCACACTTATTGAGTTTTCTCTAGATCTCTCGGTATCTGTGTCGGGATATGCTAATCAGTACTCTGTGTCACTTTCCAACCCCACACTTATTGAGTTTTCTCTAGATCCCTCGGTATTTATGTTGGGCTATGCTAATCAGTACTCTGTGTCACTTTCCAACTACACACTTATTTAGTTTTCTCTAGATACCGAGGTATCTATGTCGGGCTATGCTAATCAGTAGTCTGTGTCAATTTCTTAACCCCACCGGGACCGGCCCGCCACGCCCCATCGTGTGCAAAGCGCCTTACAATTTCGGATACCACCACAAGCTACTATTATAGTACATCTCTAGTTTGTTAGTTTGAACCCAGTCTGTCTAGTTGCAAGTTTCAACTAACACGAAGATCGACCGTTGGTAGGATGGCTGGAACTTAGAACCAACTGCAACTGATGATCAGACTTGGTTAAGGCACCTACGTGTCACGAGGGTTTAGTAATGAAGATCGAGGCATTCAATTTTTTAGTTCATTAACAACACATATCTGATATCTTTCACTGCATCGACTCTTTTTTCAAGAACACTGTAACTAATGTATTTTTCGGCAAAAAGGACAAGGAATAGAATAGAATAGAATAAAATAGAAAAAATAATAATTTAGAGCACAGTACAACAAGCCTGATGTAACAAAACATAACTAAATATATATTAGATGTTTTTGTTCATATGTTTTAACTGAGCGTCGGTGGCGTAACGGCTAGGGCCGCCGCCTTCTGTCCGGGAAGTCGTGGTTTTAATCCTGCCTGTGATGTGATTTCGAATTTCGATTTCATATGTACGTTTATTCGACGCTCTTACGGTGAAGGAAAACATCGTGAGGAAACCTGCACACGCCTGCGGCGAAACTCGCAGGTTGTGTGTGAAGTCGACCAACCCGCACTGGGCCCGCGTAGTCGACTATGACCCGATCGCCCTAGCTCAGTGTAAGCTCGAGCCCCTCGGTGAGGACGTATATGAACTGATATGATGATGTTTTTACTATAAAATCAGCATTTATTGTTTCTCAACCTTACTTTATACATACATTCAGCATAACCTGTGCTCCATTCAAGTAATTAAGCTCACTTTGTACACACTATCTTAGTGTACTGTGACGTCGTCTACGGGATGCCGGGGGTTGTAGCTCAAAAATGAAAGATTTGGAATACGTATTAAAAGATCACCAGCGATGACCATATATTTTAACACGTAAAAATTGGAGAATGCTCTGTCGGCTGACTTATTATTGTTTCTTCATCGAATCCTATTATTTTCTTGCCGTGACTTCTAGAACTTCAGCTCAGACGCGCGGATAACAAAAATATACTTATTGGAAAAGGGACCTCCGTCCTGGCTCACGGTCCACCATAGAATGAACATCTCTTGTTTTGAAAAGCTTTCGAACGACATATCAATTCAAATTTAAATTAATAATCTTACTTCGTTTTCGCGCTGGCAAGAAAATAACCAAAGGAGTTGAAAGTGCATAAATGTAGAGACATACGATCTCTACAGTACCATGTATTTATTCTAAAGGTACTTCCTACTTAGCTATACCTTTCTAAAGGGCAACTTATTCAAACGTATTTTCTTTCTTTTCTCTCTAATAACAATTATATGTTACATTAAGGTTCTATAGGTGGAAAATTGTAATGGTTATTTTTTTGATGTGTAACATCTTTGCTCTCGCTTTCCTGCAATTTGTGGGAGTGATTTCGTGAAATGGGACGGAAATGTGTAACATGGGACGGAAATGTGTAACAGGAATTCGCGAAAGCGCGGAATTCTACTTTACGAGAGTCCGACTCGCACTTGGTCGGTTTTTTTCGTTACCGTCAGATCCGCCACCCAGGTACAATATCGTCATCAAATCTAACTAACCTAAAGTATTTTGTCACATGTTACACATCATATGCGAGTACTGTAGGTCTCGCTCGAATTTTTTTTTTCTACCCAGTTTTCTATAATGATGTTAATGTTGCTGTAAGTTTTCCTAATAAATAAAATAAAATAAAATAAACATCCAACCTTCTGTCAGCACTCCCGGATTAGTTAGTTTTTTTTCTAGCAGTGGACATCTTGCGGCTATGGCCAGCCTGTTCATAGGGCGAACGGAACCGCCGTTCTTAACCATGGGTTTTGGTGTTAAAATAACTAAGCACTTTCGCGGCGCGACTTCGCGCATGGCGCATTGCTTGTTTCCGTAACATATCACTATGGAAAATATATATAATATTCCTAAAGTAATAAAAAAACTATTTAAATAAAAACAATTTTAAAAATATTACCACTTTTGATGTAAAAAAATATACTGTAGACCGTGTTTTTGGCATGAATTGCAAAATTTCTCAAAAACAAATAGTTAGTGTTGAATGAAACCTACACACAAAAATCGGTGACTTAAAGACCTTTCATTTAAATTGAACACAATTTTTAAAAACTTATTTGAAAATATTGAAAAGTAATAAAAACATATAAAAATCGAGAATTAATGGGCATTCGGGCATACGGTAACAGCTGCGTTGAAGCCCGCATTGATTTGAACAATGAATAGACTTACATTCGATATTATTTTAACACGTATCAACCTGCTCGGATTGAGGCATCTTAACGCTTTATTTCACGTAAAATGTTTGTATGTGTATGTTTGTTTAGATCAAATCTTGCGATCAATTTTAAAGCGACTTCCAGGGGTCCGATTAAGCTGAAATTTGGAATGAAGCTATATTCCCGGTGACAAACATCATCGGCTGATATAGAAACTATTTTCATCTTGCAGAAAAGAGCTATCCGCGCAATCTATCAGATGCAATCACATGAGTCGTTAAAAAATAAATTTAAAGGAATCAATATTTTAACTGTTGCTAGTCAATTTGTATATGAAAATATTATGTACGTTCGTAAAATTTTACATTCATTTCCTAAAAACAGTGACAGGCATAATTTGAATTCAAGAAATGTAAATAAAATAGATATAGCCTTTTCGAGACTGAGTAAAGTTAAAAGTCATTTATGGGGCAGTGATAAGATTCTACAATAAAATTCCAGAAAATGTAACTAGTTTGTCAGAGAACAAATTTTAGACTCATGTCAAAAAATGCTTGTGCTCTAGAGGATACTATAAAATAATAGATTATGTAAATGACAAAGATATATATGTTTATTCTATAACAAATACTATTACCTGAGACTGTAATCTGTATCATGACATTGTGTAATAGACAATTAGTATTTTTTTTGTTTTTTTTGACTATTTAAAAGTGTGTCTAAGCACCTATTTAAAATAAATTATTTTGATTTGATTTGATTTGATTGATCATCATACATAAAAGACTCACCTGCATATTACAGATCTTGTATCGCACAGGCTCGCCTCTGCAGCCCGCTGGTGAGGAGCACGTCCGGAGCTGCCGCGACACTCCACCGTCGCAGGTCCGTGAGCACAAAGACCACTCGCTCCACTGAGACCAGCCACCACGTTCCTGTTGACAAAGAGATGTCTTTGGAGAACATGCTAAAGGGCTTGTGCACAAATCACGCGAGGTTTTTCGACTACTTCTTGACCCCCTCCCTGGTGATATTTGCTGAGGTTCGTGGCCACTTCCCCCCCCTCTCACAATCTCACGTGTTTCTTCTAATTTAAAATAATTTTAAGATTATTAGTGTTGTATAAAGCGGGCGGAGTCAAGCGCGGTCAAGGCCACGCGCGCCAAAATTTCGTAAAATAGACTCGTTATTTTGAAGTAGGTATATTAACAAGTGAAGATTTATTTCTCCTTATACCCCAACCCCCCCCCCCCCCTACCCCAATACCCCAACGTGATCTGTCGTGTTATCGAATCTCACATGATTTATGCACAAGCCCTAATCAGCCTGCTATGGCATGTGATGATGATGAACATCATCTAAAAGATCAGCCCGCTTTGGCATGTGATAATGATGAACATCATCTTAAAGATCAGCCCGCTTTGGCATGTGATAATGATGAACATCATCTAAAAGATCAGCCCGCTTTGGCATGTGATAATGATGGACATCATCTAAAAGATCAGCCCGCTTGGGCATGTGATAATGATGAACATCATCTAAAAGATCAACCTGCTTTGGCATGTGATAATGATGAACATCATCTAAAAGATCAGCCTGCTTTGGCATGTGTTAATGATGAATATCATCTAAAAGATCAGACTGCTTTGACATGTGATAATGATGAACATCATCTACAAGATCAGCCTGCTTTGGCATGTGATAATGATGAACATCATCTAAAAGATAAGCCTGCTTTAGCATGTGATAATGATGAACATCATCTACAAGATCAGCCTGCTTTGGCATGTGATAATGATGAACATCATCTAAAAGATAAGCCTGCTTTAGCATGTGATAATGATGAACATCATCTACAAGATCAGCCTGCTTTGGCATGTGATAATGATGAACATAATCTAAAAGATCAGCCAAAAGATATCCACTTCTCGACATAAGCTTCCCCCGAGTTGAGGAGTTGCGCCGTAATCGCCACGCTAGGCAGACGGGATGGCGATCGCAGTATGCAAGTACAGTACCTACGCGGAAACGACGCTGCCGGCCATCTTCCGGTTTTTGATGCTATAGTCCACTCTTACAACACCCTGGGAAGAGATGGAGTGATTCTAGTTTAGGGCCCCACCACAGACTAGATGAAAATATTTTTTTTTATATCCATAATTAGTAAACCATTGACATCATCTCATCATATCAGCCGAAAGACGTCCACTGCTGGACATAGGCCTCCCTAAATGATTTCTACGTCGACCGGTTCTACGCTGTCCGCATCCAGGGGCTTCCCGCGATCTTCACCAGGTCATCGGTCTACCGAGTTTCCGGTGTCTGTTATACGAGCTATGTGCCTCGCCCACTGCCACTTAGGTTAACAATTCTGAGAGCTATACCACAGTATATATATTAGTACTAACGTACAGTATGGACACTCCCTGCCCCTCTCTAAATTCGACCCAGATTGGGTGTAGATTGGGTACCAAACGTAAAGGACGAGCTACGCAAGCACTTTTATTCACTATATTCACTTTGCGCGCCGCTGTGATTTCGTTCACAAGCATAAAAACCAACCAGTTACCGAACGTAAAGGCCTAACTTTCATACTTGTCATGTTGTAAACAACCACCGCTCGAACAAATTTTCGCCCGTCAGAGAAGTGAAGGACCTTTTTTTAATAAGCGGCAGCGATTTTCGGCGTCATAGAAGTAAATGACCTTTTTTTAATAAGCGGTAGCGATTTGTCGGTCAAGGAAAAAGTGTTTAAAGATGTACAAAATAATAGCAGGTTTCAGTGTTAATTCGTACGTCATTCGGAAAGTGGTGTTTTTTTTTTTCGAACGGTGTTTGTTTACAACGAAAAGTATGAAAAAAAAAGAGTTTAGTATTCACACAGCATTCAGTAAATAACTAACAAACATTTTGTGACCAATACCGCCGGTGTGATTCAACCCTACCTGCATTCTTGCCTATAGATACGTCAGTTATAATTATGTATATCATTTCTCGCTCGTTTGTATGGAGTGTCCGGGGTGTGGCTATACGTCGCGTCGGTTACTTTGATTCTCATACGGATCTTCTCGTTTCTGGTTCGATGAAGCAGAGAAACTAAGCTCCATTGCCCTCTGAGTGACCTTGAGTCATATTATGAAACCTAAAATAAGCGACCATGTCTGTCTAGGGACGTGAAGATATTGCGAAGCGTCTCGAACGATGCCAGCCGAGTTGGATTTGACGATTGATCTCTTTCTCGAAGTTGGACCTACCTAACTGGATTGTTTGTCCCATATTCGGAAACAACTTCAAGTGTAGATCCTCCAATCTTCAGAGGAGTAAGTGCGACAAGGACGTTTGACATAATTTTCGTCTTGTCCAAGTTCATTGTAAGACCTACTTGTTGAGAGGCTCTACTGAGGTCATCGAAGATTGTGCCTAAGTCGTCCATAGTTTCAGCCATGACGACGATATCGTCAGCGAATCGAAGGTGGGTGATGTGCTCGCCGTTGATATTGATGCCGAGTCCACCCCAATCTAAAAGCTTGAAAACATCTTCCAGGGCGGCGGTGAACAGTTAAGAAGATATGACTGAATGCTTTGCTTGCTCAACAGCCAAACGTAGATGTGTTTTTCACTACTTTTAAGAATTTTGTAGAATGTTGTCTGACATTTTTAACTTAATTGTCTTGCTGCACACTTTGGTTCGCTGTAAGTGTGGCAAGTAATTATTATAATAAATAAATAAATAAATGACGTCTCTCTGTCTTACCCTTCGCTGCAGCCGGATAGGTTTCGAGTTTTGATCCTGGATCCTTTCCTCACGATGTTTTCCTTCACCGTAAGAGCTTCGGATAAACGTACATATGAATTCGAAATTCGAAAACGTACGTGGCTGGAATCGAACCACGACCTCCCGGACAGGAGACTGCGGCCCAAACCATTACGCCACCGATGTTCTCTCACCAAATGTCACCGTTACATTATTTTTTGAACTTTCAACCATTATTTTTCCAGAAGAATAAAGTCGTAACACCGAAGTTTTTATTTTAGTATAATTTACCACAGCAAACGAGACAAAAATTATAAAACCCCACACGTGTAACAAGAAAGTCGTCACAAAAACATTTCTAAACAGAGGCTGTTGTTTATTACGACATATTTTAGTGACTCTTTTGACGTAAATCCCTCATGCAAAAAAAAATGTCGCAATAATTCTTAAGCGCGTTGAGGCTGAAAAACATTTTGCCGAAGTTTTATCTTTAGTTGAATTTGAAATGGTCAGACCGTTTTAGGGTTTCGCACCTAAAGGTCGCTATTATTATACCTACGCCCTCGATATGTCTGTCTGTCCTTAGGATCACTAACTATTCGTATAGACTACGGGTATACCTAGCGCTACAGCTGTTTTAGTAAGTTCCTGTCGCCTGGCGCGCCACCCGCTTAACTAATACCACCGTAGTAAAAAAAATAAATTCAAACGATTTTGATAAAACTATGTACGAACAAAGTTTCAACTCAGGATGAACGATGCGCGAACGCATAGAAGACAAAAAAACATCATATCAGCCGAAGGACGTCCACTGCTGGACATAGGCCTCCCCCAAGGATTTCCACGACGAGCGGTTCTGCGGTACCCGCATCCAGCGGCTTCCTGCGACCTTCACCAGGTCATCGGTCCACTGAGTGGGAAGCCTGCCTACGCTACGTTTTCCGGTGCGCGGTTGCCGCTCGAGAACTGTACTACCCCAACGGCCATTTGTTCTACGAGCTATGTGCCCCGCCCACTGCCAATTAAGTTTAGCAATTCTGAGAGCTATGTCGGTTAATTTGGTTCTCCTACGGATCTCCTCGTTTCTGATTCGATCACGCAGAGAAACTCCGAGCATAACACGCTTCATTGCACTTTGGGTGACCTTGAGCCTTCTTATGAGGGCCGTAGTAAGCGACCATGTCTCAGTTCCGTCTTTTGGTTTGGTAGCCTAGCATCTGCTGAGGATTCTTCGCACCCCATGTGCCGCCGTTACCTTGACCGATACCGGAGCCAGGAATAGCGGGGCCGCCGGGGAGTAGGGGCCGGTTTTTGGTTGCGTTATTCATTGGGAGGTGTTGCCGTAATCGCCAAATATAATGTATAAAAAATACATATATAAACATATATATTTTTTATGTTTATTTTATAAGATAAGAGATAATACCTAATTAATTTGTGAGAAATTTTAATAGACAATTAGGACACAAAACAGTTACAAAATCATACTATAGAAAAAAAACAGAATCTCTGAACTCGTAAGTAACAGTGGGACGGCCGCTGGGTAGTAAAGTTCCCGATATTGCAACCGCGCACAGAAAACATAAGTGGCAGTGGGCCGGGCATATAGGTAGCTCTTAGAACAAAAGGCCACCGGGGTAGTAAAGTTCTTGAGTGGCGACCGCACACAGGAAGACGTAGCGTTGACTTGCGTCGACAGCCCTCCATCTTGGTGGACCGACGACCTTGTTCACTGATTTTCAAGGCACGGGACGCCGCTGGATGCGGGCAGCGCAGGGCCGGTCGTTGTGGACTTCCTTGGGGGAGCCCTTTGTTCAGTAGTGGATGACCTTCGGTTTGTATATGTCGCAGGATAATCGCAAAATCCGTCGTTTCGCGAAAATCCTAGGAATATTGCACACTATGGAGTAGAAAACTCCAAATAAAACCGAGTCGGACGGAGCCCCGCTTCGTTAGGTAGGTTAGGTTTGGTTAGCATGTCTTTTTCTACCGTAAAAAGGAGCCCCGCATAGCGGGGCTCCGTTCGATTTGGTTTTATTCGGAGTTTTCTACTCCACAGTTTGCAATATTCCTAGGATTTTCGCGAAACGACGGATTTTGCTATTATCCTGCGACATATATATGAAGATGATAATGAAACAAGGAGACTAGACGATTTATATAACAAGACGTAATTGGAAATTTTCGCCTTGACAGTTTGAGATTTGATAATCACATCAGCTCATATTATATACGTCCCCACCGGAGGTCCCTACCCTGAATTAGGGCGATCGGGCCTTAGTCGACCACGCGGGCCCAGTGCGGGTTGGTCAACTTCACACACAACCTTTGAGTTTCTTCGCAGATGTGTGCAGGTTTCCTCACGATGTTTTCCTTCACCGTAGATTTTATAGGTACTTCAAAAGTATTCCAGAAGTGTGATAAAAATAAATCATGCGACTCCACTTGCAACTCTGTCTTAACACTTCGTTTTATAAACGATTCAATTCAATTCCCATACTTTGCTACGTATAAGTACAAAGTACTTTGTGAGCACAAAGTAGCCGTACTTTGTATTTTTCGCAACAATATGTCATGTACCAACCCCATTGTGCGTTGTTACAAATTTTCGTTTCTGTTTTGTTCACGTTCTTTTCGTTTCATTGTCATACTTTGTTACATTTTTATTAAGTTTTGTAAAGGGTTCATTCGTAACATTATAATAAGGGTTTAAGGCTTGAATGTAACATGTTAAAAGGTTTTATGAGTGGTTTAATTTAAAAAAATATATTTCGCCTATCCGATGCGCGAGAACTTTACTGGCCTAACGGCCATCTGTTCTACGAGCTATGTGCCCTGCCCACTGCCACTTCAGTAGCGACCGAGCACCGGAAAACGAAGCGTAGGCAGGCCTCCCACGCGGTGGATCGACGACCTGGTGAAGATCGCGGGAAACCGCTCGATGCGGGCAGCGCAGGACCAGTCGTCGTGGAAATCCTTTGAGGGAGGCCTTTGTCCAGCAGTGGAAGTCTTTCGGCTGATATAATGATGATGGTACACCTGCTAAATCACTGTCATAGAATATTATCTTAGAAGGACTTTCTTTTATTTAACCGCCTCCGTAGCTCAGAGGCAAAGTTCAATGGCTTTACACAGGAGGTCGCGGGTTCGATTCCCGGCGGGGTCAATTGTAAGACTCGGTTTGGTTGGTGGTAGGGCATTTTCTAAGCCCGTCTGGCTAGCTACCACCATCTTATCTAAGTTGCCGCCAAATATCAATGTTAACAATATTGATGTGTTTCGGCTTGAAGATAAGATAGCCAGTTCCCCATTGCGTTGGGAAATATTGGTAAGCCCGCTTTCCATCTTCGGCAACATCGTCACTTACCACCAGGTGAGATGTTGTCAAGGGTTTACCAATTGTAATAAAGCTGGCTTTTGGCTTTAGCTCGTGCGTGCCTGACAGCTTCGTTATCAAGGCCTGATGGCAATGTTATAAATGTGAAAATGTGTTTGTTACCTTTTTTTCTTTTCGAAAGGACAAGCTTGTTGTTGGCCGTTGAGGCCTTTACAACTTCACGTGTTTGTTACCTTTTTACGCTCCAACGCCTTGATCAATCTTGATAAAATTTGGCATGCAGGTAGCCTTGATACGGGAAAAGAGATAGACCTCTTTTTATCCCGTGAAAATAGCATAGTCCGATGCAGTTCTAAAGGGAACTGAAAAAATACTTTTGTTTTGGTTAATTTCTTTGACATCGCAACGGAATTATGGATTCTTGTGATTTTTTGCATAGACATGTTTAGGGGGTGGGAAATAACATAATTTACTAATTAGCATATCCTGACATAGTTGCCGATGGATCTGGGGAAAACTTATTTCCACGCAAGCGCACGTAGGCGTCGCAACGAAGCAACAATGGTATGAAGAATTTATTTGTATAGGATTGGTTGAGGGGATGGGAAGTGACATAGACTGCTAATCAAAATACAAGTAGCCCGATCTGGGATAGGAATATAGAGAAAACTCACGTCCACGCTCGCGAGCCGCCTGCAGCTCGCGCACCACTTACCCTCAAAGACAGTCATAAAAACGATGTACACGCGGGCGAAGCCGCGGGCAACAGCTAGTATTAGGATATATAGCGATTTATTTGACAGATCCCAGATCATGATTAAATAACAATTATATTGCACTACTATTAGATAGATAGATAGATAGATAAAACATTTATTCAAAGCTACATTAATTACAATTGATACACAAAAATAAAATAAAAAAAAACTTCTTATATCTAAGCTTAAATGTATAAAGAGGGTAGATACATAAGATTGTGCCGTAACTTTGAAATGGCTCCGACTCAATTAATCGTACTCCTTCTTAAGCTGTTACAGGAAGGAAGGATCCTCGTGTCAGGGAAGAGAGTTCTTTGCAGACCCTTGAATATGCCAGTAATCTCTCTGTCTCATCATCATCATAACAGCTCATCACATCTCATAACATCATAGCAGAGTATATTATACTCCCCACCGAGGGGCTCGAGCCTAGCCTGAACCAGGGCGATCGGGCCTTAGTAGTACTAATATATATACTGTGCCTTAGTCGACCACGCGGGCCCAGTGCGGGTTGGTAGACTTCACACACAATCTTCGAGTTTCTTCGCAGGCTTGTGCAGGGTGCCTCACGATGTTTTCCTTCATCGTAAGGGCGTCGGATAAACGTACATATGAAATCTAAATTCGAAAACATATTAGTACGTGGCAGGATTCGAACCACGACCTCCTTGATAGGAGGTAGCGGCATTGGAAATGGCGGAAATTAATTCCTATAAAAAAACCATTAAGTCAATGGTGTCGCCCTCCATTTAAATCGTTTGCGCGTGGTCCCATTTCGCTATCTTCCAGCGTTTCCGAGATAGGAATTCCAGGCAACTTTGGGTCTCCGGCAGGAGGGTGGGATCCTGGCACTGAAAACTCGCTATTCCTACTACTAACGGGCGTTGCTCCATAATGCAACCGAATATTTGTTCAGGTTTTGCATAATTGTCATGAGTACAACAAGTGCTTTCATTTTCTACCTTACTCAGCCATTTCCCTGACCGTTTTTTTTGGTCACGATAACTAGTTCTTCAAGTGCTATAAGTACAACGCAACCACTTTGCGCAGGCAGACCGACATATTTAACATCAGAGGGTTGCCATTTATCCTCTTAACCTAAGTTTATCCATTTCCGTTATCGTTACCAAATTTTTCATGACCTCCTAATCTACTAGTAAATATTGCGTTCATTGTAAGCCAACATTTTTGAGGAGATTTAATTTCTACACACACATATACAAACTGTTTGTCGGTACAAAATGTGAATCGCCTTCCATGTGCGAAGCACAGATTCGCGAACACGTTCCGAGCGCGCGAAGTGACCGGAATATGTAATTGTTTTCAGCGATGGCGAGAAATTTTGGAATCCGCGGCATGATCCAATTCGTTTGCCAAATATTTCTTTTTCGTAGCGTTGGTTTGAAATATCAAGTAGGTTTAGGGTGTTCAGATAGGGGGTGACTTCAACAGATAAATAGATAACTAGTTTTTCGACGACTTATAGGTCGAATACCCTATTCCTGTAACTAAAGGTTGTCTGGAAGAGTTTGCTTTTAGCAATAAGACCGCCTACTGTGCACTTTATATAGTATCCCTATGTATTCGCTTTACGAAATTGTTTTTGGTGTACTTTAAGCGTAAATAAATTTTACCGGGTTTGCTGGAAGAAATTTCTTATAATAACAAGTAATACCACTGATGAGATACTAGTTATGGTAATACCCTTTGTATGACTTTCTTTTAGGCCTGTTTGTTTTCGTATTTGTACACAATAAACTGTTAAATAAATAAATAACCGCCTCCGTGGCGTAATGGTTAAGACCATTAGATCCACATTAGGAGGTCGCGGGTTCGATTCCCGGCGGGGTCAACTTTGTAAGACTCGGTATGGCTGGTAGAAGTGTGTTTTCTAAGCCCGCCTGGCTAACTACCGCCATATCATCTCATCAATGTTAACAGCATTGACGTGATCCGGTTGAAGATAAGATAGCCAGATCCCCATTGCGTTGGGGAATCTTGGGAAGCCCGTTTCCATCTTCGGCATCATCGTCACTTACCGTCAGGTGATAGGATGCCAAGGGCTTACCAATTGTGGATAAATAAGAAATAAAATGTCACATCGAATTATCTACCTTGGTAAGTGGGCTAACCAAGATTCCCTAACTTAATGGGTAACTGGCTATCCTATCTTCAAGCCAGAACACATCAATGCTGTTGACGTTGATGAGATAAGATGGCTTTTGGCTATTGGCATGGTGGTAGCTAGCGGCGGGCTTAGAAAATGCTCTTCCACCAACCAAACCCAGTCTAACAAAGTTAGACTCCGCCTTGACTTGAACCCACGACCTCCTGATGTGAAGCTAATGGACTTAGAAGTTAAACATTTTAATAAAAATATGTCTTCGATGAGTAAAAAGACTTAGTCCCGTAGAGTTATAAAAAAATAAAGTACCTAACAATAACAATGTATTATTTATTTATTGTTACGAATGAACGGTTTAAAAAATTTTTTTAAGAAATAGCTTCTGACGTTGTCTTAATCTCATCTTTCAAACACTGCCAAAGGGCGCGGCGGGCGGCACTATTGAACTCAGAGCGGCACCTTTGACAAAGTGTTTTTCGAGAGCGGACAAAGATTTTGTTAAATGAGCGAACGAACTTTACATAAAAGGGAAAAGATCGATATGTGAATTGTGAATTTTACTATATGAACACAAAAAGATATTGGAAGTACAGTTAAAAGAAAAATATCCGTCATTTTGAAGTCTTGATACATAAAATTGTTAAGCCGCTTTGAAAGGAAACCTTTTAATCGAGTACCTACTCGTATTTTATAAAAGAAATTTCTTATGTTAATCTAGCTAAGCGGAAAATTTTCGGAAGCCGAGATTCTTAGAAAGTAAAGAAAAATAAAAAGAAAGCAATTAAGGAAAATTCAATAGGTCTGACTTACTCGGTGATAAAGGGGTCAGCGTCTTGCTGGTGGGTTCCATTCCTGTTCAGGGCAACATGTCATTGTGCATGACGAGTAGAGTTGTTTCAATAGGTATGACTGACCCAATGGGGAAGGGGTCAGCGTCTTGCTGGTGGGTTCGATTCCTGTTCACGGCAACATTTGCATGACGAGTAGAGTTGTTTCAATAGGTATGACTTACCCGATGGTAAAGGGGTCAGCGTCATGCTGGTGGGTTCGATTCCTGTTCACGGCAACTATGCATGACGAGTAGAGTTGTTTCAATAGGTATGACTGACCCGGTGGTAAAGGGGTCAGCGTCTTGCTGGTGGGTTCGATTCCTGTTTACGGCAACATTTGCATGACGAGTAGAGTTGTTGCAATAGGTATGACTTACCCGGTGGTAAAGGGATCAGCGTCCCTCTGGTGGGTTCGATACCTGTTCACGGTAACATTTGCATGACAAGTAGAGTTGTTTCAATAGGTATGACTTACCCGGTGGTAAAGGGATCAGCGTCCCTCTGGTGGGTTCGATACCTGTTCACGGCAACATTTGCATGACGAGTAGAGTTGTTTCAATAGGTATGACTTACCCGGTGGTAAAGGGATCAGCGTCCCTCTGGTGGGTTCGATACCTGTTCACGGTAACATTTGCATGACAAGTAGAGTTGTTTCAATAGGTATGACTTACCCGGTGGTAAAGGGATCAGCGTTCCTCTGGTGGGCTCGATACCTGTTGAAGGTTACATTGGCATGACGAGTAGAGTTGTTTCAATAGGTATGACTTACCCGGTGGTAAAGGGATCAGCGTCCCTCTGGTGGGTTCGATTTCTGTTCACGGTAACATTTGCATGACAAGTAGAGTTGTTTCAATAGGTATGACTTACCCGGTGGTAAAGGGATCAGCGTCCCTCTGGTGGGTTCGATTCCCGGTCAGGGCAGCATTTTAATGACGAGTAGTGTTTTTCAATAGGTATGACTTACCCGATGGTAAAGGGGTCAGCGTCTTTCAAGTGTGTTCGATTACTGTTCAAGGCAATCACAAAATACAGTGTACTTGACAGATAGACGGATGAACAGACAGACGAACAACAAAGTGATCTTATAAGGGTTCCGTTTTTTCCTTTTGAGGTTCGGAACCCTAAAAACTTGAAAAAAGGAACCTTAACCTCCCCCCCCCCTACAACTTAACCTTCAGCACACCTCCAATCTTTTAGGACTTTTAGTATACTCATATAGTCATCTAAAGGTTTTTTTTTTCTGTACCAATCTTTTTAATTTTTTTTATTAAAAATCTAAGTGCGTTTGACTAAAAATTACACGGATAATTTGCCATGTTTGCCCATTTTCGGTTTATATTTGCTTGGCTTAAAATAAATGACTAAAATACGAATTGTCGTCAAGACGCTTTATATGGTTAGTGATAAATGTCCACAAAACTCGAAAAATAGTGGATCGACTACGATAAAACTTTGGCGAGTTATTATGTGCACGCCCGGGAAGGTTTAAAACCGCAAACCGCTAGCGGTTTACCACGGCGCACCTCTGTATCCACGCGGGCGAAGCCACGGGCATCAGCTAGATGATTATCAATATATCAATTGTTTTATTAATTTTGCATGATAGATAAATTTATAAAAAAAAACGACTTTAGATCACACGACTGAAGTAAAACTTAATCACCGTTCGCGTAACGCATTCACCAGCTTGCTCTCCAAGTCAAGCGTGCGTAAGAAGTTTTACGTCAAAAAAAATAATTAAAAAAAATGTTTTTTTTCATCATTCATTTTACAAAATAGTTTACAGTTTCTGTATACTTTTTTTCAGCAATACTATTACCTGCTTGTAACAGAAGTATTAGCTTTTCTTTCCCAAAATACATTGATTACATAAAATTAAATAGTTGTTAGATACTCTAAGACAGTTTTTTTTAAATTTAAACTACGTTTTTTTTACATATTTATTTATTTATTCACAATTGATAAACCCTATAAAAGGCGTCGGTGGCTGAACCGGTAACGACTCGGTCCATCTAACCAGAGGTACCGGGTTCAAATCTGGACGGCCAATGTACCAATGAGTTTTTCAAAAAACTTACGTACATATACTTACCGATTGCTTTAACGGTGAAGGAAAACATCGTGAGGAAACCTGCACACACCTGCGAAGAAACTTGAAGGTTGTGTGTGAAGTTGACCAACCCGCACTGGGCCCGCGTTGTCGACTAAGGCCCGATCGCCCTAATTCAGGGCAGGCTCGAGCCCCTCGGTGGGGACGTAAATGAGATGATAAGATGATAAACCCTTGACATCATCTCACCTGATGGTAAGTGATGATGATGCCGAAGATGGAAGCGGGCTGGATGGATGGAAGATCAACATTCCCAAACGCGGATGGGGAACTGGCTATTTTATCTTCAAGCCGGAACACATCAATCTTGTTAACAGTTATGTTTGGCGGCAAGTCTAAGATGAGATGGTGGTAGCTAGCCAGGCGGGCTTATATAAATGCCCTAACTACCAACCAAACCGTGTTTTACAAGTTGACCCAACCGGGAATCGAATCCGCGACCTCCTGGTGAGAAGCGAATGTACTTCCCAACAAACAAACTAAGCTTATAAAATTAAATCTATAAGGTCTAAACTCTTATAGTTGTTTTAAAAGAGCAATCAATATGTCAATGTACCTTATAATGGTACATTATAAGAAGATTTGGTTTAAATTAACTTTATTCTTATAATTTGGCTGGGTAAACGTTAATAAATCCAATTAATATGGCTACAATAAGAGTTCAAAATGTGTTATTCTTATAGAGGCTATTTACATTGCTCTTTAGCCGTATAATATTCAAAGCCGTATAAAGGCTTTAAATATGACCAATTATTCTTATAAAAGTAATGCATAAGATAACTAAGATGCTTTTTTACTTATAGGAGTATTTTATAAGATGGCTATCCAACAAACGATTTATAACATTGTATATGGTCTTTACAAGAATTAAAGCAAGTCATATTCACTTATATAGTAATTATAAAATCATTATTCTCTTTATGGTTATATTAAAATGTTTTACATAACAAGATTCGCCATTTTGAAAGTGCTGCAGATTGTTACATGGATCAATTACAGTTTTAAAAGTTTGCTTTTAAAAAATGAATTCAAAAGACTGGAAGTTTAAGTAGAGTGGTTTATAGAATATAATTTGAAAAAAAATACGAAAACATGGCTATAAGCATTACACCAACCACTTCTACTCCTATAATACTACGAAATGCCCAAGCTAAACCAATGAATCAGCCTGTGGTTCCGTAGATGATCATTTTATAGAACATGACAATGGTCAGGAAAGCAGTGAGGAAGAATATTATTGTAGCGATAGTGATAGTGATATAGACATTATAAATGAAGGGTTGAAGAAAGTTGATAGCTTGAAGAAAGTCCATATTCGTCATGATATCAGAGACTGGGCAGTGAAATTCAATATTTCCCATATGGCTTTATGTGAACTATTAAAAATATTACATAATTTAATGCCATACCAAATGCCATTTGATGCGGGTACATTGCTCAAAACAAATAAAGTAAAAATATGCATCACTGAAATTGGTACTAGAAATTACTGGCATAACGGATTACTTTCACAATTACAAAAATCTTACGAAACCATGAAGTGCCCAATATAATAACTCAAATGCTCGGCGAAATGCTCGGCGAAATGCTCGGCGAAATGCTCGGCGAAATGTTCGGCGAAATGCTCGGCGAAATGCTCGGCGAAATGCTCGGCGAAAGGCTCGGCGAAAGGCTCGGCGAAATGCTCGGGGAAAGGCTCGGGGAAAGGCTCGGGGAAATGCTCGGGGAAAGGCTCGGCGAAAGGCTCGGCGAAAGGCTCGGCGAAAGGCTCGGCGAAAGGCTCGGCGAAATGCTCGGGGAAAGGCTCGGGGAAAGGCTCGGGGAAATGCTCGGGGAAATGCTCGGGGAAATGTTCGGGGAAATGTTCGAAGAAATGTTCGGAGAAATGTTCGGGGTATTCTTTGAGCCACTTTTGTGGATCAGTATAACTGCAGCAAAACCATTCCTCCCTTCCTTCCTACTTACTCTTACAGGTTTTGTTGTCCGTATGTCGTAGATTATTTAAATTTTTCACGAACTCAGGCGCCAACCATCCTGGCTGCTGCAGCGCTCCTGGTGGTCTACTGCTGTAAAACATGTTAAAACCTAGGTACTCTGAAATGACACCTACAAGACAAGACAAGACAAGACAAGACAAGAAAAGACAAGGAAATGTTCGGGGAAATGTTCGGGGAAATGTTCGGGGGAAATGTTTGGGGAAATGTTCGGGAAAATGCTCGGCGAAATGCTCGGCGAAATGCTCGGCGAAATGCTCGGCAAAATGCTCGGCGAAATGTTCGGTGAAAGGCTCGGCGAAATGCTCGGCGAAATGCTCGGCGAAAAGCTCGGCGAAAAGCTCGGCGAAATGCTCGGCGAAATGCTCGGCGAAAGACAAGACAAGAAAAGACAAGGAAATGTTCGGGGAAATGTTCGGGGGAAATGTTCGGGGGAATGTTCGGGTAAATGCTCGGCGAAATGCTCGGCGAAATGCTCGGCAAAATGCTCGGCGAAATGCTCGGCGAAATGTTCGGCGAAAGGCTCGGCGAAATGCTCGGCGAAAGGCTCTGTGAAAGGCTCGGGGAAATGCACGGGGAAATTCTCGGCGAAATGTTCGGCGAAATGTTCGGAGAAATGTTCGGCGAAATGTTCGGCGAAAGGCTCGGCGAAATGCTCGGCGAAAGGCTCTGGGAAAGACTCGGGGAAATGCTCGGCGAAAGGCTCTGGGAAAGGCTCGGGGAAATGCTCGGGGAAATGCTAGGCGAAATGTTCGGCGAAATGTTCGGCAAAATGTTCGGTGAAATGTTCGGCGAAATGTTCGGCGAAAGGCTTTGCGAAAAGCTCGGCGAAATGCTCGGGGAAAGGCTCGGGGAAATGCTCGGGGAAATGTTCGGCGAAATGTTCGGCGAAATGCTTGGGGAAATGCTCGGGGAAATGCTTGGCAAAATGCTCGGCGAAATGCTCGGGGAAATGCTCGGGGAAATACTCGGGGAAATGTTCGAAGAAATGTTCGGAGAAATGCTCGGCGAAATGCTCGGCGAAATGCTCGGCAAAATGCTCGGCAAAATGCTCGGCGAAATGCTCGGCGAAATGCTCAGCGAAAAGCTCGGCGAAATGCTCGGCGAAAGACAAGACAAGAAAAGACAAGGAAATGTTCGGGGAAATGTTCGGGGAAATGTTCGGGGGAAATGTTCGCGGAAATGTTCGGGGAAATGCTCGGCGAAATGCTCGGCGAAATGCTCGGCAAAATGCTCGGCGAAATGCTCGGCGAAATGCTCGGCGTAATGTTCGGCGAAATGCTCGGCGAAAGGCTCGGCGAAAGGCTCGGCGAAAGGCTCGGGGAAATGCTCGGCGAAATGTTCGGCGAAATGTTCGGCGAAATGTTCGGCGAAATGATCGGCGAAAGGCTCGGCGAAATGCTCGGCGAAAAGCTCTGGGAAAGGCTCGGGGAAATGCTCGGGGAAATGCTCGGCGAAATGTTCGGCGAAAAGCTCGGCGAAATGCTCGGCGAAAAGCTCGGCGAAATGCTCGGGGAAAGGCTCGGCGATAAAGGCAAGGCAAGGCAAGGCAAGGCAAGGCAAGGCAAGGCAAGGCAAGGAAAGGCTCGGCGAAATGCTCGGGGAAAGGCTCGGGGAAAGGCTCGGGGAAAGGCTCGGGGAAAGGCTCGGGGAAATGCTCGGGGAAATGCTCGGGGAAATGCTCGGGGAAATGTTCGGGGAAATGTTCGAAGAAATGTTCGGAGAAATGTTCGGGGTATTCTTTGAGCCACTTTTGTGGATCAGTATAACTGCAGCAAAACCATTCCTCCCTTCCTTCCTACTTACTCTTACAGGTTTTGTTGTCCGTATGTCGTAGATTATTTAAATTCTTCACGAACTCAGGCGCCAACCATCCTGGCTGCTGCAGCGCTCCTGGTGGTCTACTGCTGTAAAACATGTTAAAACCTAGGTACTCTGAAATGACACCTAAAAGACAAGACAAGACAAGACAAGACAAGACAAGACAAGACAAGACAAGACAAGACAAGACAAGACAAGACAAGACAAGACAAGACAAGACAAGACAAGTTAAGACAAGACAAGACAAGAAAAGACAAGGAAATGTTCGGGGAAATGTTCGGGGAAATGTTCGGGGGAAATGTTTGGGGAAATGTTCGGGGAAATGCTCGGCGAAATGCTCGGCGAAATGCTCGGCAAAATGCTCGGCGAAATGCTCGGCGAAATGTTCGGCGAAAGGCTCGGCGAAATGCTCGGCGAAAGGCTCTGGGAAAGGCTCGGGGAAATGCTCGGGGAAATGCTCGGCGAAATGTTCGGCGAAATGTTCGGCGAAATGTTCGGCGAAAGGCTCGGCGAAATGCTCGGCGAAAGGCTTTGGGAAAGGCTCGGGGAAATGCTCGGGGAAATGCTCGGCGATAAGCTCGGCGAAATGCTCGGCGAAATGTTCGGCAAAAGGCTCGGCGAAATGCTCGGCGAAAGGCTCTGGGAAAGGCTCGGGGAAATGCTCGGGGAAATGCTCGGCGAAATGTTCGGCGAAATGTTCGGCGAAATGTTCGGCGAAATGTTCGGTGAAATGTTCGGCGAAATGTTCGGCGAAAAGCTCGGCGAAATGCTCGGGAAAAGGCTCGGGGAAATGTTCGGCGAAATGTTCGGCGAAATGCTCGGGGAAATGCTCGGCGAAATGCTCGGCGAAATGCTCGGCGAAATGCTCGGGGAAATGCTCGGCAAAATGCTCGGGGAAATGCTCGGCAAAATGCTCGGCGAAATGCTCGGCGAAAGACAAGACAAGAAAAGACAAGGAAATGTTCGGGGAAATGTTCGGGGGAAATGTTCGGGGAAATGCTCGGCGAAATGTTCGGCGAAATGCTCGGCAAAATGCTCGGCGAAATGCTCGGCGTAATGCTCGGCGAAATGCTCGGCGTAATGCTCGGCGAAATGCTCGGCGAAAGGCTCGGCGAAATGCTCGGCGAAAAGCTCTGGGAAAGGCTCGGGGAAATGCTCGGGGAAATGCTCGGCGTAATGTTCGGCGAAATGCTCGGCGAAATGCTCGGCGAAAAGCACGGCGAAATGCTCGGGGAAAGGCTCGGGGAAAGGCTCGGTGAAATGCTCGGGGAAATGCTCGGGGAAATGCTCGGCGATAAGCTCGGCGAAATGCTCGGCGAAATGTTCGGCGAAAGGCTCGGCAAAAGGCTCGGGGAAATGTTCGGCGAAATGTACAGTGAAATGTTCGGGGAAAGGCTCGGGGAAAGGCTCGGGGAAATGCTCGGTGATAAGCTCGGCGAAATGCTCGGCGAAATGTTCGGCGAAAGGCTCGGCGAAAGGCTCGGGGAAATGTTCGGGGAAATTTTCGGGGGAAATGTTCGGCGAAATGTTCGGCGAAATGTTCGGCAAAATTTTCGGCGAAATTTTCGGCGAAATGCTCGGCGAAATGCTCGGCGAAAGGCTCGGCGAAATGCTCGGCGAAAGGCTCGGGGAAAGGCTCGTGGAAATGCTCGGGGAAATGCTCGGCGTAATGTTCGGAAAAATGTTCGGCGAAATGTTCGGCGAAATGTTCGGCGAAATGTACGGAGAAATTTTCGGCAAAATATTGGGCGAAATGCTCGGGGAAATGCTCGGGGAAATGCTCGGGGAAATGCTCGGCGAAATGTTCGGCAAAATGCTCGGCGAAATGCTCGGCGAAATGCTCGGCGAAATGCTTGGCGAAAAGCTCGGCGAAATGCTCGGCGAAATGTTCGGCGAAATGTTCGGCGAAATGTTCGGCGAAATGTTCGGCGAAATACTCGGCGAAATGCTCGGCGAAATGCTCGGCGAAATGCTCGGCAAAATGCTCGGCGAAATGCTCGGCGAAATGCTTGGCGAAATACTCGGCGAAAAGCTCGGCGAAATGCTCGGCGAAATGCTCGGCGAAAGCCTCGGCGATAAGCTGGGCGAAATGCTCGGCGAAATGCTCGGCGAAAGGCTCGGCGAAATGCTCGGCGAAATGCTCGGCGAAATGCTCGGCGAAAGGCTCGGGGAAATGCTCGGCGAAATGCTCGGCGAAATTTTCGGCGAAATGCTCGGCGAAAAGCTCGGCGAAATGCTCGGGGAAAGGCTCGAAAGGCTCGGTGAAATGCTCGGGGAAATGCTCGGGGAAATGCTCGGGGAAATGCTCGGGGAAATGTTCGGGGAAATGTTCGAAGAAATGTTCGGAGAAATGTTCGGGGTATTCTTTGAGCCACTTTTGTGGATCAGTATAACTGCAGCAAAACCATTCCTCCCTTCCTTCCTTTTACTCTTACAGGTTTTGTTATCCGTATGTCGTAGATTATTTAAATACTTCAGCCAACCATCCTGGCGTAAAACATGTTAAAACCTAGGTACTCTGAAATGACACCTACAAGACAAGACAAGACAAGACAAGGAAATGTTCGGGGAAATGTTCGGGGAAATGTTCGGGGAAATGTTTGGCAAGGCAAGGCAAGGCAAGGCAAGGCAAGGCAAGGCAAGGCAAGGCAAGGCAAGGCAAGGCAAGGCAAGGCAAGGCAAGGCAAGGCAAGGCAAGGCAAGGCAAGGCAAGGCAAGGCAAGGCAAGGCAAGGCAAGGCAAGGCAAGGCAAGGCAAGGCAAGGCAAGGCAAGGCAAGGCAAGGCAAGGCAAGGCAAGGCAAGGCAAGGCAAGGCAAGGCAAGGCAAGGCAAGGCAAGGCAAGGCAAGGCAAGGCAAGGCAAGGCAAGGCAAGGCAAGGCAAGGCAAGGCAAGGCAAGGCAAGGCAAGGCAAGGCAAGGCAAGGCAAGGCAAGGCAAGGCAAGGCAAGGCAAGGCAAGGCAAGGCAAGGCAAGGCAAGGCAAGGCAAGGCAAGGCAAGGCAAGGCAAGGCAAGGCAAGGCAAGGCAAGGCAAGGCAAGGCAAGGCAAGGCAAGGCAAGGCAAGGCAAGGCAAGGCAAGGCAAGGCAAGGCAAGGCAAGGCAAGGCAAGGCAAGGCAAGGCAAGGCAAGGCAAGGCAAGGCAAGGCAAGGCAAGGCAAGGCAAGGCAAGGCAAGGATGCTCGGCGAAACGCTCGGCGAAACGCTCGGCGAAACGCTCGGCGTAATGCTCGGCAAAATGCTCGGCGAAATGCTCGGCGAAATGCTAAGCTAAACGCTCGGCGAAACGCTCGGCGAAACGCTTGGCGAAACGCTCGGCGAAACGCTTGGCGAAATGCTCGGCGAAATGCTCGGCGAAATGCTCGGCGAAATGCTCGGCGAAATGCTCAGCGAAATGCTCGGCGAAAGGCTCGGCGAAATTTTTATTAATGTCATTATTTTATACTACTTTTTTATACTTATTACAAAATATTTACTTATAATACACTTACCTTATTATTGTCAATTTTAATTTAATAATCTTGTAACTATCTAAATTATAGGTTACAATATTCACATTCATCTTGTTCGTTTGTTTGTTTGTAAACTCTTTATTGTACAAGAAAATATACAATTATTGATACATATTGATACACAAAGGCGGACTTATCCCAAACAGGGATCTCTTCTTTCTCTTCTCTTCTCTTCTCTTCTCTTCAATAAAGTGATCGTAAATGAAATATTTTTTACAATTTTGACACAAAATGAAAGTGAATTGTTGCAAGACATAGTTGTTTTAAAAGAGCAATCAATATGTCAATGTACCTTATAATGGTACATTATAATGGTACATTATAAGAAGATTTGGTTTAAATTACCTTTATTCTTATAATTTGGCTGGGTAAACGTTAATAAATCCAATTAATATGGCTACAATAAGGGTTCAAAATGTGTTATTCTTATAGAGGCTATTTACATTGCTCTTTAGCCGTATAATATTCAAAGCCGTATAAAGGCTTTAAATATGACCAATTATTCTTATAAAAGTAATGCATAAGATAACTAAGATGCTTTTTTACTTATAGGAGTATTTTATAAGATGGCTATCCAACAAACGATTTATAACATTGTATATGGTCTTTACAAGAATTAAAGCAAGTCATATTCACTTAAATAGTAATTATAAAATCATTATTCTCTTTATGGTTATATTAAAATGTTTTACATAACAAGATTCGCCATTTTGAAAGTGCTGCAGATTGTTACATGGATCAATTACAGTTTTAAAAGTTTGCTTTTAAAAAATGAATTCAAAAGACTGGAAGTTTAAGTAGAGTGGTGGTTATAGAATATAATTTGAAAAAAATACGAAAACATGGCTATACACCCACCACTTCTACTCCTATAATACTACGAAATGACCAAGCTAAACCAATGAATCAGCCTGTGGTTCCGTAGATGATCATTTTATAGAACATGACAATGGTCAGGAAAGCAGTGAGGAAGAATATTATTGTAGCGATAGTGATAGTGATATAGACATTATAAATGAAGGGTTGAAGAAAGTTGATAGCTTGAAGAAAGTCCATATTCGTCATGATATCAGAGACTGGGCAGTGAAATTCAATATTTCCCATATGGCTTTATGTGACCTATTAAAAATATTACATAATTTAATGCCATACCAAATGCCATTTGATGCGGGTACATTGCTCAAAACAAATAAAGTAGAAATATGCATCACTGAAATTGGTACTAGAAATTACTGGCATAACGGATTACTTTCACAATTACAAAAATCTTACAAAACCATGAAGTGCCCAATATAATAACCTTGAATTTAAGTATCGAAAGGTTTACCGATACATAAAAGCTCGAATATCAACTCTGGCCAATACTGTGCAACATTATAGAAATTAAGAACATATCGCCCATCGTAGTAGGAAATCAAAACCCGCTTACATCGCTAGTAAATCAAAAAATACATATTTATTTACATGTGCTGACATTAAATGTAAATTAATAAATGTAGAATATGATTCGGTATTGTATTTTTATACCATTAATCCATACTTTATAAAATAAAACAACCTCTTTGAAAAATCACATATTTTTATTAATGTCATTATTTTATACTACTTTTTATATACTTATTACAAAATATTTACTTATAATACACTTACCTACTAATTATTATTGTCAATTTTAATTTAATAATCTTGTAACTATCTAAATTATAGGTTACAATATTCACATTCATCTTGTTCGTTTGTTTGTTTGTAAACTCTTTATTGTACAAGAAAATATACAATTATTGATATACAGGGTCTTCGGCAGATGGTTGAAAATATGAAAATGGGGGATAGGTGGGGTCGCCTCCCACCTATTTTGAGAATTAAAAAAAATCTAGGACTTGTAATTTTTTTTACAGGATTTTTTTTCCTTTTTTTAGAAATTTTGCCATTTTTATACCTTTGAACACATGTAACTTTTTGTTTTTTAAAGCTAGCTCCAAAATCTTTTTTTTAATAGACTTTTATAAAGATTGTCGGCTCTAAAAAAATTATGTTTGTTTCAAGTTATTGCTAAAAACAAAAATGTGGGCCCCCGAACTTAAAAAAAAAGTTGAACAAAAATTTAAAAGTCAATTTTGCGATGCATTTAAAAAAAAATAATGGGGCTGGAAGGCTTCTGTTTTTTTTAAAACATCTCTAAAGCTTAGGCTTTTGAATGGTATGTAATTTGTTTCGGTATCTTTTTTGTAACCGGAGTTGTTATTTTTTTTTACTCAATTGGACCATGTTGACGAAATTCCACTAGTTACATGTTTTGTGAAATGTATCAAATGCAAAGTTGAAAATAATGTAAATACTTACTGTTGGGACGGTTACAAAGAGCAGGTACGTTTTTTTACATTCTTGCACACACATAATGGCTATCTTTTGTCATTTATTGGCATATTGGAGTTAGCACTTCCATATGCCAATAAAATGTCCGCATATTCCGCATTGGTAAATTGAGCCATTTTAAACCACAACAAAGTCTTAACAAAACGTCTGATAATAACAAAAAGTGACAAACAACAAAAAAACTTAACAAAATCACAAACGTTAATAACGTTAACGTTTTTTTTTTGTTTCCGTTAATTTCACTTTGCTGTGTTTGTGATTTTGTTAAGTTTTTTTGTTGTTTGTCACTTTTTGTTATTATCAGACGTTTTGTTAATCACATAACGTTAATAACGTTAACGTTTTTTTTTTGTTTCCGTTAATTTCACTTTGCTGTGTTTGTGATTTTGTTAAGTTTTTTTGTTGTTTGTCACTTTTTGTTATTATCAGACGTTTTGTTAAGACTTTGTTATGGTTTAAAATGGCTCAATTTACCAATGCGGAATATGCGGACATTTTATTGGCATATGGAAGTGCTAACTCCAATATGCCAATAAATTACAAAAGATAGCCATTATGTGTGTGCAAGAATGTAAAAAAACGTACCTGCTCTTTGTAAGTATTTACATTATTTTCAGCTTTGCATTTGATACATTTCACAAAACATGTAACTAGTGGAATTTCGTCAACATGGTCCAATTGAGTAAAAAAAATTAACAACTCCGGTTACAAAAAAGATACCGAAACAAATTACATACCACTCAAAAGCCTAAGCTTTAGAGATGTTTTAAAAAAAACAGAAGCCTTCCAGCCCCATTATTTTTTTTTTAAATGCATCGCAAAGTTGACTTTTAAATTTTTGTTCAACTTTTTTTTTAAGTTCGGGGGCCCACATTTTTGTTTTTAGCAATAACTTGAAACAAACATAATTTTTTTTAGAGCCGACAATCTTATAAAAGTCTATTAAAAAAAAGATTTTGGAGCTAGCTTTAAAAAACAAAAAGTTACATGTGTTCAAAGGTATAAAAATGGCAAAATTTCTAAAAAAAGGAAAAAAATCCTGTAAAAAAAATTACAAGTCCTAGATTTTTTTTAATTCTCAAAATAGGTGGGAGGCGACCCCACCTATCCTCCATTTTCGTATTTTCAACCATCTGCCGAAGACCCTGTATATTAGCAGTAGCATGCACAAAGGCGGACTTATCCCAAACAGGGATCTCTTCTTTCTCTTCTCTTCAATAAAGTAATCGTAAATGAAATAATTTTTACAATTTTGACACAAAATGAAAGTGAATTGTTGCAAGACGTGTACCTATATTTTCACGACCTATCACAAAGTTTTGAAAGACTGGTATTTACAATTAAAACATTTCTTTCTTAGAATAATATGTGTCCAATTTCATGGCCATTTTTTGTTACGTAAATTACGTAGATCTTTACTTTTATACAAATTGGTCAAAAAAGCGTCGGTGGCTCAACCGGTAACGACTCGGTCCATCTAACCAGAGGTATCGGGTTCAAATCTGGACGGCCAATGTACCAATGAGTTTTTCAAAAACTTACGTACATACTTACCGATTGCTTTAACGGTGAAGGAAAACATCGTGAGGAAACCTGCACACGCCTGCGAAGGAACTCGAAGGTTGTGTGTGAAGTCGACCAACCCGCACTGGGCCCGCGTGGTCGACTAAGGCCTAATCGCCCTGATTCAGGGTAGGCTCGAGCCCCTCGGTGGGGACGTATATGAGCTGTAATGATGATACAAATTGGTCTGCATCGGCGAATACTACCATTGTTAAATCTGCGGACAAACAAAATTTATATAACTAGCTATCGGATTTTACTAGTGAGAAAGGAACCCTAACTATATGTAAAATGGCAGTAGCATAAGCAACAAATTTTGCCATTATTAAGTTTTTACTCTTATAGAGTCCTTGTAGACGATGTGCAAATTGCTATTGCTCTTATAATAGCATTGTTTAAAACATGACTAAATAAATTACCATATTTGTAGCACAAAACAGCTTAAATTCAAGGGCGCGTTGATAATACAACACACTGCGTACCACATTTTATCATGCATTTTAATTCCCACACAATTTTCACTATAAACAAGCACATATTCAGGTAAACTACATAAAATAAATAATAGTAACTTACTGTTTTATTTTTATTAAAATGGTTGACGCCTTCACTTTGTCACCAAACTGTTGCGAAAAATAAATTACTAAGGAAAAATTGCAGTCATAAACACAGTTATAAGGGCCAATGACTTTTTAAGAGCTTTTGCTTTGCCGTTATGAGTTTAACTCCTCTTGTTTCTGACTAGAATAAAACATGTATAAGGGTGATCGCCCTTATTAACGCTTTCAATATGTTTCTTATAAGTATATTGGGTTTTTAATAGCTTTTTTCTTGCCATTATAAGTTTAGCTCCCTTGTTGCTTGCCATAATAAAGCACGTATAAGAAAAAAAAGCTTACAATAAAGCAACTATAAGGGTTGTATAAGGTTATTGTCCTTATAATTTGTGCCCAAACCCACCCTTATTAGCGATAATACGGCTCTTATAAGAATATTATTTTTGGCAAATAAAGCCACTATAAGAGCAATTTTTGTTTGTTGGGTTACCATTACGCCACTGAGGTGGTTAATAAAATATTTATTCTACTAATATTATAAACGCGAAAGTTTGTATGTATGGATGGATGTTTGTCACTCTTTCACGCTTCAACCACTGGGCGGATCGGGATGAAACTAGGCACACATATAGGTTAGGTCCTAGATTAACATACAGGCTACTTTTTATCCAGATTTATCAAGTGGTTCCCGTGCGATAGCTGTTAACTCTCTTTTTTGATAATTTCTGTGCGAAGCGTAGTAAATGAAGCGAAGGATCGACGTGCTAATTAATACTGATAAACGAATTGACTGTAATTAGCATAGCCCGACATAGTTCCCAAGGGATCTAGAGTTCACTCAGTTCCCACGCTCGACAGCACGACAGACATGCTCATGCACTGCACACCCTCGAAGACAGTTATAAAACTATGTTCAAGAGAGTGAAGTCGCTGGAAAAACCTAGTGGTAATATAAAGAAGGCGCGCAATGCATGTGCATGTCTGTCGTGCTGTCGAGCGTGGGAACTGAGTCAACTCTAGATCCCTTGGGAACTATGTCGGGCATGAATGTATGCGTGCATGCGTGCGTGTGTGTGTGTTTTTTTTGTTGTTTTGGGTTTTTTGTCAACATATTATTATGAATCGAAATGCACTGTAGACATATGCACCCCGAGGATTTGCAGAATTCAATAAATAGTAAAAACAATCTGTAAATGAAATCAATCCTACATTCTACTAATATTTTTTTTTGCAATTTTGGGCAAAGTTCAAATGGGGTCAAAATTATTTTTATTCTGTCTTTTATTAACAGCGATATAATAATGTATTTTTTTCAGTTTGTCCTATTTAATTTAATCTTTTATAATACAGGTTGTAACAAAATTGTTGTAGGTCCCAGTATACTGAACAATTTTTGTTCTACGACTTTTCTGAAAACGTAAAATATTTTTTTTACTCTTCATACAGATTGATCAGCTGAGGGAGATAGGGCGTCGCCTAGTTCAGAGGGGCTTTGAATCCCGCTCCGGATCGTTCCTGGTGCAGAGGCTGTCCGTAGCCATTCAGCGCGGAAATGCAGCTAGTGTTATGGGCACCCTTAGGGACGGGTTATTTTAGGTGTGATATAAGGTTTTTTTTTGGTTGTATCGTGGTTGACTTCGAGCCTTAGTCAACAAGTCCCTCGGTAAGGACGTATATGATCTGATATGAATAAGGTATTTTAGGTGTTTTATTTTAGGTATTTTAGGCATTATTCCCGCTTGAGAGGTTATTTTAGGTGTAATTTGTAATTAGTGAGATACTATTTTTAGGAATGATTATTTTGTTACTAATCGTTTATTTGAGTAATTTCATAGTTTTTTTTTTTACAAAATAAGTTCAAATCTCGATTAATTTTAAAAAAAACCTACTTATATAAGAAATGTCTGTTGATCAATCACGCCAGAACCGCTGAACGGATCTGGATGAAATTTGGTAGGAAGACAGTTCGAGGCCTGGATATATGTAGGCTACTTTTTATCCCTATTTCTTAAGATGATCCCGTGGATAGGTGTTAAATCTATCTTTTTGACGATTTCTGTCACATCGCAACGAAACGAAGGATTGACGTGCTATTTTACACAGACATAGTTGTGGCGTCGGTGGCTCAACCGGTAACGACTCGGTCCATCTAACCAGAGGTATCGGGTTCAAATCTGGACGGCCAATGTACCAATGAGTTTTTCAAAAACTTACGTACATACTTACCGATTGCTTTAACGGTGAAGGAAAACATCGTGAGGAAACCTGCACACGCCTGCGAAGAAACTCGAAGGTTGTGTGTGAAGTCGACCAACCCGCACTGGGCCCGCGTGGTCGACTAAGGCCTAATCGCCCTGATTCAGGGTAGGCTCGAGCCCCTCGGTGGGGACGTATATGAGCTGTAATGATGATGATGATAGTTGTGGGGTTAGAAAGTGAGACAAACTACTAATTAGCATAGCCCGAAATAGTTTCCGAGAGATCTAGAGAAAACTCAGTTTCCACGCTCGCGAGCCGATTGTGGCTCTCGCACTACGCACCCTTGAGGACAGTCATAGAAACAATGTTCACTCGAGCGAAGCCGCGGACAAAAGCTAGTCATGATTATATCATGATTAAATCATGGAGTAAGCTACAATGGCTTATCGGTAACAACTCGGTCCTCCTAACCAGAGGTCCTGAGTTCTTGTACTAACTGATTACTTTAGCGGTGAAGTGAAAAGTCACGATGAATCCAGACGTGTATAAACGTCACAAGTCTGTAGTTGTAATCTTAATGCACTAAACGTGACCGCTACATCATCATATCAGTTCATATACGTCCCCACCGAGGGCTCGAGCCTACCCTGAATTAGGGCGCTCGGGCCTTAGTCAAACACGCGGGCCCACAGTGCGGGTTGGTCGACTTCACACACAACCTTCGTGTTTCTTCGCAGGCGTGTGGAGGTTTAATCACGATGTTTTCCTTTACCGTAAGAGCGTCGGATAAACGTACATATGAAATCTAAATTCGAAATCACATTGGTACGTGGCGGGATTTTAACCACGACCTCCCGGACAGGAGGCGGCGGCCCTAGCCGTTACGCCACCGACGCTCCGACACACCGACCGCTACATATCTGTTCCAAATGTCAACTCAATCGGTTCAGTAGTTTCTGAGCAAATTGGCTGTGACAGACGGACAATATCAAAACTGATTGAAAAGAAACTATTTCGGCCAGTGCCTGTTTTATCTCCAAGAAAAATCTAAGAACTCCTTCAATTCTCAAGTTGACTGAACCCTAACATCTAAAATACAATCGAGAGCAGTTACGAAGAACTTTGATCTTGAACTTTATTCTCTAGAGCTTCCAAATACAAATGTAGAAGAAAAAAATAGGCCAAGTGCGAGTCGGACTAGCAATCCGAGGGTTCCGTACTACTACACATTTCCACACAACTACATAGCATAAGAAAAATGATGCATAAGCATAAGAAGAATGATTCACATTAAAAACAAATGCTATCAACGCGAGCGACAAAAATATGATTTTTTTGTCATTCAGTTCTGACTCCTTAGCGCAAGTACGACTTATACTTGACCAATTTTTATAATTTGTTGTTTTACTTCAGTATTAATCATATAATCACACCAAGTTTCATGCTTGTATGTATTACCGTTTTTACGATAGAGCTAAATCAAGAATACTTCTAAAGACCTATAAAAAACAAGGTTTTTTTTGTATCGATACCCCCCCTTATTTTTTTAATTTTTTTTGTATTTGTTATTATAGCGGTAACAAAAATGCACATTCTGTGAAAATTTCAACTGTGTAACTATTACGGTTCATGAAATACAGCCCGCTGACAGACGGACAGACAGACAACGGAGGCTTGGACACTTCTTTACAACGGGCTAGAAATGACATTTGAATGAATAACGAAACAAACAAAATGGCGGCGAAATCCTACACGTTCGACAGCTAAACTGTAACCAATCTGTATCAATCTGTGTGACGAGGGGGTAAGGTCGCAATCTAGAGAGCGGCAGGGAGTGTCCATACTGTATGTTAGTACTAATATATATACTTTAGTATTAGGGTCCCGTTTGTCACCCGGTGTATGAAACCCTAAAAAAACATTATCTTCTACGTATTTTACGACTCCCAACGCCCGGCCCGCCTCTCATAGTTTCAAGCAGACATCGTTTGACGACAAAGTCTATAAAATGTTAACATTTCGCTGAATGTAATATATTCTAGGAGTTAGGATTGAATTTTTACGTCGTTTTTCTTTTCTGTACGTTTAGCTAATATGAGTTATTGTGTTGTTAGCAAAATTGAATTTGTGATTCGACACATGATTGTTAATAAATGTTTCTTTTATTTATATCCTTTAACTAGCTTTTGCCCGCGGCTTCGCCCACGTGGACATAGCTTTTATGACTCTTTTTGAGGGTGAGTGGTGCGCGAGCCGCAATCAGCTCGCAAGCGTGGACATGAGTTTTCTCCAGGTACCTCAGGAACTGTATCGGGCTATTCGGATTAGCAGTCTTTGTCCTTGTCTTTGTCCCACCCCCTCAACAAATTCTATACAAAAAATAACTTTAATCCGTTGCTCCGTTGCGACACCACTGACGTGCGCGAGCGTAGAAAACAGTTGTCCCCAGATCCCTAGCCCTTGGCATCAAGAGGCGATGATGCCGAAGATGGAAGCGGACTTTTTTTTTATTTTTGATGTGTAACATCTTTGCTCTCACTTTTCTGCAATTTGTGGGAGTGATTTCGTGAAATGGGACGGAAATGTGTAACAGGAAATGCGAACGTTTTTTAATTCTCGAAAACTAAGGTTGTCATAGCCATGCAGCCTAGTGTGATGGCAAAGGCAAAGATGACATACTACTATTCGAAGGGCGAAGGGTCGGCCCGTGAATGTTATTATTTATTTTTATTATAACAGCTTATATACGTCCCCACCGAGGCGCTCGAGCCTACCCTGAATCAGGGCGATTAGGCCTTAGTCGACCACGCGGGCCCAGTGCGGGTTGGTCGACTTCACACACAACCTTCGAGTTTCTTCGCAGGCGTGTGCAGGTTTCCTCACGATGTTTTTCCTTCACCGTTAAAGCTATCGGTAAGTATATGTACGTAAGTTTTTGAAAAACTCATTGGTACATTGGCCGTCCAGATTTGAACCCGGTACCTCTGTTGAGATGGACCGAGTCGTTACCGTTTGAATCGAGTCGTACCCGTGAATGTACGACCCGATAATTAATTAATTTCATAAGTATTTTGTCACATGTTACACATCATATGCGAGTACTGTAGGTCTCTTTTTTTTTTATTCATAATTGGTAAGCCCTTGGCATCATCTCACCTGATGGTAAGTAACGATAATGCCGAAGATGGAAGCGGGCTTACCAAGATTTCCCAACGCAATGGAGAACTGGCTATCTTATCTTCAGCCGGAATCAGTATTGTATGTGTGTAAGAAGTAGGAGGGATGAGTGCAGATTCAAGTAGATCAGTTTTGCATGTGTGTGTAAGTGTATAAGAAGTAGGACGAATAAGTGCAGATTCAAGTAGGTCAGTATTATATGTATTTGTATGTGTGTAAGAAGTAAGAAGGACGCGTGCAGATTCAAGTAGGTCAGTATTGTATGTGTGTAAGAAATAGGAAGGGTGAGTGCTGATTCAAGTAGGTCAGTATTGTATGTGTGTAAGAAGTAGAAGTTTCTCTGCGTGATCGAATCAGAAACGAGGAGATCTGTAGGAGAACCAAAGTAACCGACATAGCTCTCGGAATTGCTAAATTTGAGTGGACGTGGGCGGGGTACATTTCTCGTAGATCAGATGGCCGTTGGAGCAGTAAAGTTCTCGAGTGGCGACAACGCACCGGAAAACGTAGTGTAGGCAGGCCTCCCACTCGGTGGACCGATGACCTGGTGAAGGTCGTGGGAAGCCGCTGGATGCGGTCAGCGCAGAACCAGTCGTCGTGGAAATCCTTGGGGGAGGCCTATGTCCAGCAGTAGACGTCCTTCGGATGATATGATGATGATGAAGAAGAAGTAGGAAGAATGAGTGCAGATTCCAGTAGTACAGTATTGTATGTGTGTGCGTAAGAAGTAGGAAGTATGAGTGCAGATTCAAGTAGGTCAGTAGTAGTGTAGAAGCTCCAGTTAAAGGATTACACACCAATTTTGTTGCATTCTGAATGTTGGCTGGATAACGTCTCTTATTCCTCGTAGACCAACTAGCTCGCTAGGTAAATAAAGATAATAGTTCACATAGAAATAAAACCTCTATCGTGGCAACAGCCAGAAATATATAGTTAAATCTCTTCGTATGGAGCCTTACCCTCTCAAGGATGGGCCCTAAAGCAGGGGTTCCCAAACTTTTTTTAGTTTGTGGCGCACTTCCAGGTTTGGTTACTGTTTATGGCGCGGCGCCCTAGTCTTGTGTGGGGCTTAATATTTGGATGGAGCAAATCAACATTTGGTGACCTATATGCAGGTACCAACCCGCACTGGGCCCGCGTGGTTGACTAATTCCCGATCGCCCTAATTCAGGGTAGGCTGGAGCCCCTCGGTGGTGACGTATATGAGCTGATATGATGATACAGGTGTAAACAAAGTATATACCAGTCCCGTTAGATATTCCATGGTTTAAAATCATACCAGGTTTGGTCTTGCCGTTTTGGAGCTTTGATGCCACGCAGAAGAAGGCTCGTCTCAGCTTAGGAAAGGGGCAGCACATTAAAAAGTTTCTTTGATTTTTAAAACGATATATTTTATATTTTTAAGGGAATTGCCAGTCAGTATATTAGTTTGTGGCGCCCCTGATCCCTCTCCACGGCGCCCCAGGGCGCCGCGGTGCACACTTGAGGAATCCCTGCCCTAAAGCAATTTGTCAAAGCCTAACCTAACGTGGTTGTAGTAATAGGATCTGATTACTGGACATGCTGTAAACTGTAGCTTCAACGGTTGGATAGGTTAATATGACACGTTTGTGATAGGAATTACTATATGGTAGTGATCAGGTAGAGGTATTTGGTGTCAGGAAACAAAATACAAGGTATTTGCAATGTCAATAGGGATGACGATAGCGTCAGAAATAAATTATGAACTCTTGATCACTAAATTGCACTCCTAAACGAATGTTTAAGAATTTCGGAAAACCTTTTTCGTTTTGTCTTCTATCAAGTCTTAGATTTTTAATGCACTAAAATCACAATATCACTCTAATATTATAAAGGCGAAAGTTTGTGAGTGTGTATGTTTGTTACTTCTTCACGCAAAAACTATTAAACGGATCTCGCTGAAATTTGGTAGGTAAACAGACTAGGACCTGGATTAACACATAGGCTACTTTTTCACACTCGCGAGCCGCTTGCGGCTCGCGCACTGCGCACCCTCGAAAAGTCAAAGAAACGATGTCCACGCGGGTGAAGCCGCGGGAAACAGCTAGCGAGTACATGAATCTAGCAGCGGACTATGAACTCACGCCGAGGTATTTCTTACATTTTTAGAACAAAATGTCCTTGTTTTTTTTTTTTTTTTTTATTTCATTTTTATTAGGAGAATACAAACGGTAATGTACATTGATACTTAAGGGATGAAATATAAATAGTAAGGTAAGTCTATACATTCCAACAACGAGTTCCACAATAATTTAAAAATATAAGCCTACTTATCAATCTACCGCTTTAAACAGTCAAAAACCTGTCATATTTGTTTTTAAAAAAACTATAAAATAAATTTAGAATACAACAAAATAGTAGTAAAAAGAATGGATAATTATTAGAGAAAAAAAAATTAGTAAAACTAAGAATCAAAAAGTGTGTTAAAAGACAATAAAAGACGACAAAAGTGCTATTCTATGCGCTGTTAAGTATAGAGATAATATTTGTTCTATATCTTGACAAGGGTGTGCTGAATATATCGAGATCAGAAAACTGTTCGTTATATCTGTTAAGCATTCTATAAATTGGCGATCGCTTTCCTGCATTGGTACGACAAAAGCTTACAGAAAAGAGCCGCTTGGACCTGAGAGACCTCGCAGGCACGCGACAACCAATACTATTGACGAGCTCAGGACAATCAATATAATTGTTGATCAATTTATACAGACACAATTGCTCTAGCTGAATACGGCGTTGTTCTAGAGACATAATACTAAATTTTGTCAATCAGTTCGTTATAGTTATTGCAACGGCGACGATAGCAAGGAAAACTGATCATTTTAAAGATTTTTTTTGTACTCTTTCAATAGCGTGAGTGTAAATATTATAATACGGATCCCAAACCATTACACAGTATTCAAGAATTGGCCTAATAAGACTACAATATAAGTAAATATATGTACTGGGTTCCTTAAAAACCTTAGAAATACGTGCTACAAATCCAAAAAGCTTAAATGCTTTGTCGATTATCGTATTAACATGATCTCTGAGTATCACTTTGTTTGTTGTTGACGGATGATAAAAAGTAACGCAGATGACTAGCATTCGTCATCCCTATTCGGCATAAGATTTAAATGTTACTGGGACCTTTCCTTAACTATAACACGTTTGTAAAACGTATCACAAAAAAAACTTTTTTATCCACAATTGATAAGCCCTTGGCATCATCTCACCTGATGGTAAGTGACGATGATAGTGAAAATTGAAGCGGGCTTACCTAGATTTCCAAAGCAATGGAAATCTGGCTATCTTATCTTCAATCCGGAACACATCAATGCTTTTAACACTGATGTTTGGCGGAGATAAGATGGTGGTTAGCCAGCCAGGCGGGGCTATGAAAATACCACCAACCAAACCAATTCTTACAAAGTTGACCCCTCCGGGAATCGAACCCACGGCCTCCTGGTGAGAAGCGAATGGACTAACCATTACCCCTAGGAGGCGGTTTGTTACTTATACAGGTGTAACAAAACTGATATCGGAGCTATTTACAGAGACTGAAGCCCCAATTGAAACTCATCACACTGAACCAATCCTTACTATAATATTACTAGCTGTCCCGGCGAACTTCGTACCGCCTTACATTACATTACACTGCCCTGCCCTACCCTACACTACCCTACACTACACTACACTACACTACCCTACCCTACACTACCCTACCCTACCCTACATACACTACACTACACTACCCTACCCTACACTACACTACACTACCCTACCCTACACTACCCTACCCTACCCTACATATACTACACTACACTACCCTACCCTACACTACTCTACACTACCCTACACTACACTACCCTACCCTACCCTACACTACCCTACCCTACCCTATCCTATCTCTCAAGTTGGATCGAACTGCACATGGTGTGCGAATTTTATTATAATCGCTTAAGTGGTTTAGGAGTCCATTGAGGACAAACATTGTGACACGAGATTTATATATATTAAGATAAATGTGAAAATGTGTTTGTTTGTTACCTTTTCACGTTTCAACGCCTTGACCAATCTTTATGAAATTTGGCATGCAGGTAGCCTGTGTCACGGGGAAGGACATAGGCTACTTTTTATCCCGACGAATATTTTACTTCACATGTCCATCTTTGGGTCACCGACTTACACATTGTGTACCAAATTTCAACTCAATCGGTTCAGTAGTCTCTGCTAAATGGGATGACGGACAGATGGACGGACAGACAGACATACGAGTGATCCTATAATGGTTCCGTTTTTAATTTTAGAGGTAAGCAACTCTAATAACAAAAAAAATCTGTGCAATATAACAATGCCTTCAGGGTGCTGTTGGGGTTGCCGCGCTTCTGCAGCGCCTCAGGGTGCTGTTGGGGTTGCCGCGCTTCTGCAGCGCCTCAGGGTGCTGTTGGGGTTGCCGCGCTTCTGCAGCGCCTCAGGGATGTTCGCGGAAGAACGAGTGGATGACTTCCCAGCTTTGACGCGCAAGCGAATCGCCTCCCTGTGGCGGCGGGCGCGCGATAGCCCCAACAGCCTCCTGGCCACTGTAGCGGGAAGGGTCGATGGACGGTTTTTTGCTCACTGGACCAGGAAGCATGTGACGCCCTCAAATCGGGCTGCAAAATAATGGTGGCTTTGTCTCGTCTGCTTTCTTAATTATTTGTTATTTATGTTTTACTAACATAGGTTTATAAGTGACATTGTAACTAACATATTATGGACTGTAATTGTCTGAAATTAAACTTAGTTTAATTTAATTTAGACCACACGACTGAAGTAAAACTTAATCACCGTTCGCGTTACGCACTCAACAGCTTACTCCCCAAGTCAAGCGTGCCGTTCGCCTCACCCGATTACATTTTTCGTAACGCTATAAATCACCGTTTGCGTAACACATTCACCATCTTACTTCCCAAGCAGTTTTACTTCAAAAAGTTGATGTAAAAACTTTTTTTTTTATTCACAGTTGGTAAACCCTTGACAAAATCTCACCTGGTGGAAAGTGACGATGGTGCCGAAGATGGAAGCGGGCTTACCAAGATTCCCCAACGCAATGGGGAACTGGCTATCTTATCTTCATGCCGGAACACACCAATGATATCAACATTGATATTTGGCGGCAAGACTTAGATAAGATGGTGGTAGCTAGCCAGGCGGGCTTAGAAAATGCCCTACCACCAACCGACTTCCACTGGGTTTCTATCTAAACACAATCAGGTAAGCTTATATTTATTTCCTTACCTTTCCATGGTGTGTGCTGTTGTCATACAGAGCATCTATCAGTTCAGGGTCTTCAGTAGAAATGTCGTGCCCGTGCCTATGCGCTTGGCTTTGTACCTAAAACAATAAAAAATAATATATAACTCTGGAACATGTGTCACAGTTTTCAACTCCCTTATCAATAGTAGATTACGCACCAAGGGATTAAAACAGTGTCTACCTTACGTCAAGGAAGGCATATTGGACCCTGAGCGTACGAGGGACTCATGATGTAAGACTTATGTAGAGTTTCTCAGTGAAGCGAGAGGTTCAAGCCGCCCATGACGAAAACAGGCTTTATTCCAGAGGTGAATACTCTACTTTTAAAGGGACTAAACAAACCGTCTTTTGTTTCACAATTTGCAAATTAGTTTGTTAAAGATTAACGCACTTATGACGTCACTTTGTCAGTAACGCGAATAGTAATTGCAGAACAAACTTCCGTTTTTACATTTGATAAAAAGTTACTCTAATGACTAGTAGTAAAATACCGTATTGACAGGGAAAGTTGTTTAGTATGACAATTTAAAAAAAAAACCATTAGAAAATGTATCAGCTGACAGGCCCTTTTCGTAGGGAAAGTCTAAAAGTTTAGCTTACTACTTATCCCGTTTTTAAATAAAAAACAAGTATTAAAAGTAAATTTTTAATTTTTTTTGTTGTCAGTTTGGTCACAGTATTATAATAGAGCGGCTTACAGTAGCGCAATAAATGTACTTACGCAGAGCAAAGGAAGGGTGATTTGCCAGTTTGCCAGGCTGACTATAGCTTATACCAATCAAAAAAGCACAATGTAAACAAACTTACTAGGGATTTGACAGTTTCACATGTTAATTCCATAGTACTTTTGTTTACCTTTTGCGTTTTTGATTTGATTGGTATTAAGTATACAGGCTATAGTATGCTAGTACCTACGCTGGTGGCGACAACGTGCGACATCAAAGGCGTTGCGCTACTGTAAGCCTTAACGTAATACTGTGATTTGGTATTCAACAATAGTAGTGATTACATTTCTATACGAGTGTCCTGAGAAATTTTCTTCATAAACTTTATAGGTTTCTCATCAGACGAATAATAATAATAATATATATTTAAGTATATATTTAAACGTATATAAGTATGTATATCGGTTTCTGGTTCTCATAACACAGGGAATCCTACTTTGGGGCCAGATGACCATGTGTGATTTGTCCCAGAAAAATTATTTATTTATTTATTAACAGTAGCTACATAACATGACCGAAAAGGATTCGCTCAAATGGAGGATTCATAAGTCTGAGAAGACTTGAAATCCAGAGAGGTTTTTAGTGGATATGCACTAGGCGAATCCCACATAACCAGAACTTAGATCGGTTTTCTGGTATGCGTAACGTATTTTTAATCCTCTTACCCTCCGTAAAGGGAAACAAAAAAACGCCAAAAAGGAAGTTTAGAATTTGAATGGTAATAGCGGTCGATAAAAACGCAGCAAAGGGCGCGGGACGAATTGTCGCAATATCGCTCGCGACAGTTAAAACGCAGTTGTGCACCCTTATTTGGTCAGTATTCCATATTCTCCTTATCAGCTCATATACTTCCCCACCGAGGGGCTCGAGCCTACCCTGAATTAGGGCGATCGGGCCTTAGTTGACCACGCGGGCCCAGTGCGGATTGGTCGACTTCACACATAACCTTCGAGTTTCTTCGCAGGCGTGTGCAGGTTTCCTCACGATGTTTTCCTTCACCGTAACAGCAGCGTCTGATAAACGTACATATAATTCATAATTCATAATAATTTATTTGCCTTAAACATGGTATAAAAAGATCTTAAAATATGTACTTTGTAATTTGACTATGGGTTCCTTGGGGAAAGTTGTTCAGTTTCGTGGGTAGAAGCACCAGTTAAAATAGTTTGAGCAAATTTTGTTACACCTTATATATATATATATATATATATATATATATATATATAAATAAATAGAATAAAGATAGCTCTTTAGCATTGTTCAATTCGTATAAAAGTATTTTCTTTACTCGGTACCTGTTCTACGAGCTACAATCCCCGGACGTTATGTAGACGACGACATAGTACACATAATTAAAATATTATTTTTTGTCTGATCACTTTCACCACACTTTCACAGTGATTTTTCTTCTACGTTGACATTGGCGGAACTATTGTGCCATACCACAATAGAAGAAATCCCTACTAATATTATAAATGTGAAAGTAACTCTGTCTGTCTGTTACGCTTTCCCGCAAAAACTACTGAACGGATTTGGCAGAAATTTGGTAGGTAGACAGATTAGGACCTGGATTCAGACATAGGCTACTTTTTACCACGCTCGCGAGCCGCTTGCGGCTCGCGCACTGCGCACCCTCGAAAAGTCATAGAAACGTTGTCCACGCGGGTGAAACCGCGGGAAACAGCTAGTATATTATATATATAATTGTGAATAAAAAAAAAAAAAAAAAAGACCAAAAACCTATTTATTGTATATCAAAGAGTATTTGCATGCTGCTTGTACGTTCAAGTCGTCGGACCGACGAGGGTATTATCCAGTCCATTGAGCTTGGTGCATGGCCGGCTAAGCAAAGGTCTGGTTGGCAGGGCTACCACAATCATCAAGTTTTCATCTCTAAAGAGCAAAAGTTGATTATTATTATCCTTAGTAATATTATAAATCTGAAAATGTGTTTTTTTTTTTTTTTTTGTTACCTTTTCACGCTTCAACACATTGACCAATCTTGATGAAATTAGGCATGCAGGTAGCCTGTGTTACTGGGAAGGACATAGGCTACTTTTTATCCCGTAAAAATGGCAAAGCCTGATGCAGTGCCTGAGGGAACGAGGGTTAACTTCTTGAACATCGCAACGGAACAATGGATTGTTGTGACTTTTTGCACAGAGATGGTTGAGGAGGTGAATCTCACCTTCAAATACAGTCATAAAAACGATGTCCACGCGGGCGAATCAAATTATACAAGTATCTCCTACCGCATGATATTGAAGATTAGCTTGTGAAAAAAAAACTTAAAACTTAACCATAACATATTCCAAAAGTAGATAGGCAGAGCCTCAGCTGAGTCAGTTATCTTACTGACTGAGCGCTTGCCTAACGAGTATACCTGTTACAGTTTATTGATTTCAAAACCGTTTTAATAAAAAAAAATGGCAACCCTACTTGGTTTGCCATTTTTTTGGTTTGATTCATAGTTCATAGTTCATTTATTCATAAACAATTTACAAATTGTGTTTGAAATAACCTAAGCTAACATTAAAACAAGTTAAAGTCAATTATAAAATTTACAACACAAAATAACAACAATAATAAAAAAAAATATAAAAGCATAAAAACATGATATTAATTTTAATTTTAGTCTGCATTGTGTTTATCTTGGATATAATCATTCACTGTATAATAACATTTACGTGTCAAAAATTTCCGCAACCCTCTTTTAAACAGTCCATAGCTTGCAGTTGACTTCAGTGCGATAGGTAGTTTATTAAACAAGTTCGGAGACTGATAAAAAGCAGCGTGTTTTACTACGTCTAATCTCGGCATTATCTGCTGTTTCACATCTTTGCGTCTAGTCCGTTCACGCATAACTTTGTCTGTTTCTGTTTCAATATTTAACAACTGTTTTTTGTAGTCACAGAGCAAAACCATAATATAAAGGCAGGGGGCAGTGAGAATATCTAACTCGACGAAATGATTTTTACATGATTCCCACTGAGGAATTCTAACTATTGTACGAATAGCACGTTTTTGAATAATAAACGCTTTGCTCATATTATAAAAGTAGCTGTTCCCCCAAAGCTTTATGCTATAACGTAACTTAGACTCGACGAGAGCATAGTATATTGTTTTAAGCTGCAAAGTTGTGAGTTCATCCCGCAAACTTCTTAGCGCGTAACAGGCAGAACTGACACTATTCTCAATTGACATTAACTCATCTTTCCAATTTAAAAACTGATCAATAAAGATCCCTAAAAACTTTACTGTTTTACTCAGCTCTACTTTATGTCCGTCAATTTCAATGTTTATGGTGTCATTTTTCCTAGCTGTAGTTTTAAATAAAATGATGCTTGTCTTCTCTGTATTTAGTATAAGATTATTGTTTCTAAACCAATCATGAAAAGCTGTTAGAGTTTTGCTTACCTTCAACGTTAGGTAATTATGATTTCTTGCTGAAAGCATAGCGTTAGTGTCATCTGCATAAATAGTTAATTCAGCTCCATCCACAACGTTATCAATATAGCTAACAAGGTCATTTAAAAATATTATAAATAGTATAGGTCCTAATATAGAGCCTTGTGGTACCCCTCTTTCAAGACGTGTTAGCCTAGAATTGTATACTTTTTCATGTTTTGCTTCAATGTTTTTAATCTCTACAAATTGTAATCTGTTGAATAAGTATGACTTAAAAAGTTCCAAATAACTCTTTCTAATACCATAGTGATACAATTTTTGTAATAAAATACTGTGGTCAACGCAATCGAACGCAGAGCTTAAGTCTAAGAAGAGACCAGCTACCCTGCACTTTTCGTTTAATTTTACAACTACATCGTCTACTAAATTGTCTATAGCTTTTCTCGTTCCTAGTCCTTCCTGATATCCAAATTGTCGGCTGTTAATGATCGATCCTTTTGAGATGTGCCACAAGTCTCTGTTTTATTATCTTTTCGAATAATTTGGACAAAATTGGGAGTAACGATATCGGCCTGTAGTTTTTTGGATTAGTGGTTACACCCTTTTTATAGACTGGTAAGACCTTGGCTATCTTAAGTTGGTCAGGAAAAACGTGCAGATTTACGCAGTGATTAAAAAAGTGTGCGAGTGGGCCAGCTAGAATGTCAATATTATCTTTAAATATTTTTATCGGTATTTCGTCATATCCATGAGAGTTTTTATTTGTCATATTTTTTACAATATTTATCATTTCTGTGGTACTAACTGGAGCCCAAGTCATCTCCTCATCTATTCTTTTGACATGTTGTTTTAAGAAGTTTAGTGCCATACCTTCACTGTTTCTGTTTTCAATCTTGCTATGATTAAACGTTTCCGAAAAGGTTTGTGCTACCTCTTGCGGGTTGTTCAAAACTTGATTGTCGGATTTTAGTATTATTGTTTTCCTCAGCTTTTTTGTTACGATGTTTGTTTACAACTTTCCATATCTCTTTCGTCGAATTCTGAGCTTTAATTATTTCCGATTGTACAGATAGTCGTTTAGCTTTTCTCACAACTTTCCTGTATATTTTTATGTAGTTGTCTCTGTATTTAACAATGGTTTCGTCCGAGATTGTTCTATGTGCTGATATCAGAAATCGTTACATTTTACTGGCAGTAGATATACCTTTTGTGAGCCCTATCAGTTTCTTTGTTTTTCTAAGATCTACTTTGCGTTTATTTTTTCTGTAACATATCTTAAAAATTCTTATAAATTTAGTTAGAAAACTATTAATGCCTTCTTTTTTCCAGGCAATACTTTCTATCATGTGCCGAAACTTTGTGTTACTACACTTATTAAAAGTTCTTTGCTCCATGAATAACACTTGCTCTTGCTCTTTTATTGCTAAACCGTCCAATAGGGTAATTCCACATAAAATACCCGCATGACCATCAGATAAGCCGTTATGGTCAACCATATTCCAGGGTAAGTCATCATTAGGTAGGTTGGTGAGAATATTATCAAGGCACGACTCCGCACCACCGGATGCATATGTGACTGAATTTATTAGTGGTCTAAAGTTATAACATTTCAGGAGACTCAGAAATTCGTCCCTTTCTCGTCCGTTCTTTAGAAGATCAACGTTAAAATCACCACAAACCATGCACTGCTTATCAAAAAAGTGTTCAAGTAATTTTTCAAGCTGTTCCAAGAAGTGTTTAAACGTGCTTGTACGACTTTTACGATATAAGGAACTGCGATAAACACAACACACATTTAGTCCAGTCGTATTATCCCTAATACCAGAAATTTCAAAGCATTCCCGTTTATACATTTTCTTACAGACTAATAATTCATCACATTTACTTCCTTTCAACGCTAAAATAAGAGATCCCCCTCTTATCATGTTAACTCTAGCATTGCTTGAAATTACGTCATAATTAATTAAATTAAATAATTGTAATGTTGTGTTATTTAGGAAGTGTTCTGTCAAACATACATAATTAGGTTTTCTCTCAGTGGGTAATTCTTCTAAATATAATTCAAAATTATCTTTCTTTGGAGTTATACCACAAACATTTTGCAAAAACACTGTTAAGTTTCGTTTTTGATTTGTTTTATCATCAGAAATTAAATCTAAGTTGCTTGATGATTTGTTAGTAGCCGAACTGTTTCTCATATCAGAATCGTCATTATTTTCTATACTAATGTTAGTTACGAAAAAATTCTACGTTTACAGTTATGTCAGAATCAGTTTGTGTGTCTTTATTTACAAGTGACTTAATTTGAGCTTACCATTTTTAGCAGTTTGTTTAAAAGATTAATATTTAAATGAGAATTCCTGCAGACCTCGCAAATTCAAACATTTGTATTATTTAAGTTACTTAGATTGTAGTACAAAAAAGATTGCAATTTTAAAGGATTATTATCGTTAGAGCCACCTAATATCAAAATAAAATCTCTCTTTGTAAGGTTCTTGCCCAATTCTTTACAGTCATTTAAAACATTATCCATAGAAGCATTCGGTTTTATAAAAGAAGTAACAAAGAATTTTGGTCCCAGTAGCCTTTGAAGTATATGTCTAAGTCCTTTTCCATCTTCATCAGCCATTAATAACACTTTATGTTTATATTGTAGCTCTGTATCTTCAGTGGATTTATTAAATTTGGAATCAAAGAGATCATGGGATTCTTCCGCATTAGACTGCACTATCACGTCATCATTTTTTACCTCCTGCAAATCATTTTCACAAATTCTTTCATAAGTAGGAGTTTCATCCTTTTGTTCTAAGTTTGTGAATTCCAATCTCGTAACATTGACACTTTTCTTAGGATTCGTTTTCTTCTTTTTCGGTGTTGACCGACATATATTTTTTAGTATTTCAGATTTCTTTTCACACTTTTGAATTATTTTTTTAAGATTACTATTCTCCAATAACAGATTTTCTATTTCACAATCTGCTGTAAGCAACTGTTTCTCTAAGTTCTTTATTTTTTCCTTTAATTCTATCAACTCTTCACTATCAGTTACTCTTATTTCAGGACAGCTTCTGTTTTGGCGAAATGATGTAGCCGGGTACGGTACTTCATCCTCTGAATCATCACAATGTAAACACTCAAAAGAGTTCTCAGTGGAGATATTGATTTTAAACTTGTTGCGTTCTGTCACATAATTTTGGGGAGTCTCCACTTCTAAGTTGTGTGTACTGGAAGTTTCCGTTTCAGGTATCAATGGTGTACTGGAACTTTCTTGTGTTTTAATATCTATGGTCAAATTATTTTGGGGAGTTTCCATTTCTAAATTGTGTGTAATTAAAGTTTTAGATTCAGTTATCAATGGTGTAGTATCAACGGAGCTTTCTTGTGTTTTATTATCTAAGATTACATATTTATGTTTTTCACTTATGCATTTTACACATCTCCACTTAGATTTTCTTTTGGGACTCAATATTTTAAATCGCTCCCAAGACACATTAGCGCATATGATATCGAAATGACAATTGCAAACCGAGCAAAGTAGATATTCTCTATTTTTAATAACCTTCCGGCATTTACTACATTTTCCAATGTTTGGAGTCATGATTCCAAAGTTTTCACAGTATTCCACTTGCCTAGTTTAAGAGTCAATGATAAACAATGTCACTAGCTTATTTACTTAAAAGCTTTCACACGCTTTTAAAAACAAAAAAAACAAAAAAAAAAATCAATCCGCCGCTTAGAATTGAACCACGTACTTACTTGTGATCATCCGAACGTGATAACCGCTGCGCCATTGAGCGTTAATCGGATACGGTGAAATAGTTATATGAGTCACGCCTTTGGCCTGCGAAATCTGGTTATTTATTAGTGTTGAGTTATGAGTCCAAAGGTCAACCTAACCACACCCCGGACACTCCATACAAACGAGCGAGAAATGATATACATATATATAACTGACGTATCTATAGGCAAGAATGCAGGTAGGGTTGAATCACACCGGGGGTATTGGTCACGAAATGTTTGTTAGTTATTAACTGAATGCAACAGTGTGAATACTAAACTCTTTTTTTTCATACTTTTCGTTGTAAACAAACACCGCTCGAACAAAAACACCACTTTCCGAATACACCATACACATTATGAGACTAAAAAACATTGTAAATAGTAACTGCGATGTGAACGTATGAATTAACACTGAAAACTGCTATTATTTTGTACATCTTTAAACACTTTTTGCATAAAATTGCGAAATTGATAAAGGATTTTGTCACAGATTAAACATCGACATGATAGTTTTGTTGCTTTGGTGTAGAGATGGGACTAAGTGAATGACTGAATGAAAGAAAGAAAGAAAGAAAAAGAATTTATTTTGACAGGCAAGTAAGGATGTACAATTATTATTCTTATATATACTTATATTATAGATTTAAATACTCTGCCAAAAAGAATGAATGATTGGGTCATCTTTGGGCTCAACGTTCTATAGGGTACATCGATTTGGCAGTCCGCGATTTTTTGGTAAGAGATAGGCTTTAGCTGAACATCCATACCAAATTTCAAGGTTAGGAAACCAGCGGTTTTTGAGTTATGAATTTTTACAAATTGTATTTTTAGGTACTCTTTGGTCTTTGTTTTGTGAGTTTATGTAGGACCGAAGATGAATTATTACTGATTGTATAATTTGATTCCAAAGATTCATAATATGGGGTCCGCGAAGCCGGAAAAGCACGCGGGGCCGACTTGAGGGCGGGCAAACTTGGGGGTGACAAATCGAAAACTAGGGGGTAATCTTTTTTTTAGGTAGTCTTTGACCGACAAATCGCTACCGCTTATTAAAAAAATGTCATCTACTTCTATGACGCCGAAATCACTGCCGCTTAGTAAAAAAAAAGGTCATCCACTTCTCTGACGGCGAAAATCGCTACCGCTTATTCCAAAAAAAGATGTGAGTCAATTTGATCACCAAGATTTATGATATGGGGTCCAGGGGGCCCAGCCCCCGCCACCCATTTAAAGCCCCCAACAAACCTTCGGGATCCGAAGGGGATGTGGGAGTATCAGGGCGGGGACAGCACGCGGGGCCAGGACCCCTAACGGGGGCGTAGCCCCCGCCACCCATTTAAAACCTCCAACAAACCTTCGGGATCCGAGGGGAATGTGGGAGTATCAGGGCGGAGAAAGCACGCGGGGCCCGGACCCCTAACGGGGGCGTAGCCCCCGCCACCCATTTAAAATCCACAACAAACCTTCGGGATCCGAGGGGGATGTGGGAGTATCAGGGCGGGAAAAGGACGCGGGGCCCGGACCCCTAACGGGGGCGTAGCCCCCGCCACCTATTTAAAACCCCCAATAAACCTTCGGGATCCGAAGGGGATGTGGGAGTATCAGGGCGGGGAAAGCACGCGGGGCCGACAAACTCGGGGCTCCTACTTCTGCATTCTCATGTTAAACCTAACACTACGACTGTGCGGGGAGGCAAGCTAGGCTCGCCTCCCCGCACAGTCTCCGAACCTAACGGATCCGAGTCGGGGTGCTCCGAAAGTCCGAGCTCGCTTCGCTTGCTCCCGCTTCTATTTAGAACTCCCCGTACCTCACTCGCGGACCCCATATTATGAATCTTTGGGATCAAATTGACTTAGACCTTGACCATGAAATGACCTTGACTGATTGACCTTGACCTTAATAGATTACCCCCTGGTTTTCGATTTGTTACCCCCAAGTTTGTCTGCCCTCAAGTCGGCCCCGCGTGCTTTCCCCGCCCTGATACTCCCACATCCCCCTCGGATCCCGAAGGTTTGTTGGGGGTTTTAACCCCATATTATGAATCTTAGGAATCAAATTATACTTAGTTTTATAGTCTCTTAATGTGTATGGTGTATTCGGAATGTGTTGTTTTTTGTTCGAGCGGTGTTCGTTTACAACATAAGACAAGTATGAAAAAAAAGAGTTCAGTTGGGCCTTTACGTTCGGTAACTGGTTGGTTTTTATTCCTGTGAACGAAATCACAGCGGCGCGCAAAGTGAATATAGTGAATAAAAGTGCTTGCGTAGCTCGTCCTTTACGTTTGGTACCCAATCTACATCCAATCTGAGTGACGGGGGGGTGAGGTCGAATCTAGAGAGCGGCAGGGAGTGTCCATACTGTACGTTAGTACTAATATATATACTGTGACCTAACATAGTCTCGTGACATTCACATAACGGTTTATTTTAAGTCAATATTTAGAATTTAACACTTTTCTGAGTTTTAATATTTTAATAGTTTTTTAGAAAATAGTTTTTCACTCGATATATTATATGAATAATAAAAAAATCATTGGCAAAAGGTGCTATTTTCATAGTTTTCTATCTTGGAATTTTTTACAGTGTTATTATTGTATTTTTCGAGTATAGTTTTTAACACAAACACTGTCACTTAGACACTAGAACTTCACCACAATGTTTTTGTTATTTATTGCTAAAAACCTCACTTTTTGCATTTAATTACTTTAATTGATCGCAGAGTCAATGTTTAAGTACGCGCGCGAATCAAGTGTTCGACGCCAGGTATTGTTTAAAAAAAACTATTTATTTAATTAAACAAATGGACAGCATAACAGTATGTTCTAAGAATAGAGTAGTAATACAAAGGTTTTAGGCAAACGACAAACTTATATACTAATTTATTACTAAGTCAGCAAATCGGCTAGTGACGCACGGAGGGTGCTTAATGGGGTCGGCTAGATTTGCTGGCAAAGCTAAATGAAGGGGTTTGGGTACACTTAACTCCTCCCTCCTCAAGAGTGAAATTCTCTGAAGGCGGTTTTGACTTCACAGAATTTCGCGTTATTAGTGTACTATATAAATTAAGTTTTACAATTGAAATTATTACAAAAATAGTTATTATTATATATAGTATAATGGTCCATAAACTAATTTTATTACTTATAACACCTTCCTCGTCGGTTGTTTCATCACTATCACTATTGTGGTATTTAACGTGGTTAAGAATTTCTTTCACGTCACTAAAATCGACTTTTCGTAGATCCAGCTGTTTATCTTCTCTGTTGACTTCTCGTAGTTCTGGTAGTTGGACTTCAGGTGCTGGGATTCTTATAGTGGATGCATTAGTAGTTGAGCCAATTGAAAAATTTCCAATAGTCATTTCACAGTTTAGGTTTGGTGATACTATGTATGTGCCGCGTAAAACTTGTCTGCGAACTTCGTCGTTGCAATTTTCTGTAATCATTGTGTCCTTTTTTGAAAAAAGTAACCAGGAACTATCGACAATCTGCCACGCCTTGGTGTCTTCTAGAAGGATAGAAATCTGTCGACATTTAGTGAAATTTCCTTTAAAAAGCATCAGCTGTTCTATGCAGGTATCAGTGTGGTACGGGACAACAGTGTTTTCCGAGCATAGGAAGTTTTGGTCTTCTATTTCTTCGCATGAGCTTACTAAGGACCTGTATTTCAATCTATTCACCAGTAGGAAGGGAAATTCAGGGGTAATTATGAAGGTTTTAAGTTCTGTAGGGTTATAAATAGGAACTGGGATGACCTTATAATAGATATATGTGTTTTCCTCTACTAGTGGTACTTCTAATATAAACACTAAAGTTCTATCATGTAAATAAGATTTAAGAATGATATTACGTTCTAGTTTAACTAAATTATCTTTACTTACTGGAAAAATTAACCTAGCATGATTTTCTACTTGTTTCAAAATATTATACAACTCGGTAGAGTTTACTACTGACTGATGTAAGGTTGCTAGTTTACTAAATGCAATGGCTGTTTCTATTTCTTGAATTATACTGTAAATGGTCCGAAAGTTATTTAGAATTTGGTTTAAGCTACTAAATAAAGTCATGAAATTCGATATTTTAGCTTCTTCACGAATGACATTTTCTATTTGCAAGTTTTTATGGCGAATGATATTAACATTAAAATTAATATCGTCAGAAATGTTCACTAATTTATCAAAAGCTTTTTGCATTATAGACATCTTATGTTCAACAGAATGTTCCTTACTTTTTAACTTACTGATTTCTCTATTATATTTTAAGGCGTCTTCGTTATCTAAATTACCTGTTATTAACTTAACTAAAGAACCTAATGGGTTAATAATTCCTCTTTTAACTCTGGATGTCGGAAAAATTTGATGTAACCTATCTTTAGTTAGTTCTAGAAAAGATTCTACTTGAACCTCTAATCCTAGTAATTCTCTTCTTGAATCTGAAAGCTTGTTAACGATGTTCTTAATCTTAAAATATTCTTTAATATTATTTTCTAACTGTATGTCTAACGATTCTAAATCTAATATCTTAATTATACTCCATTGACTACTCCTCACCACTGCTGTACCTATCTTCATCGGAATAATTCCAGGGTTCTGCCCGAGATTCTGTACGTTCAGGCTGAGTCCCTGATCCACTTGGGCCAGCATTAGCGTCACACACCACCTGTGGAGGTCGTTTTACATTTTTGAGTGCGACTCGCGTATTACGTTTCTTTAGTATTACAGGAACTATATTCCTACTGACTTCACCTGTTACTTTTGCTTTTTCATACCTAGGTAAATCTTTAGCTTTTCTAGTTCTAGTGTTCTTCATAAAAATTTCATCACCTGGTTTAATAACTGGTGGCTCTTCCCCCCCTTTCTTTTCTCTTACCTTTATCTTTTCCCTTTGTAATTTTTCAGATATATGGTCATAAAGGACTTTAAGTCGTTTTCTGTGATCTTGTAGTAACTTCTGTAAGAGGTTACGTTCCCTATCGATATCAAAGACATTACCAGTATCGGTTTGTCCTAGAGCTATCTCGAACGGCGTAAAGTCAGTTGCAGAGTGTATAGTGTTGTTATACGCCATAATAGCGTATGTCATAACTGACGCGGCGTCTAGTTCGTTCTTTTCGTACTTAGCAAGGCGATAGATTTCTATAATAGTTGAATGGAATCTCTCTATAAGTGCCATTGAATTAGGATTATTGGGTGTCCCTATGTGAATGTCTATTTTGTAAAGGGTTAGCAATTCTTTAAGAAGTTCATTGTTAAATTCTGCTCCTGAATCACAGTTTATCTTCTTTGGTAACCCATACATGCTGAAGTATTTTATCAGAGCTCTAACTACTTCTGGTGTACTTCTATTGGGAATAGGTATAGCCTGTCCTAATTTACTAAAGGCATCTACAATGGTCAGGTAGTACTTTCCTTCAATGAATAGCAAGTCCATAAACGCTTCTTCAAATGGTAAGCTTTGTGTCTGTGTAAGTTGAATATGAGGTTTAATGGGTTTTCTTTCGTATTTCATTTTTTTACACTGCTCACAATTATTTATAAGGGCTGTTACGGTTTCTTTCATGTTTGACCACCAGTAATTTCTTTTGAGTTTAGCTAAGGTTTCCCTAATCCCCCTATGGCAGGTTTTGCCTTGATGGTACTTTTTAACTAACTCTACCTGATCGGTCTCGTCTCCTGTTAGATTCACTGTACGTTCTGTACATTCGATTAGGTTTAAACTACCTTTCTTATAGAGTTGTGTTACTATTGCTGAAAAAGTTTTCCTGAAGGCAGTATTTTCGAAATAGATGAAGTATTTATGTTTAAAATCAATATACTCTTTCATAAAATCTTTTACTAACTTTTCGTTGTTTGTTGGCATATGTACTTCTAGTATGCGTTGTTTTTTATTTGAAATATCTTTAACACTAAACTTATCCCTTGACCAAACATAAACGAGTATTTGCTTTGGTTTTGTGTCAATTGCTTCGTTTAAAATCGGTATACCTTCATGTTCTCTATTGGATACTGAGTGAGCGGTGGCTCCATCGTCAGATTCTGTTATTTCTTCTACATTTTCTAATTTATCTGTTAATCTATCAGTTATAGATTCTTCATCCGAATCAAGAAGATCGATCGTTTCTATTTCCTGTTCCTTTTCTGAGTCTGTTTTGGATAGCTTGACTATTTCTTCTGTAAGATTCTCGACATACTTCTGTAGTTCTTTTTCTTTCTCATCTACGTTTACTACCATGGATTCATTGTCTTCGTCTGTTATATTGAGTTTTATACGAGACAATGCATCTGCATTAGTGTTTTGGCGGCCTTTTTTGTAACAGATCTCAAAATCGTATTCCTCTAACCTTAGTCTCCAGCGAGTTAATTTATTGTTAGGCTCTTTCAATGAATATAACCAATGTAATGGCCTATGGTCTGTATATATGAAAAATTTCTTTCCATACAAATAAGGTCTGAAATGGATTACTGCCCATTTTACTGCTAAAAGCTCTTTTTCTATCACGCTGTACCTAGTCTCAGTATCGCTCAGGGTTCTGCTAGCATAAGCTACCGGTTTGTCTGAACCTATAGTACCTTGTGATAGTACTGCTCCTATTGCAAAGTTGGATGCATCAGTAGTCAGTATAAATGGCTTCGAATAATCTGGGTACTGAAGCAATGGGGCGTTAGTTAATATTTTCTTACAAGTTTCGAAAGCTTCTTTATATTCATCAGTTATTACGATCTTATGTCCCTTTTTTAGACATGTTGAAAGAGGTTTTGTTATTTTGGCACAATCTTTAATAAATTTTCTATAATAACCTATCAGTCCTAGGAAAGTCTTTATTTCAGTTGCCGTCCTTGGTAGAGGGTATTTTAAAATAGCTTTTATTTTATCATCATTGGGCTTTAGTCCCTCATTAGTTATAGTGTGTCCGAGGTATAAGACTTCCTTCCTAAGGAAATGTGACTTATCTAACTGGATCTTTAAGTTAGTCTGTCTGAACCTATCGAAAACAGCTCTAAGTTTTTGTATGTGCTCTTGCAGGCTTTTAGAGTAAATGATGACGTCATCGAGATACACTAGGCAATGTATGCCTTGTAGACCTCTCAAAACGTTATCCATTGCTCGTTGGAAGGTTGCAGGAGCTGTCTTCAAACCAAACGGCATCCTATTGAACTCGTAATGTCCGAATGGAGTACTAAAGGCTGTTTTCGGTCTATCTTCTTCTAGAACTTCGATCTGATGGTAACCGCTAGCTAAATCGAGTGTTGTAAAGTACATACTCTTACCTAGTTTATCAAAAAGATCAGATATATTAGGCAAGGGGTACTTATCATCCACAGTGATCTCGTTTAGTCGCCTATAATCTACTACCATTCTCCACTTTTGTTTTCCTGACATATCTACTTTCTTGGGGACCAGGTGTACTGGGGCACTCCAAGGAGAATGTGACTCTTGGATTACGTCGTCCTTTAACATCTTCTCTACTTGATTCTTTATTTCGGCTGTTTGTACGGGAGGTAACCTATGGGCTCTAACATGTATTGGATCCTCGTTCTTTGTGCGAATTTGGTGTTTTACTTGGTTCGTAAATGATAAAGGAATATCCTCACAGTAGAAAATATCCTTATATTCCCTACATATTTCTTCTATAGCCTTCTTTTCTTCGCTATTCATATGATCAAATCTCAATTTTGAGAGATTTTCGGTTAGCAAGCTATCAATATCTACATCACTACTCATGTTATCCATGTAGTTTACCTCTACAGAATTTTGACTGTAAGGTTCTACTTCAAAAGGACTTGTTACTACTAATGTCATTTCTTCAGATTTACAGTTTTGTATAACTGTACTCGCAAAGCCATCTATGCAATGCACTAAGGCTGTGGGCATCCTTATTCCTTCAGTGAACTCCTTAAAACCTAAGATAGCATCCCCATGTAATAAATTAACAGGTAACTTAACTCTCAGTTCGCTACGAGGAGGCAATGTGTAGCTCTCTCTCATAGGTGGGGTATATATGATTGGAATGCTTGTATTTCGCGTAAAAAGCGTTTGAGACTTCATATCAATATTAGCATCTAACTGTTTCAATAAATCACTACCTATCAGGCCATCATACCGATTATCTACACTATATACGTAAAACTTATGTTGCTGATTGCTGCGAAAAACTCTCGGTAATGGAATATTTACGATTTCGCTGTGGGTGCTCGAAGCATGAGTACTGACTACCTCGAACGGTTCGCGTTGTTTAAAAGTTTTAAAATACCTTTCTGCTTTCTGAGGACTTATAAAAGACCTGGTACTGCCGGTATCAATCATAAAAACTGACTCTAACTCCGGTATACGTATGTGCGGTAGATTTAACTTGTTACAGTTTAAGGTTATTCGTTCTCTTGCTTCGAGGCCCCTATGAAAAAATTTTCGACCCTATTAGTGTCGCGAGACGTACTAGGGTACGGCTCAATATGATTTTCTATCGATCCCGGAATCAGCTGTTCGTTATCGGTGTAATTAACCCGTCTTGAGCTTGCTGTTCGCATCGTTACGTCAGTATTAGTGTTGGAATACGATCCGCGCGGTGAATTGTAGGTATGATGTGGCATACGTGGTGCGGCCGGCGGTGCATTGTCCGCGGAGTGCTGACCGTGCGATTGTGACGGCAGCGGCAGCGGTGACCTAGTTTGTGGCCACTGGTTGCGAAAATTATTATAAGACAATGACTGTCGCCCGGAATTTCTCGTTTGCGTGTTACTATTTTGTGGAAACACTTGACCATGTTGCTGTGAGAAGTTATTATTCGGTACATATGCACTTGATAGTCTTTGGGACATGCCTTGCCTTTGGGAGTCGTTACTGAAATTGTTTGGTTTTCTGAAGTTATTACGCGAATTGTTCTTTATATCGTACACATTTTGGAAATTTTGTTCTTCCAATACGACTTTCAGGGCATCTTCCAAAGATTCTACATTCCTTAAACGTACTAATCTCACTAAATAGGCTGGCAGGTTGTACAAGAACACGTTAAGTGTTGTGTTATTATATATATGCATCTTAGCCTGTCTAATATTCGCATCGGCTACCGTTTCATTGACCTTAGCAATTAACACACTTCTCAAATGTTGAATTCTGTGACAGAAATCTACGTAACTTTCGGCTCTGTTTATTTTTAATGATTCTAATTCAAGAACTAGACACTCCTCTGTCCTAGGATCACCGAAGTGCTGGGTCAGTAACAACTTCAACTCATCCCATGTAGTTATCTGGTCCCTTTCGCCTATTAACTTAGCTGCTTCCCCTGCTAATCTACTTGTAACTACATGAAACAAATATACGTTCTGTTGTTCGTTGTTTTGATAAAATGTTTGCAAAATATACTCGCATTTTTTTATGTACAGGGGTAGTTGTCTTGAATCCCCCTCAAATACTGGGATGATTTTAACCATCTCCATCGGAACCCTAACAATTCCTTCCATTTTTGATAGAGAAAAAAAATACTCAAAAATTAGAAACACACAATAAAATAAACGGTTCTAAATACCTATCTCTATAATCTACACGCTATTACGAAATTTGATCGTACTAATTACTAAACAGTATTATCACGGCGTTGTCTAATCCCTAATAATACACACATATATTTAAAATAAGGCAATAGGAAAATACAGTGAAAGGAAGGTGAAAAGATCTACTCACAGTCCCGTCGCTATACCCATGTCCTGGTTGCCTGGTATTCCCTCTGGATCTCTGCAGTTGCTCGTCCTCTGGGCGCTGGTTGCTTGATGAATTTGTTTGTTCGAGGATCTCTGATTAAACGTTGAAACGTACGTCGGAACTCAGACAGGATTTGAAAATGTTATTCAAAGCTGACAGATCCCAACGTCAGAGATCCTACCGGCTGCGCCAATCAAGTGTTCGACGCCAGGTATTGTTTAAAAAAAACTATTTATTTAATTAAACAAATGGACAGCATAACAGTATGTTCTAAGAATAGAGTAGTAATACAAAGGTTTTAGGCAAACGACAAACTTATATACTAATTTATTACTAAGTCAGCAAATCGGCTAGTGACGCACGGAGGGTGCTTAATGGGGTCAGCTAGATTTGCTGGCAAAGCTAAATGAAGGGGTTTGGGTACACTTAACTCGCGCCACCTGTCGATTGGTTGAATTGCTTTGTTTTTTTATCTGTAACCACAGACCTACTACAAATAGATTTCTATTTAACGTGGCCACTAAAATTCCTCTCGCTTTGACCGCTTTAACCGTTTGTGTTGCCACTTTAGTATTATTTCTATTAAGTCAGGGTAAATTTCAATGTAATCAGCGCGACCTAACACCTTTAAAGTAGATCTGATGATATTTAAGTAAAGCTTTCGAAAATAATTTGTACAGTTTTATTTTTCAATATACCTCTTTAAAATCAGGGGTCACATAGAAACCTACAAACATATAAATGTTGGCAACATTGAAAGAAACATGGTTTGGCTAAGAAACTGTCAGATTTAGACAATTAGCCAGCAAAAAAGGGGTCATGCCGATAAGGACAAAAAAATATCAGTATGTTTTTCGCACTCGTGCCATAGCGTAACTATTCATCTTTTTCTAGCAATTTCTTTACTAATCTATTTTTAGTAGATCTGTGTCTGTAACATGTTTCCTCTCGCTTTCGTGGGAGTGATTTCCTTAAAATATTACGGAAAAGTATAACAGAAAATGCGAACGATTTTGACAGAAATTGCGACGAAGGCTAAGGTAACATGGCCATGCCGCCTAATGAGAGGCCAAAGGCAAAGATAACCTTCTATCCGAAGGCCTGAATAATTTCTTTGATACTAATAATTTAATTAATATTTTGTCACATGGTTCACATCACATGCGTGATGCGAAGGTAAGGTACGCTCGTTTTTTTTCACAAAGACAAAAACAAAATTGCTCCGCTCAGTCCCGGGATATATTCTCATAAAATTTTCATTTTTTTTAAATCGATGATTGATCCTTTAAAAAAATTACCCGCACCCGGGTGGACTACAGATTTAATAACTGTATTCACTACGGAAAACATACGCTCTCCAAAGGGCGTCTAAAGTGATTACATTTTTATGGAGCTATATAAAATTTTTAGGCTTTTCCTACACATACCACTGATATAGCATACTCGTATAGACTCTAGTAAGATTTCTCGATTTCTGTAACTTTATAAAAAAAACTAAACGCCATTTTGGAGAAAAATATTTTATTTTTTTTTGTATAATGGTTACAATTTTTTGAGTTTTTCAGATATACCACATACCTGTGGCATAT